>JAQGDQ010000209.1:117500-386778 GCA_030141605.1 Tubiluchus corallicola | reverse complement strand
AATGTTTTTATGCATTTAATTAACACTGTTTATGCATTTTTCGTGGTAAATGTCTTTTGAGCTGATTTTGAATTGTAAATTTGCAAATAAACCGATTTTGTATTTTTGACTGGATGGTTGTAATTTAGTATTTATTACAAGAAAAATTAATAACTGGGCTTATAAATGAAAATTTTTATTAACGACTAATTCTATAGCAAAAATAAAAAAATTGAATCAATACCCTAAACTCTAAACCGGACTTGCTCCTTCAGCTTTTATATACCATGTGTTTGACTTGAATAGCACTGAAACGCCTCCACATTTTTCTTATCCTTTAATAATTTTGCAACGTATGTACTTGAAACCCAGCACAGTAAACGGGTGAACTGTTTTAATTTTGCATAAACACGTGATTTCATAGTCTAGAAAATATTTTATACGTGTTACTAGAAAATTACATTACATAGTTTAGAAAATAATTCATAAACGTGTTATTTATAAATCATAATTATAGTTGTTAATGTGAGTTCCATTGTCGTATTATTTTCTTATTATCACATTTATTATTTTTCAGTTTGCTCTATTAATTTTGCAGTGCCTAAGACTTTTCATTAATTTAATATGAGAAGGGTAGCTAACCTGATGACCAATCTTGCCCCCACGTGAAACATTTTCTTACGTTACTGCTCATGAATTATTTTATATGTGAATATAATCTATATCTAAGGCTGCACTCTGCATAATGATCAGCGCACTCAGCGGTTGACATCTCGGGGTGAGCATCGATCGTTCGAATTCGATTCGAACCTAAAACTATAGTTTCGAATAATTCAGCACTTCGATCACATACATTCTTTATCATCAAAACGTTTGAAACACCATGCAATTACCGTAATTTAGGTATGATTTCGGTGCACAATTTTTAAACAAATTATTAGAAGTTTTACTGCAGAGCGAAGTCTTTTAATATGCATGATCTAAAGACCTTCAATTTCTTATCAAGGGAGCAATTCATATGTGAACAATTAATATGCAACTGCTTGCAGCTAAGCTAAAACAGGGATAGACTGAGTGGCGTCCAACATAGTACATGTATACAATATGGGTAGAATGGTCAAGGTCAAGTCCACCTAATATGTATTTAAGAGATACGTTTTCATCATCTTCTTAAATCTACGTAGCCGTGATACTGTTTTAATATTACAAGAAATAGAATTCCAAACCACTGGTTCCATTTGTACTTACAAAGGACACAAAATGTTTAGCAACGTTAGTTCTGCAATATTTAATGTAATATTCGTTATACCTTGTGTTCTGGTGTATGATATTTTTGTTTATGAGATTTATGAAAAATTGCGGAAACAAATTAAACTGGGTTTTTGTTGTGGAGATTCTATAGTATAGTAGACCAATCTTCTTACCTTGTAGAAGATTCGAGAACTTTCAATACGCGATGCGCGTAGTAGTTCCTAGATTGTTCTGCTTTAGTCCATGTGCAGTGATATACAAGGCGGAGCTGGCCGCGAAAGTTTATTCTCGTATTCTCAGATTAATTTCAGATTCTCAGATTATCGTATGCTATTTTTTATCACTTGACTGTGTATATTTCGCGTTCCTTCATACTTTTGTGTTGTGGAATTCTCACACAATAAACCTGTTCAATTTGACAACGTGTTTTCTTGTTTTATCTACGAGCCGTCCGAGAGAAAGAAACGCAACAAATATGGGCACAGTCGTCAGGATCCTTGGTGACTCAGTGGACAGTTGTTTATCTTAGCAATGATGGCGGAGCAGATTGTCGACTTTATGAAGGAACAGATGAATCAGCAGGCGCAGCAGATTCATATCCAGAGGGAACAGATGTATCGGCAGGCACAGCAGCACAAAGAAGATATGGACGCTATGAAGATATGGCAGAGCCTCTTTACCGCTTGACCAAAAAGTCAGTTCCCTGGAAGTGGGGAGATGAGGAAGTCCTGGTGCATTTCGACCCAGACAAGCCTGTGGGATTGGCTTGTGATGCATCCGACACTGGAATTGGAGCTGTCCTGTTTCATCGCTATCCAAACGGAAGCGAGCGCACAATTGCCAATGTGTCCAAGACTCTCACAGCTGCAGAAAGGAACTACAACCAAATCCACAAAGAAGCCCTAGCCATCACCTTCGGCTTGTGGAAATTCTACCAGTACCTCTACGGGCATCATTTTTTACTGGTGACTAATCATAAGCCACTGACATCACTCTTTGGATCGAAGAAAGGGACGCCACTTCTTGCAACTAATCATCTAGCTCGGTGAGCCCTGTGGCTGAACCAGTTTGAGTACACCATTGAGTGCCAGAAAACAGCAGATCACAGCAATGCAGATGCCCTTAGTCGCTTGCCATCTGGAGACAACAACAACTTCGACAGGGAGGAAAATGGTGTAGACAAGGACATGGTGTGTGCCATCAAAGTTCTCAGTCTTCAAGTCAAGCCTGTGGACGCCAAAATCCTCCGGCACGAGACAGAGAAAGACCCAGTGCTATCTACAGTCAAGTGCTACGTCCGAGAATTGTGGCCGCCCAAGCACGCTGAGATCAACGAAGAAGTCGAAAAGTTCCGGATACTCACTCAGTATCTGCCACAGATGCCTCATTCATGGATCAAGAGTTGTGATTCCACAGAGCCTGCAGTCCAAGATCCTGGATCTACTGCATATCGCGCACTTCGGCATGGAACACATGAAGCAGTTAGCAAGAACTGCTGTCTACTGGCCTGGTATCGATGCAGCTATCGAGAACATCAAAAGAAGCCATCCAAGCCTGCAGTTCACCCACGGATGCTACCAGAGAAGCCATAGAGCCGCTTACACCTGGACCACGCCATTAACTTCATAGGTATGAACTGGCTGGTGATCACTGATGTATCCCTGCATTCACCCTAAGTCTTCCACGTCCACTAGATCTGAACAGTTCCATGCAAAGAATGTGGGATTAGACATCTCACAGGAGCATCATACCATCCAGCTACCAAGGGAGCAGCAGAATGCTTGGTGCAGACATTCAAGCAAGTTCTCAGGAAGTCTTCTCTGCCCCCAAAGCGAGCTCTTCAAGAGTTCCTGATGCAGTATCAGAGAACACCGACATCCTGTGGATTCTTTCCGAGTGAACTCTTGATGTTTTAGCAGATACGGAAAAGGATCGACTCTCTGCTACCCTCGGCAGCGCACAACCTCAGGGTAAGCAATCCAGGGAGTCATCTCGGTCAACTCCAGACTCGGGAGGTGTCGCCAAGGTCACCAAGCAGTACAAGTCTGGGGAGCCTGTCTATGCACTGTACTATAGACCTCGTTTATTAACCATATATAGTCTGATTATATTTTAGAGAAAGTGTGAAATGAGTTGTGTTTCTGTGTGATTGGAAATTAATGTGGTAAATACATTCGTTCACTCGTTTATTGATCTTTTCTCGTGTCTGAGAATTTAAGTTTCTTCCAATGTCGTTTCTCGAAAGAAGCTTCCTCTGTTTGGAGGTAACGCTGATGGCACCGGAAAACAAATTCTTGCATGATACATGCGATGGGGCAGGATTGATGGCCTTTTCTTTTTCGCTCTTTTTGGTCTTGAAATGTTGGGTGCTTTTGTGGATGATCCGATGCCATTTGGAATGCTGCTGGACTTACGAAAGTTCTGGCCATGATTCCTGTTTGTTTGAACAGATTCCATAGGTCTTTGTAGCGGCATCCTCTTGATCTTTTTTAAGTTGCGAATTCACTGAAGAGAATTTGATGAGGGACATGGTCTTCACTTTCTAATGACACGTCTAACGAAGACAGTCACTGACAAGACTTCATGATGCTTCGTGCTTCGACTTGTGTCCTCATCGTGTTTAAAAATCCTGGCATCTAAAAATATGACAAAAGTGTCTGTGGTCTTTGCTATATTTTATGGTAGTTGACTAGATGCTATTTCCTTTTTCGAGAACGATGATTTTAGTAATGTACTAGTCGCAAGTAACGTTCAGAATAGAAAGGTTACAATTGATTAACGTCACAATAATAGAGAGTCCAAGTTTTACAACTGTCAGTAAAGCAAAATTAAAATGACGACAGATTGATGTAAAACTGAAGATTTTCATTTTTGGGTTTAGATTTTTGCTCTTAAAGACCTGTTCCCCAAATTCACCAAAGGCCACATAAGCTGCTCCAATTAATGTTGTACATCCTATTCGGAAGTGCATTTGTTGGACAGCAGACTTTCTAGACTTTCTAGGTATTTAAAGTGGTTCACCTGATCGAGCAGTTTGTCAGAGATAATGATGTTGCAACCGTTGCTAATAAAAGAATAAACTCACCACCTTACTCGAACTCTTGGCTAATTTAATATATTGACAAAGTCGTTTCAAGTCGTTCTATACAATAACTTAGTAATGTATAAAATACCTAGGAAAAGTTAATATTAAACGCGAATTATTTTCACTTTACGCATTGCCAAAGTCGCTTTACGCCTTCTATGTAGATCTTAGCAATTATACAAAACATCTAGGTAAATTGTAAAAGTGTCAAAGCTAAAACATTTATTTCGCACTTTCCTCGAAATGCATCTATGTTATATGAAATGCCTTGGAATTTTATAAATCGTCTAAATTTTGCGCATTGTAATATGCATAATTTTAACACTTATTCAATTCTTAGCGAAAGGAATAGGCACAGTTAATGAAAAATTCCACTATTAAGCAAAGGTTTTAAACTATTGTCATTAAATGAAAATTGAAAAGGAGGAAAATCACATAAAATTACTAAATGCAAATTTTTGGCTTTTTTATTAATAATACGCAAAACAAACATCACACTTGAAAAGGAGAATCACAAAAAGAGCTGAGAGGTAGGAAAACAGAAAAGTATAAAATCGCTGCCCAAACCACAGTGAAATACGATTAGTTATATGCATTATGCTTACTTTGATAACGTATAAGCTATGGTAAGTAAGGTCTTTATTCGATAGCTAGATTAAGCCATAGGCTCTTTTGCGTCCAGGTCAAGTGTATTAAAGCATCACAAAATATAAATAAACATAAAGAAGACAAAATATGAAGTACAAATTAAAACAGTACAAACTATACATGCAGTTATAAAAAATTATCCAAAGAAATAAATAAAAGACTCAAAAGCTTTGAGGTTTAAGTTCAGGTGATAAAATGAGCACAAATTGATTAAAACAAAAAATATAGTACTTATAATTATATATAAAAAACTAATTTTTTTATTTTAGAGACATGCATACATTGCAATATAATTTTAAGGTTACAAGTTAAAAATAAAACGTATCCTGAACTAAAATAAGAGAGAAGTTAATTAGCTTATCAGTATCAGAAATTAATTCAAGGTATCAAATACTAACTAAACGCCAACAACAATTAGTTAACATTGCAGATTTCGAAAAACACATGCTACTTATATGAGCCGTCTTCATTATTCTCGAATTTTTCAAATAGATTAGATTACTCTTTACTGAGACAAACGACGCCAAAATGAATAAATTCACCGAAACGAATTAAAATTTGTGAAATGAAAACCTCATGTATGCATAATAATAATATTTTCATGAGTTATTAAACTAAAGTAATGATGAACATCCTTGCAGTCGTAAACGAGATTTTAAACCTTCGGTTTTTATTTCACACTGGATCCATTTACATAATTGAATCTTTAGTGCGTTATATTCTAATTCTCAGTGGGTAGGCGCGAATATTTAAATCTTACTAGGGCTTTGCGTCTATAAAAATAGGAGCTGTTATTATGCTTCCGTTACAGCCCACTGTAATTGAATAGGACAGCGAAGAAATTGAGCAACATGCCTATCATTACACCTAATAAAACAGAAGAATGAATAGCAATTAAAATGACTAAAGTAGGCCTACACAATACTTAACTGGTTTCAATATTGCTGCTGAAAATTTAAAGAGTTAATGAAATGCAATTAGATGACGTAAGTTGCTAATGTCGTTTCTTCAATCTGGCAAAGATATGTTAGTTCGTGCGTCATTTTGGCTGCTTTGCTTTACATGATTACACTGAAAATTATTGGGAAGTGAAAACGTGCGAGTAGAATCCACGAGTTTCTAGCACGAAAAGCTGACATTTTGCCATTGTACGTAGCTTTTAATATTTAGATCTACCAGCCTGCAGCTAGAGTGGGCGATAAGTGGCACTTTTTGTTTCTGGGTGTTTTTCACTACTCTTCTGTAACTTGTTTTAGGTTAAACGTGCCAGTAGTAAACGAAATTTTATGAATTTTGATGATTTGCTGCACGATATCAGCAGTAAATCCCAAATTATCCGTATTTAAAAAAGTAAACAATGCCGATACAAAAAGCCGGCAACTGCAATGGAATTCGTGACGTCTATCTTGCTGTTGCTAGGATTTCAAGATGAATACCCTCTTAAAATTGGGTTTGCTCATTTGCTGAGAAAGGTTTGTGTATGCTGCTACTTTTCGTTTTTTTTTGCAAAGTATAGTTTGGGCGTTCTTAGGTACCCAGTTTCTACATCGCTACACAGCATAAAACAATTCTAGTGAGAAAATGCTAGGTTAAATGATTTCTATGCTAAAGCAATTTTAACCACAGAAAAACCGATAATTGGCATCTTCTTAATGTTCACATCACGTTTCTCCCTGACCTCATCAAAATCGTCCCATTAATCAGAGTTATGGAGCACAAATTTCTGTCTCCTACAGAGATCCCAAAAGGACGCAAGGCAAATAGTTCATCACTGCCTAACGTCATCTGTAGATGTCCTGCTAAGAAGAGTGCTCTTACTCATTACTATAGCCGCTCATTCATTTTCATCATCTCTTGTAAACTGGTTTATCTCTTACCCGCGAAACCAAATTGAAAGTCAAATGCCTTTTCTGATAATAGGCAATGATTGAATTTTACCATAGAAGGCTTACCAAATCGCCCAGTGAGTTTACTTAGAAAATGATCAGCGTTTACAATAAAAAGCGGTGCTTGAAGAGAATTTTTGGGAAGCAGTTCTTTACCCTTTCCCCGGGAGCATTACCGTGTGATGCCCACAACAAATTCACTGTTTGCAAATAAGACTTCCTCTATGCACGCTATGTAAGCCTCCCTCAATGCACGCTATGTTTAGGCCTAAAACACCACATTTTTTTGTTGCAGACATTGTTATGCAGATTGCACTGTACTGCATTATATTAAGAGTACAGCACTGCTTTAAACTTTACTGTATTGTTTGTAGTGTATCGTATTGCATTTTATTGTATTGTAACGCATCGTATCACATTATATTGTTTGGTATTATATCACAGTTGTAATCTAGTAATGCACTGTAGTGCTGCGTACTGTACTGTAGTGTCTTGTAATGCACTACATTGCTTTACACAACTCGTGCTTCTCAAATGCTACTATCTAACACATGTAATTGTATTTCCTCATAAAAATGGGCATAGTAACATCTTACGTTGCGGTTGTTCGAATTTGAATTTCAAAAATAAAACTAAATCATCTAACAAGAACATAATAGTGGCCTTAGGAAACAGGTGCAGTGGGCGGGCCTAGGACAAATCAAGCGCTGACGATAACTTTCAAATACAAAGCTTTAAACGTTGAAGCCGTCGAGCGTCTCGAGGCGTTCATTTATTTTTTAGTGCAACTGTGCAAAGCAGTTAACACGATAGGTGAAATTTGTCCGTCGGCTTTTAAACATTAAACACAGCCGAACGTGGTCGTTTTTAGAGCACTTAGTGCATCAGATCACCTACATGTGATTTTTCTAAAGGATCGATTAACTTCATCAAAAATTTCTACACGAAACGATGTTCATCAGAATCATTATGATGTACAAGCAAGCGAGCGTTATGGTTTATACGAAATATGGGCGGCTTTTAGAATTCTTGATATTAGTGCCCTTTTCAAAATATCTGCCAATCACACCGCTGGTGTGTAGCAGCCGGTTAAAATGACGTCTTTGTGTCTCTCAAGGACAGATCCGAATGTCTAAGATTTTGAATTTTTCTATGCACCCAGTTGCAAATCTTTCGCATTCTATGTATTTTATTTATTTATTTAATATGTAATCTTACATTCTAAGCTACATGCTTTCTTTCTAGATAACTGGCTTAGCAGTGGCGTTATGTTGATGGCTTCTTTTAAGTTTTTTAATGAGTGTGTGTAAGGTCTGTGTCACACAGAAAAAGGAGTAAAGAGCAAGCCATAATCCATAAGGTTGTCTTCCATCTGCCAAGTAGGCCTATACCATAATCGGCGATATGCTCTTTACTCTGTGTTAATAGTAAGACAGTAATAGTAATTGCCATAATTCCTTTTTGGTGATTCAGGTATCTAATTGCAATATTAGTGAAATGTCACGTTTAGAAATTGCTTTTTAATGTTTACGAGACCATTCTATTATGAATTATTATGATATAAACGAATTGTGCAATGCAAAATCACGAACATGCTAATTACCACGTTAGGGTTGACCCAAAATGTCCGCCATAATTTAAGCGCAAAATTCATTTCGCAATAAGGCGCCTTACGAACTGCTCAAAGGCAAACCGCGGAAGGCGGACGATTGCAATTGAACTGTCTGACAGGGACCATTGGTTAGCATAAGTTCATTTTTCCTGAGACGGCTTTTTCTCCTCACGGCTTACGCCTTACGGATTATGTCCAGCTCTGTATAACACGGGACTTAAATTTCCATGGTAGTTCGTTAAATGTGGCGACTAGAGCGTTTCTAGCGGATATCTGTTAATGAAATAATTGTGCAAATCCATATCGACCATTAAAATATCAAAAGTTAGGTAACTCAAAGCTTTCAAATTAAGGCAAAATAATGTCATTTAGTATAAGCAGCAAAATTAGCGTTCATCCTTGGGGTAACTATGGCTTCTAGGTCCATTTACGAGTTTGAGCGCTGTAATCATTTCTTTCAATTTGCGCCAATAATGACAGTCGTCAACATTTCTCATCATTATATCAGGTGTCCACCCGTCTTACCTTTGCAGCTTAGTCATTCCTTTTCATTAACAGATAACAGCGTTGCTGGCATCTCAGTGGGTGACCTCGGAGTTTCTTATTGTGCCATCAAAAAGACGTTAAATAAATCTGACTTAAGGTTTATTTTGCTCAGTAATGGTCTATCCAGAGACAGCAAACTTTGCAGTCTAGCAGTGTGTTGTTACCTTTGGCGAGTGTTTCACCTACCTTGCGCTGCCATGCTCTTGTTTTACTTTTACATGTACAGTACTTTACTTTCTTTCATTTTGCTTTTTTATTTGTATATTTTATTTGCTTATATTCACCTATAATTGGCCACTCCAGAAGCCCATATCCAGTACTCAGAGGCATGGCCTACCTAAAGTAGATCGTTATGATACCTACATAATCGTAAAGAAGGCAAGGTGCTCGTTAAGTCTCAAAAATTTTATTTTTTTACAGGCGCTTTTGTCCTTCACAGACTTCGACAGCTGTAAGGTAGAGGCATAATAATAAAAATTATTATAATTTTTATTGTTCTTAATTTTTAATTTGTAATTTTTATAATTTTATAATTATTGTAAGCTTAATGGGCACTTGGTCTTCTTTACGATTATGACCATGGCAAGTCTCAGAAGAGCACTATCTTATTTTCAAACTATTGATACCTGCCTAATTCATTCTCAAAGCTAGCCCACTAAAGTTTACTAGACATCGGGTAATTGCGTATGCGTTATGCGGATGCCGAATAAATAAAATCCGTTGATATTGTTTTCAATGCAACCGTTTATCAGACTGCGTTATGCGTTATTTTTTCTGCAGTTATTTCCTAGTGATTTTTATGGGCAGCTATTCCGCAGGTGTATAACGCATAACGCACTCCGGATGTCTAGTAAGCGCCAATTAAAGATGGGAAGAAACCTAGCTACGTGTATCAAATTGACCTAACATTTTTCGAAACAAAAGAGGAAACGAAGGCTATCACTATTACATGAACACGTATTCAAGATTCGGGCGTGTGAAATCGAAATCCGATATAAACAAAGTAAAAAAAACTGTGTTAATATCTTACGTGAACACAATTTTTCTAATGTAAATACCCAAACAGCACAATTCTGCCTTTGCTTGAACTGCTTCTGAAATACAACACAAAATTGCCATCTCAACATTTGCATACTGCACTAATATGAAGCACAAAACTGATCTTTGCATAAATAAAAAGAGTAAATATAAAGAATATAATCCTGTTTGATCGGATCAGCGTTTGAAAAATCTGGACGCCCGAGGGACATGAAGATGCTGCGGTTGTCTTTTCTTTGGCAGAGATAACAGTTGAAAAATTTACTCAAGAAAAGAGAACACTTCCTGCGATCTCCTAATGTCTAAAAAGCAAAATTATGAGAAAAATAAGCTTCTGTAATTTATGATAAAAAATCTTTCCAAAGATAAACATCAAAGCAGTCAGCAATAGGCCTATAAAGCGATTAATCAACAGATGCCTCTTAACGATAACACAATTAAACCATTTCAAAAGACGCTGGTTTGCGCAGTTCCAGTGCAATCATATGAGATAAGATGCAGTAAAATTTGGACAGACAACTTTTTTTATTCCTGAAATTTTGAAGAGCATTTTTTGACAATAAATTTTAACTGTGTTTCAGAAAATAACTTTCCTAATGAAATTAATTAAAACTTTACTGTACGATGCATCGCAAATGCGATAGGCTATGTTTAAAGCCGTCAAGAAAACTGGTTTACATAGTAAAGGTAAACTATTAATTTAGTAATTAGACATAAAGTGATTCTTTACTTCCTGTTATATAGACCTGTTTTTCCAGGATAGATCCGTTTAACCTTGTGCAGGCAATTTCACACTGGAAAAAGAACTATGTTGTAATACAGTACTATATGTTTTTCCCACATATCTGTGCACAGTAATTAGTTGAGTAAATTGTAACATGAAAAATGCTAGAATAAATGAACCAAAATGTTATTTTTTGCAGATAAATTCTGAACACCGTCTACTAACTCGTGACGTGCGGCTAACGTAATTTGACAACATTTAATCATGTATGAGTGCAATAATTTTCGTATGCCATAATGTTTTAAACTTCTTCTTCTTTGTTTTATTTTTAACAGCTAGGAACAACATGTAGATCTGACAACAACACTAAAAAAACTAAAATTTAAGCAGGTTTTTAACTATAGCACTTTCAACTTGTTTTTCACACTATTGAACGTTGTTTAAAGTTGATGTTGTTTACAATATTAGAATTCAATAAAATTTATTGTTATTTCAATCAAAATAATGGTGTTTTCATATATAATTCATGTCTTCTACTACTTAATGAAAGACGAGTACATTGTGAAAACGTTAGCTAATCGCTAGGATACCTTTACTTACAGAAGTACTAGAATTATAAAGATTTGACGAACAAGCACAGTGTATAATAGTGCCGTAGTAATTACAGTATGAATTTGATCACTACAACAACTTGGTAAAACTTTACTATTCCTAAACATTTTATATATTTCTTTAAATTTTAACGTATTTGTTTATACGCATCCATTTGTTTATTTGTAAATCATTTTGTTCAGTTGCTTTTATTTTTGTGTAATTCTGTGCAATATGCATTTACGTGTGTCGTCAATATCTTTACATTTTACATGAATTCGACTTTTAATTTTGATGTATTGAACCTGCAAATAGAGGCGTAATAAAAGATTCATCATCATCATATCTTCTACCGATACAATATTGTAATGATAATATTATAGTATTGTTATATAAGGAAATATATTTTTCAGATTTGATATAATAATTGTATTGTACTGCGTACCGAAACAACGAATGCTGAATACGGAATACTCATACCGGGTATAAAAATGCTCAATAATCCACTAACTCCTTTAGTTCTTGCAAGCTTTAATTCAATAAAGCATCTGCGTTGATTATGTACACGCTTCAAACAGCTTAAACACTAATTAGGCAGCCTTAATTAGCGACAGCTTGATGCTTTGCATTACATTATCCCATAAATCAATGAAATTCTTTATTACTACAAGTACTGACTATAGGCTTCACAAAAAGCGAGCAGAATTTCAAAACTAAAATTAATTAATCTAATTAATGACAGCCTTTCGAAAAAATTTCAATAGTAATCATCACCATTACCACCATACATGATTAACATCAAGAGTGTTGCACAATTTTAAAGGTGAAAAAATAAAGGAATGGTTATGGAGGGTGCTTTGCTATGATAGTTGAGCAGCCCTGAATTTGGTTAATGAGTTGATGGGTAGCCGTGAGGTAAGCTAGTTCTGAGTAGTCCATGCTATACTGCTTCTGGTTATCTCTTTCTATTATCTCTCTCGTATACATATTCAAAAGCATCTAAAATTAGTTCAGTGTTTCCTCTCATGCAATTATTCTAAAAAAAAGAAACTAGGCTTTGTAAGCGTCAAAACCATTCAACGTTATTAGTAAGATCTGCTGTTGAGTGATTTCATCTTACAACACCTCTTTATTTATACTATGTAATTTTGATTATTAGATAAATAGATAAAATCTTTTCGAAAGTCTCTCGAAAAGTATCATTATAAAAATTTGTTACAAGAGAATCGGCTAGCGTGTCATAATCATTAATGATGCCTTGCACAGTTTTTTTGTTTTACAATTAATGTGTATATTGCTTGTTTTAATATAATTTTATGTATAGCTTTTAGCAGTGTCTCATAGCTCTAAATGAGTAGCTCATTTTATGTATAGTATCTAATTAGTAATGCTTTCATTTGTACGGTATATGAGGTGAGACTTTTAATGTATCGTGGGCGAAAAACCTTGTGACGCTAGTTGAAGAAATCACAAAAAGTAACTACCCACAAACATTTTGCAGTTATTTTTGTATGACATCTTTGAACACACCCTTTACCGCTTAGTAACCAAAAATCTCTTTTTGACCTGTTTTCCATCTCTGTGTTTGACCACTATTGTTTCAGTTAGTTCAAAAGCAGTTAGCAATTTGTTCTTTTTTATTTATGCATGCATACATACTCTGAATAAAGATTCATCTATCTTTATTTGTCTCAATACTTATTACTGTTCTAACAGTACTATCGTATTATAAGCCTACGCTTCCGAACAAGCAACAAATCATCACATTGTGACAGTCGTCAATTTTTAATAAACTGTTTACGAAAAGGACATCAAAAGAAATGTAATAATCAATTTCGTTTAGCGACTTATTATATCTGTCTCAAGGGGAACAAAACCGAGTAAATTTGTTTTAACAACTTATCTTTGCTACAAAACAAATTTCTTGCAGAGAGAGAAGATAAAGCCCAGTAGGTTTATAATGCATTTTTCTAACATATTTTATTGGGTAATTACAGGCACATTGCTGTTTTCAGGTAACCTGCTTGTGCGTACCAGCTACTCTAAAATATATGTGGTTAATTCTTATAAAAAGAAATTCAAAGTGGTGCTCTTCCAGTTAAAAAATGCAATGAATGGAAGATGTATTAAATGCTCTTGTTACAGCTGCTGGAAGCACAATGAGAAGTGATGGTTTCCTCTCTGACTGAGCAAAACACACAAACATTTAATGCCTCAAAGGAATATGTCAAACGAAGGGTAAATCAGATAAGAAAGCACCAGCACCCACCTAAACATCAATGATTTATTAAGGTCCTGCAGTACTTACAGAATGTTCTTGAAAATCAGCCGTTTATTCTATATTCTTTGAATTTGAATTATTTGAATTTAAACATTCATTTCAGAATTACTTTTACATAAAACATTTCTTTCATATTTCTTTATCGTTTTCCCTGTATGACAATGAAAAACTCCAAAACCATAGTACCTACACTCACCAAACTTGAGTAATAGATACCTGAGGTAGGGGCTCAGGCAGTGGTACAGGATCTTTGTCCTGGGGTCAAAGAGTCAAGGACACTGAACATCGGTCTGTTTTTTTATTATTGCTCAACTCCCTCTAGGGTTTTGATTTCATAACAGAAATTTCAACATTAAAATACGAAACTACATTTAAAAGACAGAACAAAATAATTTTAACTCCATTATTCTGTTCTGTATTGTAAATGCATTTTCATTCTTGCGGTAGAGATGTAGTGGAGAGGAAACGCAGGGTGACGGGTTGCCCCATCTTTTTATACAGTTACCCACCTCTTTGTTGTAGACTGTTATTGCACAGTATTAAAAGAGACCCTTACCTGCATCACAGTAACCATACCTACATTTTCAACAAAACAAACTTGTTTTACAGGTGCTCTCATGATTACAACATTTTGTTTTAAAGTCGAAATGTCAATTATACAAATAAATCATGTCCCCATTTAAGTAGTTGCTAGTGATTTCGTTTTTTGCTAAACTTCAGTTTCTCAGTTATAAGTCTAAAGCAACGTTTACAAGACATCTGGAATGCTTTACGCGTTAATATTGGAATATTTGCAGAAAAAATCATGCAATAACGCAGGTTTAATAAACGGGTTCATTGAAAATAAAATAAAGTCACTTTTATGCAATAATGTGTATAATGCATAACACAGACCAGATGTCTGGAAAACATCGTTTAACTCAGATAAAATGGATTCTGTCTACATTCTCACAAATTTTATAATGGTACTAAATCAGTTTACAATTCTCAAATAGCCCAAAAAACCTTGATGAGGCAGCAACACATATGACAAAATTGCTCAATCACTATTCACTAAAATTACACAATATTTTCCACTCATGTTGTAATATTACATTACATGCTTATACTTCTGAGAATTCTAAAATTTCAGTTTTCCAAAATCACTGCCTTATCATATTAAGTACTTTCATTAGACAACATAGCTCAATTCATAATTTGATGTTATGTTCCCTGATCTGCTGCCACATGCCAGTATCTACGTTGTTTACGTCAAATGGTGTTAATACTGATTAATTCTTCCATTAGATTCTATGAGCTCAGTTTGTTTGGTATTGGACTTTAATATTAATTATTAGTACTCCATCCCATCTTTTATTTCTTGGAGACTTTTGTAATTATCTCGCGTGCAGCGCCAGTAGTGATTAGGTGTTGTTTGTGTGTTCGTAATTTGTCAGCTGGTACTTTTACTTCATAAAATGTGTATGTACATATGAATGCAAGTATTTTATGGTTTTTCCCAGGTATTAGTGCTTGATGTAATGCTGTAGTAAGTGGAGAATCCTATGGTAGTCTAATGACATGTCCACATCATCCAAGTTGACGCTTCTGTATAACCTCATTCATTACTTCTTCTTCATTAAGAAAAACTAAAGTAGTATGACCGATGCTGCTGTATCACCTCACTCTGTTCCTTCTTGTTTGTAGATCTTGGAATAAAATTTTTCTCAGCCGTTTCATACCCAACATGTTTTTGTACTTAAGCCTTTGGAAGACATCTATTTCATTTTTTGCGCAACTCCATCTGTACACAATTCAGAATTATACAAGAATACAGGTTCTACAAGTGACGTTCTGCAAGGACAAGGTATGTAGTTACCAATAAGCCTTTTCACAGTTCCAGCAATTGATGAAGATCGTAAAAAGGTCAAATGTCAAATAAACCAGACAATGCATTTGTGTACACTTGACAATGCCTTACAGCCTAGGTTATTCTAATAGTAACATTTTCATAGCTAGCTAGAACCTCCCCTAGTTAATTTTTTCTTGTTCCCAAGCAAGATCCTGCCAGTAAATCACTCTATGCACAGACTAATGCATAATTAAATAAAGTCTACATAAAACAACTGAAGTTACTGAACTGGTGTGGCAGACAGCTTTACTTTACTAACATGTCACATTATGGTTGTGGTTAAGGCACGTTGCTGTGGTACACTTAACCTATAATCTACAGCAACTACATGTGTGCACAACAAAACTATGAAAAGGCTTATTGTCTTATAATTCTGTGAAAGATGTATTGCATCTATGACCAACACGAAAGATGAATGCGCAATTTAAATACATAATTCTTGTATTACTAATCATGTCACCTATCACAAACAACAGGTAAGTGAAATTCTGGATTGTCAAATAGCAAGCGGCGCTGTGGAGGTGCAGATGTCTTTGTGTGCCGATGCAGCAGTCGAAACAAGCCGGAACCCAGATTCATTGGTATGCCCATGATGATGCACTCACTTACCCCGCTAACTGCATCTTTCTGTCCATGATACGCAGCATCAAAGAGATGATCAGCTGTCTTCTCAAACTAAAGCAGGCATAAAAACAAGTAAAAAGGGGCACCAATGACATACAGAAACCAATACAGCTGATATGCACTGCAGAAAAATAGAATCTGCATACATATAATAAAACAATAAAATTACAATAAAAAGCACCCAAGAAAAGAAGAGTATGAAATAAAACTTATACTTTCCTTTTTGTTTTAATTATCGTTATTTTATGCCTAAAAGTAATTTTCGACATTACTATCTTTATTATAGGTTATACTTTCCTTTACACATTACAGCATTACATTACACAATACACATTACACTCTACATTACTATATACTAAATTAGAAGTTACTTTTAAAATTACATTTTACCCTTAATGGTAGGCACACTATTTTTAAAAACATTCTTTGTAAAGTAAAAATTGCCAGTAACGTAACATGTTAACTTATGTTACGTAAGTTATATATGTAAGTTATTAAGAAATTCATACCGATGCTAACATAAGTACACTTTCTTTCATTTTTGCCAATCCAAATCTTGTAATACCGAGTACTTCACCCTAGAAATATCAAATAAAGTAATATAAACATGTAATAATATAATTAGATATCAGCGTTATAAATAAACACCACAAAGTCGTGGTGCAAAAAGACTGCAAAAACAAAAAAGGTTACTCGTATGCTTAGATGGTGTGTTGGCATTGTTTTGTTACTGATTCAGTGATGTTAGACACATTAAGGCTTCCCTAGCCTACAATAGGCTTTGAATTATGTTAAGTTTACAATTTCAATATACTTGTTGTTTGTCTGCCTCAAAAATGATACCATTTTTTGCCAAAATATACAAATTACAAAGATCATCATAGCACCACAAACATTAACAAAATAATAAATTAATTTGGATGGCGTACATCCAGTATATATAAAATGGGACTGCAAGAGATGGCAAAAACATCATAATTTCTACTATTTTTTTTTCAAAAACAGATAGGCTCCTCTATGGTTTACAACAAAAACCATAAATTTTTACTCATAGTGAAAACAAATTACAGCAGCAGCAACAACCAAAAGTCTAGAATAGAGTGAAACTAAAATCCAAGAAACATACAATTTAAGTCAAACAACAAAAACTGAAGATTTGTAGCCCTTTTGCAGCTACTGATGATAAACAGGCTGAAAGGGAGTCGAAGTAATGAGATTAAATTGTTCATCAGCGTTACCTAACTCAACAACTCGCTAGATTTGTATTTATTGAGATTACTAGCTTCCTTATTCACCAGTTTGAAGCAAATTTTACCATAGGGCAAGTTTCAAAATTGATACGGAAACAAGATAGGCTGCTACTTACAGAATCCTTTTACTAAACATTTTGATAAAATGCTCCAATGTTGTTCCTAATAATAAATTATGTTCCCTAGGGTAGCGGGCCTAATAAACATCCAACTGAAAAGAAATCTAAAATTGGAAAATATAACAACGTTTGCCTTGGCAAAATTCCGCACAATCCTTTACAAGGGCAGCTTCTCATGTGATGTATTGTTAGAGAGATTAGTTGAGATTTTAGTAAAGTTGCAACAGTCATTCATTAAAGTAACAAGCTGATCAGAAAAGTCATTAATTTACACCAGCACAATGTAAACCACAGAGTCACCAAGTTTCCTTTTAGACTGTCCAAGGTGCCATAATTTTGAAGAGTTAACTACACTGTTTAAGCCAACATTTTAGTCAGCAAAAGTATAATCAAGCAAATTAGTGCCACCCACATTCATTTTATCGACAACTCAACTGCCGTCATGTAGCCACACCTACCTTAAATGTCATGAGGTCGGCTAACAACATGACATGTCTACGGTCAATGCTCATGCCGTGATTAGTCATTGTGTACTGAATCTCGCTGATGATACAAGAACGAGCTGCTTCTATTCCTAGAGTCTTTTCCATCTCATATGTGTTGTTGGAAATTGTTGCTGTGCCTTTAATGCCTATAATTTTCAATAAGTCATACTTGTTAGGATAATGAAAATTGTGCAGCACAGTTACATAACTTGGCTTAATGAGGCACAAGATTTCTTAAACAACATTTCACTAATGACTTGCATTGCATGACTTACAGTTCAGCTTCACCATTATATTTGAACAAATGCAGAAGTTTCCTTGACAAGTAAACATAAGATGTTTAGATAAATAAAAGTAAGATGCTTAGTTATTTTTTTACTCACTTATGAAACTAAAATTTGTTTTATTTCAGTGAGAACCCCTTTATGGAACTACAATGCTAAAAATGCACTAATGCTGTGAGAAAAGTAATCTATATATTATAGTTGCTGTTTGTTATTAGCATTTAAAAAGCAGCTACAGAAATTGCTGCCACCATGGGCCATGCTTAAGCTTCAATTATTGTACAGTTTTTAACCAATTCCAAAGTGACATAACCCTGATGAGATTTGCTTAGATCTCTGTTGTCTTACACGTAATATAATCGGCTAACCTAATCACATATAACAGGTGGCTCAAAAAAGTGCCAAAGTTTTGATCATGGTATTATAATAAAAAATAACTGAATCGCTTGAAAATTACCACTCTACTGCTACAGATGATCCTGCATAAACATCAGAAGTTTTAGTTCCATCCTTAGATTTTTTCAAAGATGCAAAAGTCTTGAAACAACAAGCCAAAAAGAAATGCCAGAAAAAACTGTGTCACTATTGTTAAAATTTACGGCAAGTGCTTCCGCCATTTTCATTGTAAACTAGAAGATGTTTCTTCCAACAACTGGCACATTTGCTTACATTCTTTAAGGAGTAGTTGGTCCTCCCAGAGCTCAACAATTTTTGCTTTTAGTTCCTCTACATCAAACAGCTTTGTCCTGTAATACTGTGTGACCAATGTACGCTTTCTCTGGGAATTCAAGATACCGTAGGTCATAGGAGATTTGTTCTTGACAAAGAAGCCTTTATCAGGGGTTTATTTTCTGTGGTAAAGACATGATGTAACCTGGTTGGTTTCTTTATTGTTTTGCTGCCATGTATTGAGTACTTTATATACGCAGACGTGGCTATTTTTTAATTGATGATTAGCTGACATTGTTCGAGCATTTGAATTTTTAACATGCAATAGTTTTTCGGCCATAACTAAAATAACTATGAACTTGTAATAGCATCAATGTATCGTAGTGCTGAAAAATTTCAACTTTATGGAGCACATGCTTGTAATGACATTGTAGTCTAAACTTCGGCACATATTTTCTACAACATCTTATATAAGATTACAGCTTTGTGCCAATTAATCCAACATCAAAAAGTGAAATAATGAAGCAGCCAGTCTGAAAGGCAAACTTCATCGAGCCATGAGCATTGTACTATTGCTGATGACATTTTTAACGCTTTTTCTGATTACGTATTGTAATGTTTAAACAAAATGTACCTAATTATCAAGAATGGCAAGCAGGAAACAAAGGCAAAGGCAACTTGATGTAGACATATTATTAATACCTGGTGTTGCAATCACATCTCTCAGACCATCACCTTCAACTAGAAGTTTATATGTTTCTCCTTTCTTTTCGTCTATGTGAATAACAGCCCTCGAAACTGAATGAATGCCCTAAAATTAAACAAAAGATCAGCTACAAAAATTGAACAATTTCTCTCAAATATTATGCGCAGGCACTGGTATGCACGCATTCAAACATGCAGGTACCCGTCACGCATTGGAAAGCAAATTTTCACACCAAACTGCAGAATACTTCCTAGGTATAAAAGCAGCTGTAATATCGAAAATGGCCATTTGACAACTTCAGATCTATAAAGTGTGTTGTCAGCAGTGGGTAGTTCAAAATATCTTTACATCACAGAATGGCATGTCTGGTACTTGCTTAAGATCGTTGCTCTTGTAGGCAATTTGCTTCCTTTTTCTAGGCAACTGCCTGTACTTTACTGATACTAGGCTGTTGTTGACTGTCAATTATAATAATGAAAGTGATATCTGTTAGCCTATTGTCGTCATTACAAGAGCAGTGAACAAAGACTATGTAGAATGTTTGCACATTATTTATCATCAATGAATATCAAATAGGGTTTGTCATTTTACAAGATTTTGTCCACACACAATATGTTTTCACAACATTTAACTAGGCTGATGCTGTTGTTGTCGTATTCGTTGTTGCTGCTGTCATCACTATCGGCACCTGTGGGATGTTACAGCTCACTTAAGCTTTTCTCTCTTATTATATTTATAATGCATTTGGAAAGGTAAATTCTATTAACGTTAAGGTGTTTAAAATTCTGTCAACTACATCTAAACCAGTACGAAACTATGACTGATAATGACTGCAAAATTGCCAAGACCTATTACCTTTATAACAACTTTTGGCAGCTCCTGCTTCAGGTGCTGCATAACATGATGTAACATGCTCTTATTCGTCTCCTGTGGATGCACACAGATGATGCTCTCGCCATGCACTTGTACGTGGTTTGGTTTCACTTTCAACTTTGATGTATAGATGGAGCAGCAGATGCTATCAATTGTTACCTCCAACTGAAATATGCAGAGCAAGATTTTAGTTAAATATTCATTGTAAGATTTTCACACTGCAGTAAATTTGGTTATGGAAGTTTCACTATTGTGTCAAGTTCCTAAGTAAGGACAACCTTTTTTTATTAGTTATCAGTTTATTTCCAAAATGCCATAAATAATACATTGTTACATACATTACAACAAAAGCTATTACTACTACAAAATAAGAAAAAAACAAAAATTAAAGTTTCACCAGATATTGAGCTGACGACTCAGGCCAAGAAGATAGATTTGTACAGGCCAAAGCAGAAAGAAAATAGAAAGAAAAGATGTAGAAGGTGAGACGAAAATGAAATACCAGGGAGATAGTGAGGGTAATGAAATAACAATGAAAAGTGAATGTGACGATGATGAAAATGAAGATTAGATTCACATGAGAATGTAAACAGAAACAGATTAATCAGCTGAATTACTGCAAAATCAGTATGGAATCATGCCAATATTCTACATCAGATGTAAAGGTGACCATTACATTACCAGATCATAAAGACACTTTTATGAAACTGAAGGCAATTTTTTAGTTTGAGAAGCAACACGATACAACTGATACTGCAATCAACTGATAAAGTTTACCTTTATCAGACACTACCTGTATGAACAACAAAAATTTATCTGATCTTGTTTGTTATAAGTTTTAGAGAGCTGTCTAAAATGCTACATAATGACTGCATGAAAACATGCACAGTAGAATATCTACATACTTTTAGAAGCCTAATTCTATCCAAATCAAGTTTAATCAAGATAAAGCAGTCATCTGGCAAAAACACTTCCTCTATGTATTCAGAAACCTATAAAAATAAGGCAGAGAAGAAAAACACAAACAACATTAAAAGTCAAACTAAACCCTCACTATAATATGAGCTTTTACAACTTAAAATCCTACTCTCATTATGAATATTCAGTTTATTTTATTACAAACTTACTGTAACATATCCCCGTTTCTTTCGATTTATTATCACTTCATTGTTAGCAGATTTAATGTGAAGAACTGATATTTTTTATTGCGCGAGACGAATGACATTATGAGGTCACCAAAGATCGGTAACCAAAGGTGCTTTCTGCACTACGAACGTCATTCTCGTCAAACATGGCGATCTTTACGGCAATGCACGCGTTCGAAATTCTATTGCTGTATTGATGTTTTGCAAACAGGATGATTGATGTGTGGAATAGTTTACCGTCAAAGATTGTTAATGCTAACAACGCTCTTTCTTTTAAACTACTCACATTTGATTATAATACTTTTTGTAAATTTAACAGAAGTGGCTAATTATTGTGGGCCACCGTAAGTGCATTCAGGCCTGGTGGCTTTCTCACTTCCTCAAACATTAGCTAATTATCTTTAATTGTAATGATCTTATTCAGGTATATGTACGATTGTATTTTTGAATTGAGTAAATAATCTAATCTAATCTAATCTTTTATGATGCTGATGCAATACCCAACTAGGGTGACTATCACCCAGCGAAAAATGCAAAAGTGACATGGCCATTCAAATGTTGTCATCCAAAAAAATTACGTGTGTCACACATAAAAATCATAAATGTCTAATGTCTAATCAAACAAGACTGAAAGAGGAATGTTCAAAACAAAACTAGCTACCTCTCCCAGTAAGGTCTTTTCAATGCGACCCTTAACAATTCTGGCCACCTCCGCGTCGCTGTCTACATCCAAATGAGCGGTAATAATAGGAGTACTAATTGTCTTTGATGCATTGATTATCTCTTTAATTCTAGGCACACCCAAAGTGATATGTGCAAAGCAAGTTAAAGAAAAATACAATAATTACAACAAAAATGTTGCGTGATTTCGATGAAAGGGCCAAGTTTTAATTTATAAACCAACGAAGCCAATTTAAAAGATTGTTTTATTTTATGAGCGCATAACATGATTCTATGACATTAAGATATTACAATTTTGTTAGTGCATCTTAGGGCTTAGATGTAATTTAAATGTTAATGTATTGTAGCAGCATTTTTCACAAATTATTTGTGAAATATTTTTGGTGTGACATTAGCTGCTAAAAATTATCGTAAGCAAAAGGTAATTTCAGTCACGAAATTAACTGCTGCCACTATTTGCAAGACTTGTATAACTACACGCTTTCATAATTTACGTGCACAATTGTGTGCAACAGCTTGCACGATACAGTTTTTTTGCTCTTGTGTGCAGTCAATAAATGCTGTTTTTCCAACTTTGTCTCATACAGATTTTTGTTAAACATGCTAAATAATCTGCCTCATCTTGCTCCTGTGTGCATTCTCAGTGCAATAATATGCATCATAAAGTGTTACATAGTAAATGTTTAAAATGGTTATCCATACACAAAATATCTTCATACAGAGGTGGCACCTGCATCCAAATTTTGTTTGAGATAGCTTGAATCACAGAGTTTGCTGCACATTAATTTCTTTGTTGTATGCGAATAGTATTAGAAAGAAATTACAAAAGCGCCTTTCAATTTCTTCACGAGTATCTTTTTCAAGATTTTCTAGGCCGCTGAAAACTTTTTTCTCGAACTTGGCACTAAATCAGAACTGATGGTCTGGTGGAGTGTGATAATCAAGACAACTAGTCACATAACACCAGAAAATTTTTTGTGAACTGCTAAAATTGCACATTTTGGCTTAGTCCACTGAATATAAAGTCTTGCAAGCTGTGCTATGAACAACTACAGTGTGAACATTCACAATTTCAACTGACATTGCAAAGCATTTCATAACTGCTACTGAGCTGAGACTAAGGAACACCACAACTGATGATATTAAATGCCCAAGCTCAACTTTTACCTTCAAAAGAAATTTCAAACATGTTTTTGAAAATTACTAATTGAACTTGCTTATTAGTATACTCTCTAATTATTTGTTGTAGTATATGCAAACTCACTTTTATTTGGTTACTTACTTTACTGTGCAATTTAGTGTAATATCTTCCGTTACAAAACTAATTTTAATTCTGTGTGTCTCTCTCTCTCTATCTATCTTTACTTATCTGTTTTGTATACATTCAATGTTTTTTCATATTTTTTTTGCTTTCTCCGCACACTCAAAATGCTTTATACAACAACTTAATTTGATATAGTTATACGTAGCTATTCAACATGCATGCAATATGTGGATCTAATAAACTATATAACTAACTATATATACACAAAATCAATAATAATTTGTAATAAAGGATATTCATAGATGCAACACCAGCAAAGTGGAAGGTCTTCAGCGTCATCTGGGTTCCTGGCTCACCAATACTCTGCGCAGCGATTGCTCCAACAGCTGTGCCTATCATGAAATTCAAACATTAATGTACTGATAAGTAATTAATCAAAAGATGAAATTATCTCATGCCATTAATTTTAATGGAAACTACAGATGTTATTTTAGCAGTGACCGCAACATTTGCAGATCACACTAATGCACTTGTTTTAATTGAAAATGAGGCAAGACGAGTGACTCTATTTTAAATACTAATCATTAAACTTTTCATTTAAATGACTAAAATAACCAACAGGAATGATTGCAATTGTACTCGTCATGTTTACAATTATAATTATATGCTTTGTTTAATAATTACAATATGTGTGTGTGTGTGTGTGTGTGCGCGTGCGTGCGTGTTTGTCTGTAGTGTTGCTATATTTCAAAATTTAAATTGTATGTCCTGTTTTTTATATTGTATGCATTTTGGGACTAATAAATAAATAAATGATATAGCAAAAAAGTCCAACTATCTGCCGGGTTTTGTAAATTAACTAAATCAGTAATAATTCTATAAATTTCGAGCAGTCACATGAGCAACCAATTTTCTACTAAAAATCACATTAGTAATTGTCAGTTTGAAACATTAGTTGTGGTTATTGGAAGTTGAGCAGCTTGGTTTGAAATAATGTAATAATGGTCTCTACTTTCACAGTACAGTACAGTACAGATAAAATGACAGTACAAAAACACAAAAGCCAACAAAAACAAACTATAAACACAATAAGATCAAACTGTATTTACGTTAGCTAACTACAAAAAGCAGTGTACAATGTAGACGATTATTTTTTACTAAGTAATATCATTCCTGTTTATGACCAACATCACTAATTCATGATGTTCACTTCCATAGTTAATTCTGTTAACTTAAAAGTGCTCATTAATTATAATGCACTATACACTATAGAAACAATAACAATATACCAGGTTCAATAACAGCTTTGTGGTATTTTCCAACACAAATCTCTATAAACTTCTTTAGCTGTGATGGTGTGATTCTTTCTATCTTGAAATCTGCAATATAAAAGTTATCTATTTGCAGCAGGCTTAAAAAAATTAAAGGAAATCCAAAATTCAAAATGACTACAGGTGCTTGACATAATGATTTGGTGATTATAATTACTTAGTGATCTTTATTGATTTCTAAAAAACTTGCCAAGTGCTCAGTCCTAACTGATCAGAAAGGACTCGACAAACCACGTATTGTACAGTTCGAGATTTAAAGATGAGCACAGCATTTTCAGCTTTCTGAAGTTGAAAATACGTGATTGATACTGTTTCCGTTATTATTATTATTATTATTATTATTATTATTATTATTATTATTATTATTATTACTACTACTACTACTACTACTACTACTACTACTACTACTACTACTACTACTACTACTACTACTACTACTACTACTACTACTACTACTACTACTACTACTACTACTACTACTACTACTACTACTACTACTACTACTATTATTATTATTATTATTATTATAAACATACTGTTCAAAAATAGCACGCCTCATAAAGAAAACTTGCGCTTTAACAACCTAGCAAATTTACAGACTTAACTGATGACCTTGTAAATTGGTATTGTACTGCAATGGTTTTGTATTTTGTATAAATAAAATAAGGAAGTAATGATATCACTACGCCAGATTTGCAGTTTTTGCAACTTCTAAACAGTTCTGGAGCTTCGTTGATTAGGCTATACGCTATAAGATAATTAAAGTTTACCAAAGCCACAAACCCTAACACATTGACACCATATCTAATACTTAGGCCTCTCACAGACCTTTTGGCATCAAAATTACCAAAAAGTAGCTTCCTTAGAAAGTACTTATTGTGTCACAGGCATATAACATACAGCTGCATAAAGCCACAGATATACACTTATATGCAATCATATGCAACATAATAAACAAATGTACTGTATTATCTCAATAAGTATAAAATCTAACTGAGCAAGTATTTAATTTAAAAATAAAAACATAGATATCTATGCTATCAAAATACTGGACACACAAATTACCAATGTATAAGTGTACCTCTGTAAGAACGTTGATCAAGCTTCACCAGGCATTTGTGAATGGTGTTTAGAAAATCCTTCATCTCATCAATAAAATCTTCATTGATATTCACTAGTTTGTTCAACTCTTCCTCACAAAGCTTTTGAAAGAAATGTGGGTCCATTCCTAGCTCCTCTCGATGTATATATTTTGCCTATACAATAACAAAATGATCAGAAAATGATGGCCAAACAAAATACATGAAGCAGCGTCTTCACAATTTTATCAATACTTTTCACTGAAAATCTGTTAAGAGAATGCATTTGGGTCATCCTCAAGGACCATGGTTTCAATTAAAGTGTCAGCAGCTAGCGAAATACTGCACACGAACAAAAATGCTCACTACTAAATTTTGAAAACATCTTGAAAGCACAAACAACTGTTTGAAATCTGTGGTGCACCTCAAGTCTTTATTTTTTGGTAGAAATTTTTCTGGAATTTGAATACAATTTTTTCGGAAAATGAACACAGATCGACAGGAGTCTTTGAACCATTGCACATACAATAGCCAATCATTTAGAGAAGTAGAAAGACTAATAAACTTGACTTGAACAGTTCACTTTTTGTTATCGACTAAGAGATACCCCTAGAAAGATTGAAGAGATCAGCTAGTCCAAAGGCAGATGTGCACAGACAAATAAATCCAAGTTTGGAACCTCATGACATTTATGTAAAGAGCATCTATGCAGCAGAAAGGCACAGAATATTTTGGACAAGGATGCATTTGTCAGCTCACAGTCTTCGTGTGGAGACCAGAATGTGAGACTATGTAAACTGACAAAATAGGCTATGCTAATGTAGAGAAAGCATACAAACAGAGCAACATGTTCTTTGCGAATGTAAAATTAAGGAGCATGTTAGAATGATCTATAATAATAAGAATCTCGGCATTAACTTTGACAACATAGCCAACTTGATTAATTGCACTGATACTAACTTGACTTTAAAATATGTCTTTGAGTGTATGAAGCAGTTTTAAATACTGTGTCAAGTGCTTACAGAAATAGTGATTTACACTTTTGTAGTTGTATCTCAAATCAGGAGTTAATTTGTAACAATATTCCTGTAATATTGTTCAATAAACATATTATTACTGCTACTACTATAATGTGAAAAATAAACCTCATTTAAAATTTCTAAATATACAGAGAAAAGGACAAAGACTAGACATGTTCACCTACCCTAACATGGCTGTATATTCTATGAAAATTCATAGGCTTTTCATTAGCCTCCATTTCTGCCGGGTCAAGACCGTCACCACCATACACAAATTGTACTATTTCACCGATCGAGGTGCGGACTGTGCAGTCGTAATGTGAACAAAGATCTTCTAAGCTCTTGACTAATCGACGTTGCATGTACCCAGTTTCTGCCGTCTTTACAGCTGTGTCTACAAGACCTGTAGTAAATGACATAATAGCGAAATCTCTGCCATACGGTTGTTCATTTTACAGTCGACACATCTAAACATGACAAATCAATGCACATTCGCACAAAAATCACAAAATCTTGATTATTTATGTTTTCTAATAATAATCTCAACAATCCAAATTAAAAATGATAAAAGGAACAAAACAAATTTTTCAAATCAATTCAATAAATTTTGAAACACAGGCACACAACCAAGAGAAACTTTTTGTATATAGCGCGGAATAGTAAACGCAATAGAGAGCTTAACACAGTTTGTAAAACCGCAAAAGAGACACTAAATAAACATACGTCACTTTAATGTTGAGGAAAGTGGAGAGCGAAAAGACTGCCAATGTTCAGGTGCTGTTGCAACAATATGACACTCTTTCGGACAGACAGTTATTTAGTCAAACAGATGTCATGTAGTCATAATAATAATAATTCTTATTAAAGTCAACAGTCAAACAGCAAATAATATCAGCTTGAAAGGTTTTCACCGAGTGCGAATAACAACTATAACTACATAAGGGAGATTACTGTTACCCCAATTTTACAGTAAATTAGGCAGGGCAGCAACAGGTACTGTTTTTAGAGTCTTTGATATCATCTCCAAACAGAAAGCAGATAAGTTATCCATTACAGTGTACCAACTGGTCCAATTAACTAAAAGTTCTACTATTCATAAGATTATTAACAGATTTTGCATTTGTAAAAAAAAACATACCTTCTCTGCCGCCCATGGTGTGGAAGAAAAACTCTGAAGGAGTTAAACCAGAATAAAAACTGTTTTCAACAAATCCCTTTGCTGCTGGCACCTTGGCTACAAGAGAAACACAAATCTTGCTAATTTATAAATCTCTCAAGTTCAAGAAATTACTGAAGGAATATTATAAATCTTTGTCTTTTAGAATACAATTTTGCTAGGCACAATCAAACCGCCACTAATAACAAAGAATGATAATTTAGCAACGATAATTTTAAACATTTAATTTTTCTTACTCACCTGTGAGTTTTATTAGTACTTAAACTTTTAGTTCTTAGTACTTTTAATCTAAAATGTCGTTTTATCAATCTAATTTTACTGTATTCACTAAATAATTTTTAACTGACTTTCAGCTTTTAAATTTTTAATTTTTCAATTTTTTCTTTATGAATCTTATAAATTTTAACTTTATGAGTCTCCTTAGCTTTATTTTCTTGATCTTTATTAGCAATTTAAAATTCCAAATTCTTGATGCTTAGGCTTTTGATTTGCTATAATGTGTAATTTTTATTTAATTAGTTTTCTTTATTTGAAATTATCTATTTAATGTACTAACCAGTGCATGGACCATCATGGAAATATTGCATCATATGCAATTTTGAAGTACATCCAATAAAAATAAATTCCTATTCTATTCTAATGTCTGAATTTGGACTCTTACGCTACTGTGTGAAAGGCTTCTTGAACCAAAGACAGTGACTTACAATGGCGTTCAAAATGAGGTAATGCTCTATTATCAAAACCATTAGGAATGCGATGACCACTGATGGCTTGTTGTCCCACACAAGCGATCATCTGAGAGATATTGATGAAAGATCCTAAATTAAACAAACAAAAGTGTATTATAGCAAAATTATAAAAACTAAAACAGACATATCTACCATTTTTTGGTCTAGTCTTGGCTCACCAAACTAGATCGAGGTCTTTCATTTGATATATAGATTGCTGTCATTGGAGCTGTAGCCTCAAATCTTATATATATATATAATATACATTAAGCCCATACCAGTGAAATTAATATATACGATTTCTAATTGTTATTTTGGCTTTCTCTTACCAGTATAATTCATTTATCTTACCTGCAGCCTGGCTAAGGAAACAGAGAATGAAAAACAGATTAATGAAACTATTATTACGATATCATATCCCAACCATCATTTAATCTGCCCAAATTAACCTCATTATGTAACCTCATTATTAATCATAAACAGAGATTCAATTTTGTCTCCAGAACAATAAAAATATATGAAATAACACAAGAGTGCACTTTGGCTGCAGTTGGAACTCCCTTAATTGCAACAGAATGCTTTCCATTTATTAAGTGATCGTGAACCATGTACTGGTAAATTTGCAAATGCTTGTCGAAAGGTGTCTTGTACTGCACAAAATGCAGGCAAGTGAATTAGCAGGCAATATCAGCATCATGAAATTCAAGCTTTCCATTCCAGTATACATTGTAGAATGCATTTTGATTGCTTATTAATGGATAATAATATCTTAAATGTCACTAGTAAAATATGCAATAGTCCAAAACACCCCAACTAATGAGTCATGCATGATAAACAGTTGTGATTGTGCATGAAAAGCAAGGGTGCGTGAACTACAGGGGTAATCACACTTTGTCACCCCAAACAGAAAATGAGGAGCCTACAGCATTACAGGAAACTAGGATCTAGGAAGCTAGGTAGAAATTTCACTTCTTTTACATAGTTAAATAAAACATAGTATTCAACAAAAAATGGCATAAGAGCCAATTTCGGGACAATATAAACAATTACAGAAAGACAACAGAAATTAAAGACAACTAAAACTGTAAACCTTTCGATCCACATATGGCCATTATAAGTGGACTATTAGTGCGATGAAGCTCTCGTAAGCAAGCTTTCCCAGCGTGATCACGAATAACAGACAATTCCCTCAGAATTATTGCCTATACATAGAAAAAATGTCCGAGTCACATTTGTATCTTACACAATAATATTTTTGCTGTTACAGGTTTTTTTCTACAGTCTTATAAATTTCAGTTTTGTGTTCAAGATTTTTTCTGTTGGGGATATGAAAAAATAGTTCCTTGTTCCTGTTAAATATAGTACAAAGGCTGGCAATCATTCACCTTGTTTTTTGTACTACCTTGATTTAATGAAGCATAGTAGTTGCTACAAAGAATGGGAGGTGAGGCAGACTGTGGAACACTCACTCTTAAAAATGAGGTAAGTGGGGACATCCGAGTGGCCTCTGAGATTTTGGCATACAGGAAGCATTGTCACATAACTTGTTATTATGTTACTGTGTTTTGGAAACAAACTGTGTTGTTTAGTTTCTGAATATTGCAATCTAAATGTTTGGAATAAATGAAACTAGTTCTTCTCAAGGCTGTAGTTGAAGTTATTTCTCTTGACTTCAACCATTAACTGTTAACTTCTGTTGAGGTTAACACTATACAATCAAAGGAAAAACAACAATGCACCGGGCCACAATAACATTGCACTTGAAACAACTAGTATAATGTATCAGACTTTACTGCGCAAAATAAACATTACTTGGTACCCAAAAAAGAAAAAGTTTTCAAATCACAATTTACACATAAGAAAATACTGCTGTTGTTCATCAAATATGCAGAATTGAATCTAAAATAATTGAAAAGTAATGGTTTCAGTGCTACAATAATCACTCACTAATACCTCCAGAGTTTCTTCTGCGGTGCAACCAGGCTGGCACTGTAGTTTCCCATCTTCCAGCTGCCTGATATATTCATCACATTTAGAATATCTATAATACCAACAAAAAGTGCATACAAGCAAAGACAGTATTTGGATTGAATATATAGAGCATGGTAGCAAGCAGATTTAGAAAAAAACTTGTTGATCCATGTCAGTGGCAGATTTAGGGGTGGGCCAAAGGGACATGTGCACACTCTTTCACAATAGCAGTTACTACACATCAAATGAACACACTGTATCTGTTAGATATTATAGACATTTGAACAATTTGCTAGGTTCTAGCACTGCTTTTATTAAAATTTAACAGGTGTAAAAGTCACACATCACAAGGGTTCTACTTTCAAAACACAAAGAAGTTATGTATATCATATAAACTGCATGCCACTATATTGGTGTGTAATTATGAGTCAAAAGTTTTAGGTGAAACCAGTTTTGAACTAGTAAATTTCTGGATGAAGAAGCTTTTAGCAGACACAAAAGCAGTCTAAAATGCAATAAAATGCAGGTCGCCTAACTGCTTTTTTGTTGGGCCTTCCCACCATTATTCTAAAGCCTATCTGTCTCTCATTTTCAAGAAAATTGCTGAGGGAATCTAAGCAAAACATTTCACAGTTGTATTCAAACAGCAAAACAGATGGGTTCTTACCCAGCATTTAATAGTTCCTGCTTGGCTTTCAGAAGACCCGGACCAGGAGTTACATCTCCTATACCAATTGAGAATCCACGATTGGACAGAAAAGCAGGACAGAGACGAGCCAACCTACAAGCATAACTGTAACTTAACAAAGATTAAATCTGAGATCTTCAAAGTTTAGTTTTGCATAGACAAAATTATTACATTTTAAACAACTAACACTTTTGAAAAGTATTTCATATACTTATTACATGTATGTATGAGTTGGCAAAATCATGTTAAAGCTTTCCCATCTATCACCATCTTTAGCAACAGAATCATACTGAACTTTTATCAATCATCTCGCCTAATTTATAAAACAATAAAGAATACTTGTGCACTCTCCTTTCCATATCCAGTTGTTTATGACTTATACTGCAAAATGTAAATTTGTAATGTAAGTTGGTTTGGATCTTACCATGTATAGTTTGAATTTAATTGTATATGTAGTAACTGACAAACCTGGACATGGCATCTGCAGCATATTCTGCACCATAGTCTCTGAGTAAAATATAGAAAATATTGTTCTTTGAACCAGAGCCCAAAGTGCTTTTGTCCATTGCACCACACAGAAGCTCACTGTTGTAGATCACCACATCTATAAAAGGGAAAAGGGATAATAACTGGCTCTGTAACAAGTGTCATCTAATAACCACACAAGTAACTATTCAAATACCATCAGCATCAATAGAATCATGGCAGTCCATTACAGTTTTTCATGCTTACTGGGAATTTGACTTTTAATTTGAAAAAATAAACTTTTGCTTAGGCCAATATTACTGTGCATACTGATTCTAAGTGAAGTTGTTTTCGTGAGATTAGGAAAATGACACTCAGTTTTTTCTATAACTGCTTGAATGATATACTATGCCTAATAACATTGTTAGCAAATTTTAACATATTTATAAAAGTTTCTACAAATTTCCACGTAGCCACACAAAAATTAGATACAATGAGCAGTACAGGATGTGTGGTCACACATACTTCACAAATTAACGACTATTTCCATGCTAAGATTGCTCACTGCATGGATAATTAACCAGTAACACTTACACGAATCATTTATACACATATCCTCGCCGTTTGTATAGTTTTTACCCTTAGTCCGAAGATTCGCGATGACGGGAGATCGTTTGTTTGGTCTCAATATCAAACTGAATATTTGTTTCCCTGACCATAATCTAATCGGCTGCAAGAACAGTCATAGCAACATAAGTGATGGAAAAATATCTTATAGTACTCAAACGATAACAACTGGCCTGTATTCCAACACCGCATAAAAACTAGAACAAATGAGACTCTCTTGTATCTTTTGGCGGAGTGACTTTAAAAAAGCAGCTCAAAATTTAAAAAAGACAAAGAAATGAACCAACGAAGAAAGCCGTTGAAGTTTCAATTTGGGACTAGTCCCAACTTACACAGAAGGTAAGTGAAAAATGTTTTATATAAGGTAACAGTAGTCAAGCATGAAAGATAAGAGTGGTGAAAATGTTTAATTTAAATGTTTTCTTCTTGTGAAAAATATGAACTGCATTGAGAAATTTTTTCCACTGAAACTCAACAATTTCATGTAAGAACTTGAATAAATGTGCGAAAAAACATTGGCCTTGTAACAGTGGTTAAATAAACAGTTTTTTCTTGTGAGAAACATCTTGTACACAATGGACTGCAATGGGAAATAATTTGACAAAAACTTGCATGAGTAAAAAGAGCCTAAGGCATAAATGACATAACTTTAATAAACAGACAACGTTACTAAGTGTTTCTAACTATTCACACCGTAATAATACAGCAGTGTAGTCATACATTAACAGTTCAGTTATACCTTAACAATAGCTGGAGGTGGCAGATCTATATGAAGATTTTGATCAGAGTCTGCCAAGATTGATGCAATCACTTGACATGTTCGACTGCGATCAAAAAACACGTCTTTCTGAGTGAGAAGATAAGCACCTAGAAAAAGCACATTTACTATTCATAAAATTTAAAGTAATAGAGTATATACAGGTATAGCACTGAGACTTATAGTTTAAAATAGACAATGAGATATCCTACAAACTATTTAGTTATTAGTTGATTATGTGATTAGTTGATTAGTTATTAGTTAACTATTCATGAAAAACAGACAATAACATATCCCATAAACTATTTAATTACTAGTTAGTTAATTAACTATTCATGAATGGTTTAGGCTAAGCTCTTAATTGTAAAATTAATTAAATTATTAGCAAGTACTTTAGCATAAGCAAACTAATACTTGTTGTGGTTGGAGAGTTAACAAGATTGAATAAAAGCCTGTGATGTCACAAGGGGCTGAGCGGCCTAGTGGTCTAAAATAAGTGGACTACGGATGACAGGATTGACTAATTTCCTGATCAGCAAAAAAATGGTCTTTAAAAATCAAATCTGCAGGCCACAAAAATCCACATTTTGCTATTAACAGCAATCCACAACTGCTTTACTAATTCAAATCCGCGATCCGTCGTGATCTGCAAGGTTTCCGATCCACATCCTGCTTATTTTTTTTATATATTTTTTATATTTTTTATTAAAGGCTATTTTTTAATTCAAACCTGCATAATAATCTGCATTTTTAGCTAACCTTGGTTTAAATAAGCAAAAAATATTTCAAATCAGTGGAAATTGCAGTCTGTTGCAGTGTACCCCAGTGGGTGGTTTCACTTTCATTGATTAATTGCAACTGTAAGAAGGCATATTAGAATACTCTTTATCTGATGTTATTAATTTCACATTAGTATTTTTAATAGCAAATAAGAGATTTACTACTGTTGCTACTACGACTAGTACAGTAGTATGCTCGCTTAATGATCAATGTAGCTAAATATTATTTAAACTTCATTGTTATTCAACCTAGTAGCTTGTGTTGAGTGTCATTTTTTTCCCGCAATGCACACATTGTTATCTCCCCTAGAACGGTTAACATTAATGAAAATTAAAATCTGCAAAGATCCGATGCATCAAAATTTTTGATCCGCATTTGGTCCGCATAATTCGTTACCTTCAACAGTAGATCCGCAATCCGATCCGGAAAAAATCTTACAGATCTTAATCTGATCCGGTCTGCAGGATCGTGGTCCGCTCAGCACTGAAGTGGACTTGTAATCCATGGTTCAAAGTTCAGCAATATATACACGTTCTTGCTTTTGCATAGACTTTGCATAGATTTGCATAGGTTAATTTTGATTTCAAAAAGTTTTAGTTATAATGAGCTTTTTACATAATTTTTTAAAGCATATAATGATCTTAATTTTTACCTGTGATAAAATCTTGTATCGCAGCAATCAGCAGTTCTCCATTTCTAGGTGTGATAAGATTTGCTTTCACCTAAGAGAAGCATAAAAAGGTTATTTTAGAATGAAAAACAAAGCAATTATTTAAACAATAAAATTCATCACTTCGATTACTTATTCTGCTTTAATAATAGCAATGCAAAACACTGCCTCAACACTGTCAACAGCAACAATTTTCTCTCACACATTAATGAAATATTTTCTCACCCCCATAAGAACCATGGCTTCGGCTTTTGCTTCTTCTGTTTGGGGTAAGTGAAGATTCATTTCGTCGCCATCAAAATCCGCATTGTAAGGGTTACAAACACATTCATTGAAACGAAATGTTCGGTGCGGTCGAACTTTAGCCTGAAATGCATCATACTGAAGTTATATGCAAGTTTACTTCATTAAAATAAAAATATCACAAGAAGAGAAAGCACACACTTCTTGGTCAAAATTCCTACCAGTTTAAGCAATAAAAGCTATTCAGTAGTCAAGGAAGAAAGTTATTGCTATGGCAGTACTTTAATTTAACTGCCTTGAATTTACTATTTTGTTACTAACTAAATCAGGTTCAAAAATCACATACAATGATTTATGAAAATGTGTAGGGTTACAAAGAAATTGTTAAACCTAAATACAAAACTTCTATGTCACAATGCTATGGCACATTGACGTGAAAAAGAGGTTCAAATCAATAAACTTAGCAGCTGTGTAACTCGGTTTTTACGAATAAGTAAGGCTATAAAAGCCTTAATCATACAATTTTATCTTTTATTCTAACTAAACTAACTTGCAATCTTTGGCAAAGTTATTTATAAACGTCATTTACATTTATTTATTTATTGTATACTCCATGTTCCACATACCTTCAGATTTATTCATAAGGTAAATGCAAGAGTATAAACTGATTACAAAATTATAAGCAAAATTGGTCAGTAAGCATTCGCAAGCAGTTAAGAAACAAAAAAGCAAAATACAAGTATTTTTGCAGTATGAAAAATCTTATATTACAAAGATGACTATAAAGAAAATCTTAAACTATAAAGATCAACAAAAGAAAAATGAATAAAAAGTTCAGACAAGTGTGTTTTTCAGTTTGGAATGTAAAGTAGATCGCATTAAGAAAGTAGTTAATACATTATTAATGCATGACTATGACAATTAAAGGAGTTTCAGTTAAGTTTAATGCATTTAGCTTAATGAAACAAGAGTTGGAATGAAATGAAGCATTTGCATGACAAACATTTCTGAACAAACTTACAAAGTGTGCCATGATGCTGAGTTTATGTAATGATGGCTGCCGATTGAAAAGTACTACATCACCATCCATAAGGTGCCTTTCTACTGTATCACCAAGCTGCAACATCAAGAAAGCCATCAGCATGATTCAGTGATAGCAATGAGTGCTATTGCATTTGTAAAGACATTGGTCTTTGTAAATCCAAGAGATCTTTACCCTCATGAATGATGCAGAACAAAAGCAGAACTCAACCACAGTGATCAAAATCAGCAGTTAAAGAATGTGGGGAGCCTCAAGAAAACAAAGTCCAGGTTGCAAGAAAAGTTAATCTGTGTCAAATTAATGTCATCTCATAAATTACATTAAATAGTCTCATAAATTATGAATTCATCTTTAACAATAATACTACACAGTGTATATTTGCACAGTGCAAGAACCAAGAATGAAAATGTAAGAGAATCAGAAAGTAATCTCTGAAATTATGTGGCAGTGATGCTTAATTAGTAAGATGTGAAACCACATCTGCACGGTCTTTGTCTGCTGCACTGCCATTATCTGGCGTGAAGGATTTAATTAGCCAAATGTAGCAGCAGTGAAGACATTTAGCAGAACTGAACATTCAACCTAGACAGATCCCCTGACTATCATGCAGCAGTTATTGTTGTATAGTTTATGGTTCACTCAATTTTCAGCACTATATTTCAGTTTTCTACGATATTATCGCAAAAGAAAATGCTGAAAACCCACCTTTAGTTCTTGCGCTATTTTTTGACGATTTCCATATTTAAGATACCTGGAACATAAGCAACTATTACATCACATATATACTACAACAAAGTTACTACATCACATATATAGCTTGTCAGTAGCAAACTATATGAAATGTTCTTGTCATTATCCCTAGATGGCCCAATAAAGAAATATATATCAGTGAAAATGCAATTAGACAATAATGAATACATCCATATTTGTGTAGCTATAGTAGAATAATAGTGTAAAGTATGTTACTCCAACTTAAACAGTGGAGTTTTGCTGTTAAATACTGCTTTATTTTCAACAGCAGCACTTTGAAAAACATAACAGTGTCTTCCTTAGGCTACAGAAGAATATAACAAAAATAAGAACAGAATTCTTTTACAGACAGATCTCTAAAAAATTTATGCAATGTAGAAAGTGTAAAAAAGAAGTAAAATAAATACATAAATATAGGAATCCATTTTTTCATTCAAATATTTAATGGCCTTTTCATTTGATATGTTCAAGTGCAAAGGGATAATCTTTTTTCCAAAGTGTGAAACATTTACATACCTTTTGAAGCCAGAATCCCTCTGAATTATGAAATTAGCACCTGGGTGCACATCACAGCCATTCACTACCAGCCTCCGCATCAGCTCAAAATTGGCCTTTGTCACCATTTCGGGATACGTGAGCACCTTGGCAACAAGTTCTGGCACTGCAACCTAGAATTTACCCAGATTTCAACATGTTTATTAAGCGTAGACAATTGCTTTGACTGTAACAGATCTTTTCTGAATCTCACGTGCAAGGTAAAATTTTTTACATTGCTTTGCAATTTATTCTAGCTATATCATGCTTATTTTGACAACTATTCTGGCTTATAATAAGATTTTGTGCCTTAATTGTTTTGGTATCATCATCATCGTACTAATTATTCCTCTTTTGGCTTGATTTATAGTGTTGACAATGACAGTTACAGTTGAAACGATCATCTACGCTCAATAAACATATTGACTTCCAGAGGCTCTATCATGTGTTTACCAGGATTTACTATATCATTTGTCTTATTAACTTGTCTTTGTTCAAAGCTGCTCTTGCAAAAAAGGAAAAAATGTAGACATATGAATGTGTTCCAAATGGTGAAAATGGTGTACTATTTAGCTTTCTTGATGAGGAAATTTCCAATCTAAACATAGGCAAAAAGATCTAGTAAAGCTGTACTAGACATGAAAATGCTATGTAACTTTAATTTTTACACTTGCAAACTTGATAAGTTAATTGATCTTTAAATATCATTGTATCTTTCTTAGCCAGCAATGTATGTTTAAAATACAACAACACTATGAGGAAATGTGTAAAATTTATTTTTAAGTAAATAAAAGCTAAGAACTAGAACAATGTCAAAGAAAAGTAAGTACCCAGAGTAGAGTAAAATATAGTGTAAAAGGTATGAGACAAAAATGATATATTCTTATTAAAGTGAATGCACAATTGTAATCATATTCAGTTTTGACATCTGCAAAAGAAAGGTACGAAAAAATTAGTAAAATACCTGATCTATCCGAAGATTTGGATCAGGTGAAATAACAGTCCTGCTTGAAAAATCGACTCGCTTCCCGGATAAATTACCACGGAAACGTCCTTGTTTGCCTTTTAGTCGTTGGCAGAATCCTCGAGTTGGTTTCTTTGGCTAAATTACATGCAATTGTCACTATCATATCAAAACTACTGGAACAACAAAATCTGTTAAAACTTTATTTTTTGAATTTATATTATTTGCTTCTATGTTTAATCAAGTACTAGTAAATGAAGTTTACAATATATTTTATTGACCATTACGTTTCAAAATTTCTGAATCTCTTTCTCGGACATTACAAATGCAAAAATTCAAAAAAGTTATTTTACAGTGTAATGAGATCAAAATGCTAATTAAAATTAATAGCTGAAAATCCGAGCTTAGTGGCTTAAAAAACACTCCAAATTACTGGTAAAATTCACATAAAATGTAAATGTAAATGAAGCCACTAAGCCACTAGAAATCTGCAAAAAGCATGCGTCTTATCAATTATACGTAATTGCTTACATGAAATCTGAAATTGTAAAATGGATGATGCTGTTACTGCCAGTATTATATTGTAAACATGCCTGTTAAAAATTTCAGAGTGTATTAAAACACAGGTTTTCTCATGATGCGTACTAATTGTATTTGAAAAGATTTATATTAACCTCGATCTTGTCATTGTTACTTTTTCATGTGACAAAAATCATTTGAAAATACTCAACTTTGACAGAAAATTATAATCCAATGCACAATATTCTTTTGAGACTAGATTTGTCAAAAATAAAATTTAGGTAATAATAAAGAAACATTCTAAAAATTTCATCACCTGACACTACACCAATACCACTTTGGTATGAGGCATATATATATATATAACGAAATGGCGCCACTATTTCTTAACAAAAAACAAAAACAAAAAATTACCTGCATGTTAAGAGGAATACCGGATGTCTCGCTGTTAATGTAGAGGGCGCACTGCAGCTGCAAAAAATCCCAATCTTCCATTATCATTTGAGATTTAGCTCCAGTTGCACGATGCTTCTGAATAACGTTGTTGAGAAAGATGATTTCGGTCAGTTTCATTGTGATGTCATCTTCATTACTACACAGCAAAAAATGAAGATTAAACAAAGCGATAAAGACAGCAGACTGAATTATGTGAGAAAAAATTCAGTTTGAAAAAATATTCAGGTGAGACTTTAGTTTGCGACATTTCGACAAGTGTTTTTATAAAAAAACTGCCTGGCAGTCTGTGCAGAAGCTTCAGAGGCACAATCTAGCTACAATTCTTTCTAAAGACATGGTGAACAAGAATTAAGCAAATTGGCCTCGTTTAGCGTAATTTTTTGCATGCACGGGAGGCAAAAACAAAGATTAAAACACACACACATTTATATATCCTCTTTTATTAAAACATTTAAAGAAATATTTAAACAACAAATCATGAACTCATATAGTGCTTTCATAGTTCTTTTAACCCAGGAATATCATTGTATGCAATTTAATCATTATCTGTTAATTACAAAGTACGCCATTACTTTTCATCATTTACCGAATTCATTGTTACACATTCTGTCATAATAACTATAATTATAAAATCATTCTCACATCGTCTGTTCTTTTCTCATTTTAGCCATAACATTTTTTTACTTATTTCTTTTTGACATACTTTTGTATATAGATTCCCCTCCTTGTTTCTATCTCACATTCAGCCGTTCTTACGAGCAATGATAAGCTGCTTGAACTACTGCAGTAGCATTATCATAAATGGATCCTAATTGCAATCATTAAACTTACTAGCTTGAACTAAAATTATGCAGTGATATAGATGTGTGTAAAACGTATGTTACTATGATATGCTATTGAAGTGAAATAAAAAATTGCATATGAATAAATAAATTTACTTACGTTCCTGCTTTAACCTCCGACACAACAGAAGGTCGAATACACAGAGGAGGAACTGGAAATCGTGTAAGTATAAGATCTTGAGGTCTACCCGCTTCATGATTCATGACTAGCAAAGGCATGTCCTAATAATGCACCAAACAGGGAATTATATAAGCAAAATTTGTTTCACTCACATCATTTCAACATCTCAAAGTGACAGTGCTTAAAACTACAACATGAACAAATTTTTTGTGGCAACGTACAGATGAAGAGCTGCTTCTTAAAATTCACGCGTATCATAACAGTTAACAGTCAAAAATTGACCTGGCTAATCAGTTTTGTAACTACTGGCTTGCAAATACTAAAAAATGAATTAATATAAACGAGAGTTTCATTAAAGGATAGACAACGGTCACATTGGTAAAATGTGGTAATACTAACCTCCTCTGGAATTCGCTTAAAAAGGTCCAAAACTATCAACGGATTGAGGATATTCTGAAATGATATGAGCTATATTATGTGCAAGGTTGAACACAACTAATAATGTCATAGTTTCATAAACATTACATAGTTGCTTAAAATGTTGAGTTACACTAATTATATGCACAGACAAAATATACAGGTTTTCCACCTTTAATGCAGCTCATAAACACTTACAAACAAAAAAATACAGACTTGACTTAGCATTTACAAGCAAAAACTACAAACCCGAGCCTAGTATTTTTTAAGCTATAACTACAAACCTGAGTTTTAGCATTTACAAGCAGAAACTTCAAATCCGAGCTTAGCAGTTTTCAAAACAAAAACTACAAACCCGACTTTAGCAATTATAAGCAAAGACTATAAACCTAAGCTTAAGCAAAGCTACAAACCTGAGCTTTTGTTAAGTTTCCTTCCAGTTCTTTGTTGTGCTGAATGGCTTCGGTAAATCCGGTTATATACTCATCAATGAGTGGATCGTTCTTTTTAGCGAGTTTAAACTTTTCATGGACGATCTTTAACAAAGAGCATTTCTTAACTAACCCTAGAAAAAATAGCCTGTCATGTAGCGCAACAAAAATTCAAACTTTATCGAAAGCCATCAAAGCAAAGTCCAGCAATTTAAATAAACTGAGATTTTACAAATTGTTATTCTGAATTATATTAAATTATCGTTTAACTACTATCTGCAAAAAATAATACCAAATATGGTAAATCGTAATAAAAAGTATCAGTTCTAAGTCGGGAATTTCACACAAAAAAATTGGCGATAATTTCCAGCAATACAAACAAATAAATATATACATTTTTCTCATACGTACTCGTATGCTGCATGCTGTAGACAATTTTGAAGAAGCAAAACACAAACAATTCGATACTATTGCACTGGGCATAGTGAATGTTAAACTGTTTACTTTGCAGTCAATTTTTCTCTCAATTATCATTCTACTAACTTTCTAAACATGGTAATGATAATGCAGTTTACATAAATCAAATATAAATTAATGCATTCAATATTTTCCTAATTAGCTGATTTACAGTGGGGAACTAGTCATATTTCAGTGCCTCAAAAATGCAAACAAATTTGAGACTGCCTGTAGTTATATTACGTAAAAATGACAAAGTGCCTATTGCATACCGTTATTATCTCCACAGTAAGGACAAATACCAGTTTTCTTACACTTGTCACCGATTTTCTTTCTCAGTGATTTTCGCTGTAAGTAGCTTAAATTTGGACGCTTTAACGAGTCCAGATATGCATCTCTCTGCAATATGGGCAACAGCACCCGGCTGCAGTTCTGAAAAATAGTTACTTAATAATTGCTTAAAAATAGCATGCTGGTAGGTAACAACTACGTACCACATAAAGGAAAGGTTTTATTTATAGAAAGGGTAGGTAATGATGAATGTCTGATTAACAAAAAGACGAAAATCAATGACTACCAGAGTTATTTAATGCAAAACTGCATAGCATATGCTAAGCGAACTGTCCCTATCATAGCTAACTATTTTATTTATTCATATGCTCATCTTCACTGATGAGTTTCAGCATGCAGAACATAATAATAAGAATACTATTTCTTTAGTTTCTGACCATAGTTCATGTTCATTATTATGAACTATAATGCTATCAGACAAAAATAGTTGATAAATGTGTTGATAAAAGCCCCTTTTGTATATTTCGGCAGCATGCACCTTACATAATAGAGTCAACAGAACCCAATAAAATTTCTAAATAGCTATAAAACATACACACTATAAACAAAACTAAAACAGTGACTGATATTTTAATCTCTCTAATCTCAATTTATAATAATCTCTTAAATTTTTTTTTAAATAAACGGTCAACTCTGAATACTGTATTGTATCCACATCTGCTGTGGCAGCAACATTAAATTTTAACGTTTTGTAATACTTCTGTATATTTTACTGTCTTATATGTTTAATTATTATACGTCTTTATATGTTCAATGTTATAAAATTCTATATGTTTTTATCGTAACCTTTATGTTGTAGTAGTGTCTAAAAAAATTTATGTTTGATTGTTATGTATTTTTAAGTGAATCATGTCCTTAAAGAATAAACTATATCTATCTAATCGTATAAACTATATAATTATAAACTATACTAATGATACGCTGGTGTGAAGACATGGTGAACAATTTGAAGGTGATAATTTCATGCAGAAATTTGCCTAGTTTATACGAATTATCATCGTAAAATCAACAACTTTTCTGAGGTACACAAGCAAGATTCTGGTAAGTTTTCAAAGGGCCAGATTATAACAACATACTAAACTAAGGACCAAATGCAAGTGTAAATCTTTTACAAAAGCATGTAAATTTGCACATGCCAGTCCTAATGCCATAATGGAGTTTTACTTGAAAACCGTAACACTTAAAACATAAAATCAGACAGGTTAAGGCTTTGGGATTTAGAAAATCCATTTTTCGTTTGCTCATTTGCTGCAGATTATTATTTATTTGTGTTTATCTTTTCAAATTACTAAGCACTTGATGCTCAGTATCACAATGACAATGTGAAAAACATTTAACTACCACTAACCGAACAATTAACAAACTGTGCCAAAAATTTAACAGCAGTGTAAAACATGAAACTGAAGCAACTCTTTATGGTCGTCTCCCCATAACAGGTTTGGAAGCTTTGAAATAATGCCCATTCATTAATCACAAAACATTTAATGATGAATCCATGAAAACTAGTTTTTCATGATTAAACTTGTGCATTTCATGTCTACTAATAAGATATTCAGGAAAATAGGCCACACTAGACGTTTTCTTGTTGTTTATTATTCCATAACTTCTGATACACAAATCAACAAATTTCCACTGACTGGTGTGCTGAAACTTGCCATAAAATTATGATTTAATTTTATGGGAGGTATGCAGCTCCGATAATCGGGCAATCAATATCTTTGAACAAAAAATTACCACATGCTTCAGATAAAGAATTAAATTGTGATAACGGAAACTACATTAGCACATGAACGATGACATTATAATGTCTCTAACTACGTTTAAAAGGATTACTATAACATTTAAAGTGCTAATATTAAGCAATATGTTAATTATCGTTCACAGTTAGTGAATACTGACTAAGTGATTATAAAGGTGAACTAACTAGTTTAAATGACATAGCGATACAGCAATATTATAGCTCAACTATAAAACTTGAATCCAGATCATATATCCAGGGATCAAATATCCTGGTGACAGTTTAATTACTTGGAGCACTTTGCAATGACTCCTAAGCTATGAAGCCAAATTCATATTATTTTTTAGACAAAGTAAATTGCACAGGAGCTGATGAGTGGGTATCATACAGCTACTGGTGCTATTTCTGATCAGTCTATTTTAAATTTAGTCATCTTGGAATACTGTTGAAAAGTACTTAAGTAGCAATCAACTAAAGTTCTAACAGAAAATACTGTACTCACAGATATAGCAATTAGAACGTTACAATAAAGTGGTGTCGTAGAGAAGAAATGGACTAAATTTTTTAACAAAAAACTACAACAACTTGAAAAATCAATATACAGTTTTACCTGGCAAGTAAATAGTGCGTTCTAAAATAAGATCATGATTTTACAAGTCACGGACAGCATTTAGCATGAATGAAGCACATTTCGTGAAGCTACATCATACAAGAAATAGTTTGCAGTTTCGTACTTCAGAGAAAGCGTGTGCAGGTTTACATTAGAGTGCACTGAACTGTACTTCCATTTTACTGGACGTTTATCAGTCAAGATTTGAAACGATTAAATCAGATTATAAAGAATGAACATATGGAAAAATAATCAATTAATCATGTATAAATTCAGGGTGTGCCAAACGAACAGACCAAACTGAATCACAGAAAGAAAGTGAAACAATCTTGAAAGCAGCACCTCAGTTAGGCAGTAAAAGATTTAGTTACCAAAAATTCTTTCTTTGACACTAGAAAATGCAAATCCCATATTTAACTGAAACTAGAATATGCAATATTGTCAATTTAAGTCACAGACATGACTGTATGACAGACAGATTGCTTTAATGAGTCAAGTCTTAGAAGAGTGAAAATTGGTAGATCGATAACACCGTTTCCACGCTTTGCAACATTCTAAAAGGACGTGGCACGCCTACTTGGAGAACATTTATCCAGTCTTAACAGTTTCTTGGTTGAGTCTCTGAAGTCTTTGTTTCCATAAATATAGATTATTGGATTGAACAAGGAATTCAGTAGAAAACCTGCACCACGTACTGTAACCAGTCTTATTTTCATTGCTGCGTTAACTTCAATGCTGGTAATCGCATATATTTTCAGCAGATAATGTGGCAGCGTGCAAATTACTGTGGTAATTATAATAAAAAGAACCATTCGTGTGGTCCTCATTTGACTAATTAAAGTGCTTTTCCCGACACCTGGTAGATGGTGCCCAGAAGCCCCAGTCATGCCTACACGATTGCACATACGCTTCCTAAGGGCAACGAGAATTTTGGTGTAAGCAAAGACCATCCAAACTAATTGAATGAGCAACAGAGCAGCACCTGAACACTGATACCACATCGGAAATATTTTTTCAAAATTGCAAGACGACATGTCTTCAGTTTTGTGTAAAGTGGCAATTACAGTCGAAAAAATGAAATGGCCTGAGCCATAAGACCATGAAATTATCACCAAAGCTTTGGCTCTTGTGGCTGTCATTTCTAGTTTATATTGTATAGGTCGAATTACAGCAAGATACCTGTCGACTGTTATTAGTACTAATGTAATGATATTTGTCTCAAGGAAGCACCGATAAAAGCTCGATGTAAATATGCAGACAGATCTTGAGTAAACTATGCCATCCGTTGCAGAGTAATTTCTTAGTCCCACAATCATCACAAAAGAGGTTATTCCAAATGTCAAATCTGTAGTTGACAAGCTAATCAGAAAATAGTTGGCAGCCCACCAGAGCTTTTTAAATTTTGCAAAAACAATAAGAGCCAACGTATTTAAAGTAATGATGGTAAAGGAAAGAAAACTCAGCAGCATGGTGATTCTTTGATGAGTTCTTGGATAGATTACAGCCATAGTTTCATTGCTCATAACAGCATCCTCAAGAAAGGAGAGATTAAAATGCTTCTGTCTCTTTAGAACAGATGATAGTCCAAAAGAAGAAATAACATTTTCTGTCGCATTCAGTACTGGGTGCATCTTGCAGGCAACTTTTCAAACCCAAGTAAATTTCCCTTTTCACCAGATGCCGTGAAACTTTTTTGCTGGCTACAGATTGTGTGTATACATAGTATTTAAGTGATGCACACAACTTGTCCCGATTGGCATAATAAATATTCTAAAAGAAACTCTTATGGCACGTTCAAACTAGAGAGTTCTCTCGCAACTTCTCTCTGAGAGTAAACTGGCAAATGTGAATGACTTGGCAACTCTCTAGTCTGAATGCACCATTTTAAGGTAATAAGGGATGCCATTAATTTATACATGCATATAAAATTTGCAGTGAGACAACAAATCCAGCATATCAAACAAGAATTACTCTTCAAAGATACGTAATTTTTACTGCAACTGATCTTACGTGTTCAAAGTAATAAACGCTGCTTTGTGTGACTCATGATGACTACTCTTTGGCTTTGTGTCAATTTCAGAAGACTTTGGTTGAAACATTTGATCACAGTAGCAGCAAAGACTGTCAACGGAAACAATGTTAAACAAGACTGAAGATTTCTAAAACAAACTAAACCTAACACAATAGTAGTAATATAGAAAATAGAAGCGGCAACACTTGACACTGTTGATGACATGAATGAGAAAAACAATTTAAACACTTATAATATATCATCTTGGGGCTTCAATCTTATACTTTAATAATTCTATACCTCAAACAAATAAAAATTTAATTTCAAACCTATAATCAAATACAAAAGGGCATTGAAACTGAAAGCAAAGTAAAAAGCTTCTAAAAGATACCATAAGCCAGAAAAAACAGAAATACCAGAAGCACACATGTTAGATAAAAGTCAAATGTAATTAGTTTCGTTATTTGTGCATACACTTTCAATCCTCTATAGATGTAAACATTTTAGTTAAATTCTTTGTTAAGGCAAGGTGACACTTATTATTATTTGTTCAAATTAGAGCAATACTGTTGACAATTTCCCGGGGACTTTGTAACTGCCCAGACTTGCATCTACACATAAGAAAAGGATACTTGCATTTTAAGAAATGAGTATGCTGACCAGTTAACTAGTATAATTAGCTTTGGTCACGTTCATTGTTCAAATTAAACTAGTTTAACTTCAGTGTTTGCCGGTATGATATTGTTAATAATAAAAATCAGGGTGGTATATTGTTACTAGAGTAAATACTTGCAGACAGCAGTCCAACAAAATGGATTATTTTTATATGAATAATAACAATAATAGTAATAATAATAATAATAATAATAATAATAATAATGCTTCAGGTACACGCTTTCTTGTCCTTTAAGGTTTCAACTATTCATCAAAATTTGATTTATTGGTACAATCATATCACACAATCTTAGTAACAAAAATTGTAAAAAAAGGTTTCACTTGCATGTCCATAAGCACATATTTAACTTGTAATATCAAAATTAGGAAAATAATTACTTCTTACTTACTTTGCAAATGGTTTGTAAAATGTTTATAATGGCTCTGAAATAGCCGGTATGAAACACGGGCAGTTCCAAGTCTATGTAGCCATAGTGACCAATACAATCAGCCAATCCCTTTCCACAAGTTGTACACTTAGTGTCCTTATCACTAGTGCCCTAAAACATTCCTAGCGATATAGTATGTGGCAAATGTATTATGATTTGTGACATAAAGTAACAGATACATACTTTAAAAACTAAAAAATCTCTCTATTAGCTACTTCAAAGCCAAAAAACTTGGCATTGAGTAAGTTTGGCAACAAGGTGCATACACATCTAAACACAATATAAACGTTTGTTTTGCAAAACACAAAGGCCTTGTATAATTTTTGATTCTTATCTGTGAAAGTTCAAATATAATTAGAAATAGCAGCAGCAGCAGAATTCACTTATCTGTGATAAAACCAAATCATGTTTTACCATTTTGTGGTCTAAAACCCCATACTCAACAGGTGTCCGTGTATTATCTTGAGAGTACAAATTTTTGCTGACAACATGCACCAGAGACTGCTGGCGCATCTGCTCCGCACTCTGTAATCCAAAACAGATGTGACTTCTGCAAATGAACAAGCAAAGTATAGATTAACAAAGGTGAGTTCGTTACACTAAAAAATGAAGTCTTACAATTAAATTTGTTTAAACTTAAAGCTTACAATTTTCATACCTGGTCAAATTTTAGTTAGTACTTTACAACTTGACCTACTGTACAGTTTCATCTTCTAAACTTTAATACTGCACATTGGTGAGATTACTACAAGGTAAAATGAAAGGCACTTCTCGTAAACAAATCCCCAGTGCTCAGGGCTGGATTACCCTACAGGCTAGTATGGGCTGTAGCCTACGGCCGCCTCTCAAGCTCATACTATGCAATGACGAATAATTCATATAACTTAAAATAAAATTTAGACTTTAAAAATGGAGACCAGGAAGTTGGAAAATCCACATTCAATGTGGCTCCTCATTTGAGAGATAAAGAAACCCTGTTTGAGACTTCTTTGAAATCCTTTATTTGAAATGTGGGGCTCCCAGCTATGCAAGAGTTGCTGAAATACATCACAAAAATATTTGAGACGAGTATGAGCAAATTAGAGGGTGGCTCTGTGTGAATGGACTCCATAATTTCATTAGCCTAGGGGCCCCATAAGGTCATGTAGTGCTGAGTGGTGAAAGTGCAAAGCTAATTGCATTATTCAGCTATTCAGTAAGCTCTGTGAGCTTCAAAGTGTACAGATCAGGATCAGAAATGCATCTTAAGCAGTTATTTGACTGACAGCTAGCCATACAGGCTTAATGGATTGTAGGCAAGTACAAGAAGCTTCCCACGTGCCGAAGCAGATGTGTCATTATTAGTTTTAGTAAAACATATTTAGTATTATTTACATACTTGGCAATAACTTAAAGGAAAACACGACCTAAGTTTAAACTGTAGCTCAAAACAATCTACCCAACAAAATATTAAGAGGAAACATACTATTTTTTTTGAAGAATAACTTGCGTAAAAGAACTATTACTGCTGAATGGTAATTTCACATTCACGTGGCTAGTTCTTTGTCATTATATGCATTTCGCCATTCACTAGATTTACAGTAGGCACTGCTTAAAAGACTCACTTTGGGACGAAGTGTTCTAACCCAGTTAACCGACTTGACCTATTAACCGATGGGTGTGGGATTACTGGTATAGATTTATTAGGGCCTAACTCAACAAAAAATGTTCGTTTATATCACCATTTGCATTTAGTAATGTTTCTTTTGTTTTTGTGTGAAATATATAGGGATATCACAAACATTTACTATGATATACAAAAATCTAGTAAATTTTAAGCTTGAAATTCAAATTTCGAATTTATAGCAGCACTCACACATGAGCTGTCGGACATGTGCACGATGTCACAACCGAACACCTCTGAACTGAAAGGTTCAGTACCTGTCTTTTCTGCAATGCATTTCTAAGATGTAGATGCTACAGTAGGCGTCTCTTAATAGATTTGATTTGATTTTGATTTAACACTTTATTTCCAATCAAAATTCATATTTACACACACAAATAAAAAAACAAACATTAAAAATATTTGCACCACAATTACGCGATATCTACAACATTACATACTATATACACAAAAGCAAAATTATCCAGTGATGCTCTTAGCACCAAAAAGTGCCTAACTATAATTTCTATATAACAAGAACCTCCACTGTCTTCTAATGTGAGAAGTGTAAGCCACTTCACTTTCAGTTAAAGCTTTAATTAATGAATTTGCACAACACAATACTCTCATGTGCAAACTGTAAGCCATTTTTCTATATATAACATCAAAGTATGTAACATTATGACTTACTGAAATTATTCTAGCACTCTCATTGTATGAATAAGTGAACAGTTTCCATTTAGAGATGCTACTTTAAGTTTAGTTAAACTATAGTTATAAAAATGCCACCAAGTTGTCATACCATAGAATGAATTACATAAATCATATAACAACAGATTTTCAACGTTTTTATCATTATGAGAACTTAGTGAGCCGACTTTTTCGTGATAAAATGAAGGAGCTGACTTTGAAGGAATTTTGGTAATTTTTGCAAATAAACAGATTTATGTGACTTAGAAAAGTATACTTTTTAATTTATTGCTAATTTACTTATATAAATTAATATTTTAAATTCTTTTTTAATTTTTATCTGCACAAATGAATTTAGGCATTACTTTGTTTCTAAAATTTATTTCAAACCTTTGCAATGCATAGTGAGCTGGTGACTCATACTTCTATAGTTATAAGTTGATCAGGGAGGGCAGCGACTAATATTTTAAACCACCGCTCGGTAAAGCCAGCCAAAAGTACCTGTCCATTTAATAGGTCAATGCTACAGACTTCAGTGCTGAGTTTTGCCAGGTAGTTTTCCTGTCGGAAAGAGAGGCCAACAGGCAGTACAGGTGTTATTATATGTGCGGCCCAACGTCAGACTTTCTTGAGCTATGAGTGATCAAAAATCATATGTGTCGCGGTCAAAAAATGGGCACGGTCTAAACAGACGTCCAGGGCTTTTCACATGAGCATAAAATGCTGTGAACTATGCCAGATCTGTAAGTTGTATCTTCTCGTGTAATTGCTAGGATATTGCCACGTTGGTGGATGAAGCTGTGTCGCAATTAACTGCTCTAGAATTCCTACATTAATTTCAGGAGTATAAACTATTACCTCTGATAGGGTTAACCTTATAATGGATCCGCATCGTCTGTGTTGTTGTTCTAGTGACGTAACTATTGTTCAACGTACCATTCCAAAATATGTAGTTTTTGTGAAATGTTTGACTGAGTTACCGCTTCACGTAAAGAATCAATGAGTTTGGCCAAAGATTCCCCTGGGTGAAATGTAGTTTAGTTAAGCGTTGTGTCCATATTAATTGTATTTTTTACCATAGTAATATTCAAACTGCAATTTGTGAGTTACTCGAAAAAATTAGGTTTTGTAGTCCAGTGTAAACCTATTACAGACATTTTGTTGCCAAAGTCAAGATATCTTTGTTCCATGTTTCAATACTTGCAGAAAACACAATGTTGATATTACTTAAATTTTGTGTAATAATCACACATTGACTTTAGGAACATGTTCATTGATTTACTGCTTTTTTTCCTTTTTTTGAAATACTTGTTTTTTTACTAAACACTGAAGTCATTAATTGCATTTTTCAGTATATTTTTGGCATCATAATTTACAACATATATGTACATGAAAACAGCATCCCTAGTGAACAATTACACCACTAAAGGTAGAGCGCCTCGCAGGGCTGCCTTATTGTTCAACCACTGCCTGGAACCGACAGGGTACACTTTCACAGACCCAGAAGCTCGGCCGGATCTAGTCACAGGGCGTAGTCCTCCAGCACCTACCATTTGATCTGCGTACAATTACCTTTACATACACAGATTATGACAATGTTGTACAGTAGCATTATACTTCAATTTTCAGTTTCACAAACACGTGCAACACACTCGCGGAATGTTTGTGCTGTTGAAAATTATGTTCAGTTGTGATTTAATCATTAAATGTGCTCGCCAGTCGTTTATAAATTTTTAATCTATTATTTAATTATGGAAACACTTTGGTAATATTATAGGTGTCACAATTTTATATGAAAGGATATGAAAAGTCACCCTGTTTTCCTTTAGATACAAAAAATTGACTTCAATAAGAATTAGAAGTGTTTAGTTGTGAGAAGACAAAGTGGTACTCAATACCAATGCATATAAACTTTAAATAATGTAAAGACCTACAGTTTTCATCACCTAAGCATTGCATGAAGCATTTCAAGTTAGCTTTGGTTCCTAAAAGCATTTAATTTACTTAGGTAAGAAGTTAAAAGTACATACATTTTCTTAGCTACGTCAGTTTCTCTAAACTGCTCTTTCACCATCTTTAACTTCACAGTTAGGAGTTAGTCGCCAATATGATCCATGAGTAAGTTCTTTCCAGTGTCGTCTTAATCAATACTGTAAACACGTGTCGAATTATCCTTCAGTTTAAATGAAAATCATGACTTTTACTGTTTGCCTAAAACAAAGTAAAGGTTACACAATCTTAATTCCACTACATGTTAACAGTGTTTGTGGTAGTCCATGGCTTCGTGCAATGGTGTTTCTTTGAACAGTGTCAAGTGGCCAATGCATTCACCTGATTTTTTCCAACTTCAGATTATTCATATTATTATTATATAATAATAATATCGACACTCTTATTGACACTCCTTATTATTAATTCCTCCTCTTATTATACAGCTGGTGCTGTCATATAAAGTTCATAATATTATAGTGACACTCTGCTCAAGCTACACAAGTACTTTCTTCTCTTCTTCACGGTCTTATTTCATCTATTGTAGACATTGACATTTAGTAGAGTATTCCACCCAGTCCTATCTGTAGCTAAGAACCTAAGTTCTTCAACTCCCAAAAATAGATTTGGTTGAAGTTGTTATACACCTTTATTTACCTTAGGCTATCCAAGTTGTTTTTTGTTTTCCAGGTGGTTTTTTGCAAGGTTATGAGGCTTCTTTTAAAGTGATTCTTACTGGTACCTCCCTTGGTAATCTTAGGTGTCCTAGCCATCTTAATCTTCAGAACTTGATTTTTGAGCTCATAGAAATTTCTTTCGTTCTAGCATATAAATCTTCATTTTTTTATTGTTTGGCCATGTTACATTTAAAACTTCCCTTAGAAGACTTCTATGAAATCTTTCAATCTGCTTTTCTTGAGTAATCGTTAAACACTATGTTTCACTGTTGTACAGTAATATGCTGGTAACGTAAGCATAAAATAATCAAAGAATTGTGTGAAGATATTTCTTGCTAGTTAATACATTCCTGGGCTGAACAAAAGCATGCAATTTGATTTAATTTAATATTTTATTTCAAACTTTTTAAACTTCATATACATATCACAGATCAATACAATAAATTATGGCACAGAACAATAACACAAATAACGCCTTGCTTATTTCTTTCTACTTAAGTCTTAAGCACAGTGCATACATTCTCTGGCTTAATGCAAGTTGCCATTTTATTTGATACTCACAAACTGATATCTCCAAAATATGACGCAAAAGAAGTTCTTCCGCTCTTAAACGACGATTGTTACAGAGAAGTTACGAAACGTATTTTTTGAATGTCAAGCAATAAGTGTCAGCTAAATGGGGCTAATCAGTGCAGGACATAAACAGTGCAAATATAGGCAAACTAAGGAGAATTAGAATATATGTCAACGAAGTATTGTATTAAAATTGTAACTAAAAACAAGGAAGCTATAAAGAAGTCAGGATAAAGTACATGATCCATATAATTATGGTGTGATTTACAACACCTTTTCTCGCCGGCTTTGCTGAAGAAGATCAAGCATAAACAATATAATAATTAGTATTAGCATGGCCAATCACAAATTCACAATCATTATATTCTTTTCTTTTGGGTTGCATAATATATTTATATTATTTTTTCGCTTTTCGACTGTAGGTATATTTTACCGGAACAGGCATTTTTGGCCGAGTTACGCAAAAAATACTAAAATTCAAAAGCTGAGTAAAAATTAGCAAGTCACCGTATATGTGACTTGTGTGCATGTCTGCTGCATGGATGTCGTGAGTGATCGCCGACCAGAGAGATGGCGTCATTCTACTTCCGTCTAGCAACGGGGCAGAACGGTCTCTTGACCAATGACAAGAAGGTTTACATAACAGTTTCTGCGGTTGACTAATTACATTTAACGTACTAAGCTATAAAGGAAACCAGACATACGTATGACTCATTACCATGTGTTGATTGTGTTCGTCATTCGTTGTGTAATTGCTGTGAGTTGAATTGTCGTTAAATTTTGTGAATTATTCTAATTTTTGTGAGCTCGTAAAGATTGATTTGTATAAATTTTCTTGTCAGGTTTGTAGTGTAATAAATTTAGGCCTATCCTTTTCAAAAGGAGTTGTTTTAGTTAGTTGCAGTTTGCCTTTCCAGGACCTTGGTTTAATATTTGTTTGCCAAAAATTAGTAAACTAAACTTGAGACGGTTTCTTCTCAAAAACGACACTGAGACAGCTTTGGCGCTTCAGTGGTTTTACAGTTAAAGGTAGACGGAATGAATTTTCATGTCCTATGCCATTTTGAAGTATGGTGAAACTTTAAGTATACATGTTAAGACTATACTAGTATAGGCCATTATTTATATAATTAATAATGCCATAGCGTTTCTGGTAATATTCACCGAACTATAATGCTTGACATAGTTATTGTTGTGACTATGATATTATTGCATTATTAGAAAGCTGACATTACAGTTAATCTGAATGCAGCATTGCTAGATAGTGTTGCTGGATATCTAAAGTAATCATTTTGTAGTCAGTCAAATTTTCTTTTTTGTTGTCTCTTCATTTTCCAATTTTCGTGATCCTGTACTAGCCATAACTGTTGGCCTATGTTTGCCTCTGTTCCACAAATTTTACATTCAGCTAGGCTTACGGGGACGTGTGGCACAACCATTTTTGTAACTGCCTTTAAATTATTTACACTGTTAAATTGTAATTAAATAATTGGTAAATTGTAAATTTGAATTATCTAATACCAGTTGTAACATGGAGTTTGTTATGTGTTATGTTATGTGGAATAAACGAATCTTGAGTGCTTCTTCAGTTTCTCAATTTAAAGCTCGATTAGATCGGTTCTGGTTCAATCATCCTGAGAAATTTGTTGATCCTAGACTTCCGCAGTGGCAGAAAGACGCTTAGATTTTTGAGGGAACCTAATATTATTCATGGTACAAAAAACACGCTGATATCTTCCGGATCGCGCCACCACCTGTCAGGATATTTAACATACATAAATCAATCAGATTAGAGCAGTAAAAGGCCATCATTTATGCGAAGAACTAGATGACTGAACTAGAGATTACCATCCCGAGGAATTAGTACTTTCATGCCAGCTATTCTTGAAAAAATATCATATTCTCTTTCAGTATTTTGTAGGGTAGATTGATTTGAGCTATAGTTTAAGTTGGGATCTGGCTTTCCTTAAGGGCCCACAACACAAGAAGAAAAGGGCTGTAATTCGTAATCTGGTTAGTTCGTAATCTCAAATCTGGTTAAGGTGAATTTTTGCTATCTCATATCATATCTAAAAGCTAAGTGAGCTCCTATGCTAATATTCATGATAAAAATCACTTAAGCGGTACCATATGACTTGTATTTTAGCTGAATACATTATTAATTTCTGTTTTGCAAAATGTTTAGCACCCTTAATTAACACATGTCTATTGCAAATGTCTGGCAACAGGTTGACTTGGCTGCTGACCTGTCGAATTGATTAAAATTTTATGAATCATAAGCTATGTGTCCTGCCTAGACTTCACATGCTGCATTTCACTTGTTTTTCTAGAACTAGGTACTACAGCTAGTAGTTTATTTGATTATTCTTTTGCACACTTGTAGTGCAGTTAATTAAGTACCTCTAATTACTTGATAAATTGCTACACTTTTTGTTTTGAGCCAAGGGCATCTTAGAGAATCATCCTGTCAAATTTCAGCTCAAATTGGACATCCAATTTAAATCACTTAATTAATTAATAAAACAGCTTTGATTACTTGACTAATTTACCAATTTTTGGTTTTGAACCAAGGACATCCTGGCTAATCATCCTGTGAAATTTCAACTCCATCTGATCATGGCAACACGGAATTTAAACCAATTTAAAATTAATTGATTAATTAATAAAGAACTTGGTACCATTTTTTATTTTACATCAAGGATATCCTTACTAATCACTATATCTAATTTCAACTCTATTGGAAAAATACTTTTGTGGTTATTTTAACTCATTTGGAGTTAGAAAGTTGGAAAAAATGTGTCAGACACTCGAATGTATGTGTGACTGCGGAAGACCTGAAGTCTTCGGAAATGCCACATTTTAAGTAATAAGGTGTAGAACTAGAGTGAATAGAAAGAACATTGCATTTACTATTTTTAAGAGACATTAACAATTTGGCACACCATTGCTCAATTTGTAGATATTTCTAATTGGACAGTATGGTTTTATGTCATAGACAAATTACATATGTGTCAGAGAATACACAATCAGTAATGTCATTGATAAAAATGGGCTCAACAGAGTTCCTTGAGTGCCACTGCTAATTACATTTCTTCAGCAGGTGTTAGTTGCGCACTTATTTTATTATATGTATTTGCCAAGAAATGAGCCAAACCTGGAACTCAAAAGTAATCTGTTACTACTTTTTGCTGTTAGTGATAGGAAGACAATTTTTGTCATTACTTTTCAGTAGCACATAATGGCTGTGTTAAGGTTCTTCCTTCTTGCTGTGTTCGTTCTACTAAATGACTGTTCTGTTCAAACTCGCACAGTGAGGTTCCAACCTCATGAGCTGGAGCTGGACCTTTTTGACTGGGACATCTTTAAACACGTTCACGGTAAGAATTCTTCAGCAAAATGTGTCACATTGTTTTGCAATTAGTTTTTTATACATGTCATCCCAAACAAAGCCATTGGCCCAGGGTTGCGGTTTTGTATGATGCTCATTATCATATTGGAGGCTAAAAATTATTGTATTTTTTGCCAAATTATCACACTGTCACCGAAAATCCAAAATTATTGCGCATTTGCAGCATATTATTAGTAATATGCACCCATTCTGTAACTATGATGCCAAAAAGTGGCATTAAAAAATTAAAAAAAAAAGAAACTGCAGCTGCTGCTGTGACCGGTATGCTTCAGATTACAAGAAAGTCAGACTTTATTTACTTCCCAGTGGTTAGCAGTGATGTTTTAAGTGTTTCCAGTGCACAAATTTTTCAAGCTCATTTTTAGTTTCAAATTTTTTGTATTTAAATTGTTGGATAATTATCATATAGTCTCTTTGTTTTTCTTTGGTATGAAACCTCAAATTATCACATTTTCCAATAATTATTGTATAAATGACACCATTACATTGACCTGTTGTTTTTTAGATAAGGACTGTAGTTAAATAATCAAAATATAAATACAGGCCTGAAAAATGGAATTCTTATTCTTTGTTTGCTAGTCGTAAGAGGTATTTTCTGTTTGTTCTTGAAACAAACGAAATTCTTGATAACAAAACAACAAGACAACAAACAACAGAGAATTTCACAGATCAGAAGCTACACGGAAAAATTATATCTTTAAGTCGCTAATCTAAATCTTTGACTGCCCATGATTAAAATATGAACGCAAAACAACAGGGGCACTTTGACTGTTGACATTTAGGAATCGATGAAGAGAGATTGATGAAACACGTTCTGCAAAAATACTGATAAACACTTTCAAATCATTCACTTTCAAATCAGATCTAATAACAATAGAATGATTTTTTTATTCAGTAAATGGAGTTAATGTAACCGATTTATTTAAATGAAGTCTGAAAAATGCAAAATATTTAAATTAGTATATGCTATATTCTTGAAATGATAATTGAAGTTTCAATCACTTTTATACGTTTTATTTCCAGGTTACATATGACTATATTATTGTCACGACTGTGTGCTAATTCGTATCTGTAACTGCTGGCTCAGATTTACTACTTCCAAACTCTCTTTTTCCCAGATATTTCTCTTTATACGCGATGTAAACATTCCTCTGTTACTAGTGTAGTAAATTTTTGCGTAGCTTCTGGCTTTGTTAATTAATATAATGCTTAAAAATTTGATGCAGGCAAGGAATACGAAAACGAGTTCGAAGAAGCTTTCAGAAAGAGCATTTTCCATGATAACGTGAAGAAAATAAAGAAACACAATAGTGAATATGATATGGGCAAACACTCTTATACGCTAGGTGTGAATAAGTATGCTGACATGGTAAGTATCACAAGTGATGTAAACCTTTGTTAGTGAAAACCGGTGATGTTACTGAAACTGAAAATATTGCGAACCGAAATCGAAATTTGTGAAGTATAGGAAACTGATACCAAAATGAAACCGAACCGAAATCATTTTTGCAAAACTACTATCAAAATTGAAAAATATTTTGAAATAAATAAAATACTTTGTTTTTGCATTTGCTTTTATTTGCTGTGATACAAGCACAATGAAGTAGCTAGGTAAAAAGTCTTAACAATCAAGTAGAAGAATGTTTATGGTTTAAGTTCATGATGCTTCAAAAAATTAACATATTTTGTTTTGTAAATATTTTTTGCCTTTCATAGATCATAAAATCAGACTTGGTTTTATTCAAATTACGCTTTCATATTTCGGTTGATAGTGTACAGACAAGCATTTATTTAACTTAAACACTAACTGTAAAATCAAAAATTAATTGATGTGACTTTTCAGAGAAGTCATTAATTACAATGACACAAATTTGCACAAAGGTGTGGATGTCTAAATATTGTTATATGATTGTTTTCTAAATAATAATACTCAAGTTCTGACATTGTGTTTCATTTACACTTTTTTAATTGGTATTTAAGGCTGATGTTATAAATACTTATATTTCCGTCTAATCGCCTGAGTAACATTTTTTATCACATATTGTGATATGTTTTCGTACGTTCATATACTTGCTTGACTCAGTCATATAAAAGCGTGTTTTTTTAATGTAAAGCATAAAACGCAATAGTCATTATAACATCACTGATACAGTAAGGATGCAACCATGTTTCTCTACAGCTAATTTGTGATTTGCAAAGTCACACTTGCAAATATTTTTTGCAGAGTCACAAAGAATTTGTGCGAACTATGAATGGCTTCAAGGGAAGGTACAATACTTCTAAAGCAGCTGGATTGGGCGCCATATTCCTAACACCAACATTTATCAAACTACCCGATGCTGTCGACTGGCGTGAGAAGGGCTACGTTACTCCTGTTAAAGATCAGGGCCAGTGTGGTTCTTGTTGGTCCTTTAGTGCGGTAAGTAAGGTCTGCTAATTAACATAGTTATTTATTAGATAACATGAACTGTTAATTACATTGACACAAAGGTGTGTATATATCTACATATTGTTGCACGATGACTTTCTAAGTAAAGATGCTGTAGTTCTGTTTTTGTTTTTGGTGTACACCTTTTTTAATTGGCATTTATTGCATTTTTATTGCAGTAAATAAAATATTTTATTTCAAATAGAATTTTAATTATTTTGACATCTAGGCTTTAAGTCTGCTGAAAGACTTTTCATTTAAAGTAATGGTTTTTATTATTTCAAGTTAGACATAAAATCTGAGTTTGCCATTTTGAATTCTCTTTACAAACATATCATAGAATTTTTATAACATTTTGTTTTTGATTTAGAACTGTTTTAGTCTTGAGTAAAATTATAGCTAATATCCATTTCATAAACAACCAATTATATAATAAACTTTATTACATTTTATTAGGAAAATTTATTATATAGGGTGTTTATGAAATGGATATAACATTATAAAGAGTCTTGTTATAAAGAATTTAAAAATTTTACAATAGCTAATGTCATTAACCCTAGTACGTGCAATTAGTAATAGTGGACATGATATGTGTTTATGTAAAATATGTAATCTGAACATTAGTTTTATTATCTTTTTAGACTGGTTCCCTGGAAGGGCAACATTTCCGAAAAACCGGCAAGCTCGTCTCTCTAAGCGAACAGAATTTAGTTGACTGCTCTGGCAAATATGGTAATGAAGGATGCAACGGTGGACTCATGGACCAAGCTTTTCAGTACATTAAAGACAACAAAGGCTTAGATACTGAGAAATCATATCCATACCAAGCAGAGGTAGAAACATATTTGGCTGCACGGTGTTTAAAATGTATTTCCATTGCTTGTGAATAAATTTTAAACTTGCTGATGGTTTTTGATAGTGGTTAGCATCGAGCATTCGAATTCGATTCGAGTGAATTTTTTACTTCGAATTTGATTCAAACCTAAAATTGTGAATTCAAATAATTCAGTATTTCAAACATGTATGTTCTTTATAATTAAAACTTTTGAAGTATCATGCAATTAACACAATTTAGCTGCTATTGCTGTGCGCAATTTTGAAATAACTTGTTAGTGTTTTTACTGCAGAACAAAATCGAGTAATATGCGTGATCTTTGTAAGACTGCTTTTTACTGGCGGTTCGAAAACTTGTTCGAAGATCTTAGACTCATTTTGAGATTCTATGCGAATTCTTCTTCTGGTAGGGAATGCTCACACCTAGTTTTTTACTGAATTAATTGAAAGTTTTTCCCATTTAAATGTCTCGCAGTTTTTATAATTGCGTGAAAGTTGTAAATTTTTGTATTTCTAAATTTATGATGTGCATTGTTTTCACGAGGAAGTGCTCCCTTGGAAATTTTTCATCTCGTATGTTATATTTGTTGTCCTGTTTCCAGTTCTGAAAAACAAGTACTCTGGCAGACCTTGTAACGAAGAAACTCCTCTTGAAAATCATAGTGTATTGTTATTTGCCTCTGTTTTGGAACTATGGAACGTGGAATATCAATACTGAATTAGTCAACATGGACTAATGTTATAGTGTCGCTCTCTGAAATTTCGTTACTGTTTATCTTGCGCTTGTTTGAAATGTAAAGGCTTTGTACCTACTAAAACTAAATGTTTTGTAAGTAATTTGATATCAGACATAGAGAGCACATTTAATGGTAAAAGCTACACGGTTTTCCTCTCATTTTCATCTAGTTAATTTTTTCAATTTTGTGTTTAAAATATCAGAAAAAACAATGTTGGAATGATGAGACCTTGTAATTTTGAGTACAGTAATAGTGAACCCACATTTACATTTTAAAATTTTACTTGAGCATTTTTCCCATTAGTATGCCACATGTTCCATGCATTCTGGCACCAAAAGCCAGGATGCTCATTATCATATTCGATTATTATCATATAGCTATGTTAATCGAAAATTTTGTGTACCTACTTTAATATGCTTCTAAGGCTATTTCAAGTCATTACATGGTATGTTTTATAGCAGAAAGTATTTTATATTTATTTAGCAAGGAGACTGTATGTTTAAGAAGCGTGATGTTGGTGCTACTGATGTTGGTTATACAGATGTGCCTAGTGAGGATGAAGATAAGCTGAAAGAAGCTGTAGCCACCGTTGGCCCAGTTTCCGTAGCAATAGATGCTGGACATCAGTCATTCCAGTTGTACAAACATGGTATATTTTAGTTCAGTATAATAACTGATAAAGACATGATCTGTAATATAGGTGCCAGTAATTCATTGATACTGCACTTTTAGTAAAATTCTGGCTGCAATATAATTTCATAGACTTCCAGTATCGTCTTCAGTAAGCCCTGACAGACTGTCTTTCTCAGTAAATGCAGAGGGTGTTTTTATGTGCATATGCAAGTGTGAAAACCATGCCTGATTTTGCATTTCAAATTTTACTGCTGATTGCTTAATTACAATAACTGGGCGGTTCATTCTTGAGCTGCGGCGTGCAGGTGTGTAACTGCTGCGGCGTGCAGGTGTGTAACTGCTGCGGCGTGCAGGTGTGTAACTGCTGCCGCGTGCAGGTGTGTAACTGCTGCCGCGTGCAGGTGTGTAACTGCTGCGGCGTGCAGGTGTGTAACTGCTGCCGCGTGCAGGTGTGTAACTGCTGCGGCGTGCAGGTGTGTAACTGCTGTTAGTGATGGGCTTTTTCTAAATAGATTATTCAAAACAAATGAAGTCAGCCAACAATTAATCACTTTGCAGCAAAGTAATTAACGTTTGGCCATGAAACAGGCTCTTGTTTCAATTAAAAGCTACACGCAAGCACATAGTACATCCAATAAGAAATGAATACATGAATTTTCGCCTTCGCGGAACTCCGTCAGATTTTTTAGCCCCTAGAGATCTGAATTGTGTGAAGTTTGCTGTGTATTATTTATAAGTTTTCAAATGAAGCAATTCTGTGTGGCACTATTGAAGATGATACTTCAGTATTTGTCACTTTGTAAATTTTGGTCAGCAGTTTGCGTAAAATAACGTTTTTTTCGTGCGTGAACTGAACTAGACTTACTACTGATAGTGTTTCTTGTTCAAATCATAGTTCATGAGCCAATGCTTTCCTGTTTTGATTTTGTAATACTTTCACACAAATTGTTTTTTAGGAATTTACGATGAGCCAGAGTGTAGCAGCACAGCCCTGGATCACGGAGTACTGACTGTGGGTTATGGTACAAAGAACGGCAAAGATTATTGGATTGTGAAGAATAGGTACGTTAAATTTGTCTCATATTATGGAAAACATACTTACATTTGAAACAGGTCATCTTTACTGTTTGAAAAAAAGTACCATAAATGGTTCTTCGTGTATGATATGCAGATCAATTTATACTCACCATACACAGAGCCCCAAAATCAGTTCACACTAAATCATACTATAGTGATTGTAGATGTACAAATAATTGATGATCTGATTTCCTATAACACTGCCACATTTCTCTATAAAACTAAAAATGATCTGATTCCTACATAACTCCAAGAATCCTGTAATTAAGAATTCAAATCACATAATACTCGACATAATGATTGCCAACTCAATTACTGCAGAAGTAACATTCCAAAACATTTCATTAGCTATAGCGGACCTAAACCGTGGAACGTAGTATCCCCCCGCCCAATGTAAAGTGCCATTATGACATTTACCACATTAAGTCATCAATTAAATGACACCTTTTTGGTGCTTATATAAATTAGCCTTGGTAACTATCTATTGTTTCTGTGTGAATACCAGTCACCAGTCATAACCTTATTTCTTTTTTGTGTGTTTTTGTGTAGCTCATTGAACTGAATCTTCACCAGCCATTTTCCCTATCATTTTTAACATTCTTTTATCTATCACTTTTATCCTTGTTTTGCACAACTTTTTCCTTTTAAACTACCTTAAACCCTCATTTTTGGCTTTTTTCAATTATTTGGACTTGCTTACAATGGTACAAGCACCTAACCAGCTTTTACTTCTGATTCTTGCAATTATTTATATGCATGCTGTCATATAAAATCATAATATTAACTGTATAATTTTTTTCTCATTGTTTCTATATGTTGCGTGACTGTATTTCCACATAAATAAATTACTAAATGCTCACAACGTTTGGAAGGATATGCGACGAAACTACAGAAACAAATTTTATTGTAGATATGTTTTTCATCTTTATCTGCTTTTGATGCACACTAATAGTTGGTCGGTCATTTTCAATAATTCAAAATCCACGGCATATATTCAGATTTAATATAAGTTGCACCTGGTGCATAATTGGGCGCAAGATTATTCAGGAACACAATGTTTTCAATAGAACGTGTTGCCTATTAAAGTAATTTTACAACACTCCTAGAAATTTAACTTAATAAAAGACAGCCAACTACTACTTGGTAATTTAACAAATTTACTGCTTAGTGAATGAACCTGGGTTAATAACTAGGTGTGGTTTAAAGTTTTTGGCACTTTTCCATCTAGCAACAATTTGAGCAAGTTAAATGTTACAAAAAGTGGCATAATCAAACTTAATCAGACCATGGTAGGCTTAATATGGCAGACCATCTAATCATCTGAACAAAAGAACTTAAAACTTGTGCAGCAACAGAGCATTACATTAAGATCAACCTTGGAGGATTATGGGTAATCTTACTTTCATAGTTTAAGGTCAGCTATGCTTTCTTACCCTGTTGATTAATCTGAATAACTCATGAGTGAAAAGAAGTTTGGAAATAAAATTATAATTCTTATACCCCTTGCAGTACTTATTAGAGGTTTTGGGGTTAATAAAGGATTTTAACCATGTGGAGTTCTAATGGCAAAAATAAAGTGATGATGTGAAATATCATTATACAAAACTGATTATATGCAAAGTTTAAAGTGGCGTTTACCTAGCATCTGGAATGTGTGTGTGTTATACATTATCCACCTGCGGAATAGCTGCATATAAAAAGTCAATAAGAAATAGCTGCAGAGAAAACACATAATGCAAATCTGATAAACTCTTGCAACGAAAATAATATAAACCCCTTTATCTATCCCACATCCGCATAATGCATATGCATTCCAGATGCTGAGTAAATGCCACAACCCAGGTTACATGCATTCTATTGATTTTTGTTCATGCAAAAACAAGGGTAAAATTTCAGCAATCTAATTTGTGTACATTTTTACAGTCTGAGATATTTGCAAGCGAAAGTTTAATTTTTCAGTTGGAGTGAAAGTTGGGGTGACAAAGGTTACGTCTACATCGCACGTAACAAGGATAACATGTGTGGAATTGCAACTCAGGCCAGCTATCCTAACGTGTAGTAGTCTTGACGTTTTTTGTTCTGGTTTCTGGATTTCTGTATTAATTTGTGTGTGTTATTTTTGTATCTCTAGTTTTTTTGTATAAATGGAAAGCCTGTATGGTGTGTTTATCTTTTTTGATTTTGTTTTTTATTAATGTGTAGTACATGCTATATTTTGATACATATATTTCTGTAAGAATCTCTGTGTTGCTTTTCTTTTAATAGGTACACTTACTTGAAACATACTTTTGCAGTAATTTAAACTGCTGAGTACTGTTATTCTGACAAATTAACTTTGAAAGAAGTTTAATTTTTATTTAAAAATATTAGTAATAAAATATTTGCAGTGATGTTATTCAGTTCGACATAGCTCAAGGTGTTCACTAACATGAGTAGTATTTTTATAAACTTGTATATGGCTTAATAAATCTGTTATGATAATTGGATTGTACATGTTGTTTTGCTTCCTTGCAGAAACCAGTTAATCAGCCATTGATATTTATGGCCATAAACAAAACCATAAGGAGTACTTCATTTACAAAATATAGCGTAAACATTTTTTTATTATAATTTTATATCAGGCTTATAGCGTGATAATGCAAATGTATACTAATTCAGGTTTGTAATGTGATACTACAAATTGATGCTATGTTGTTATTTTATAAATGAAAGTAAAATTATTGCACACTCTAAACCATAAAACACACAATTTGCTTCTAAATAACTGAATGCGACATATACCTAAAGTTTGATCTGTAAGCCAGTTATCAAACAACAGAGGACAATACTGACCTCTGGGTAACAATGTGAGTGAAAAAAGTGTACTAAGCATGACAGAGTTAAAGTTTTATTGCATAATGTGCATGTAGCAAAGCTGCATGTTTTTACGAAGTGATTTTTACATGTTTGTTTCCAATTCACCTCTTGAAGGAAGTTGTTACGGCCATTGTTGTTGTTATTGCATCTAGGCCTAACTAACAATGCTAATCAGGCAGCAGCATTTCATTTTACTGAATGAAATTCTGATGTTAACCTTGTTGTCACCCCCTCCCAGGAAGTGAAATTACCCACATCCTTGTAGTATTTCATAACCTTTAAAGTAAGCATCACCATGCTTGCTACCGCTGAACTATACACACGCATTAATGGTCACTAGTGCACTCGCTTTTCTAGCCCTCCTTTCTGCGTGCATTGTTTGCAAGTCGGTGATCTTGACATGTTGGGACATATTAGTCTGTACCAATTTAACTTGGTTGATAATTTAACTAGGCTCACGACTATCTCTAATCATAATCAATTTTTAAATTGTCATTTAATTTTCCGAGGTAGCTTCTGGTCCCACCACAGTCATCTGCACACTGAGTACACCTTACTGCTTTACCAGTAACAGTAATGGTTGCCTTCCACAGTATTTTACAAACTTTGATCAAAGAAATTCTCAAAAATGGTTAATTGGACTATAATAACGCATACAGTAATTAGTCAGTGTATTTAAATGCTACTATTCCCTGTCTGTGCTTCCTCGGCTAGCTAGACCCTATGCGAAGTGTGAAACAAATAAAACAAAATGAAGCAATAATTAATACAACAGTGGAGTGATAAACCGTTGGCTGAGGGACTGAGTGATAAAATGATTTACTGAGAAGCAGATGGGTTTTGGAAGGACTGGTATTTTGGAAGAATACCAGTGATGTGAACAACCAACTGACCAAAAAAGAACAGATTTTATAGGATACCTTCCCTAAAATGAAGAATATGTAAGAGTGAATAGAGACGAATTGATAAGCATATATCTGTGAAGTACCAACAGTAAACAGTTTAATTTTATGGTGATTTAGTTTTCATGCTTCAGTATTTTGTCTTTGCTGGCACTCTGTGATAGCTAGCGCCTAATACCACGAAAGTTATTAAAAATCATTTGTAAAAATTAGGTAAAAAAAGTTGTTGATAAAATAAAAATCGGCTTTGAGCAAACTAAGAAATAGTCGTTACGCACCTTGCGCCGTTAAAATAAGATTATCGTGGATTAGTGGCCACAGCTAGTAAATGAAAAATGGTGTCAAAGGTTAAAACGAACCGTCGCTAAACGGGAGTCCTTAAGCGACGATTTACTGTATGTAAAGTTCCCTATAGTTTAAATTAATGTAAATGCAGCACCATAAAAACCCGTTCTTTGAATACATTGAAATCGCGTATCGAAACACCTAACTTCCAAATGTTTTGTTCATATAACTTGAAGTTTCAAATCTTTATAGTCGTAAAATTTTCTTCGATTCGTTATTCGTGTTGTTTCCATAGAAGTCTTCTACAGTTTCTACGTAAAAAAAAAACAGTAACTTGTATTTGCAAAAGCAGAAAAACGCAACACAAATTTAATTACGAACAAATAGTAGTTTGTATTTGCAAATACAATAAAAAGCCAATACAGATTTAATTACAGTAATAAACACCATCAGTGTGGAAACTGATCCTTTAAATGATTAAGCCTGGTCATTTATAGAAATATAAAACAAAATTAACGTTTAATTTTGCGAATTGCATGTGTTACGGTAAACTCATTAATAAATACAGCAATGTGCAAACACATTCCTTACCTATTTGATTGCCGTGCTGGTCATAATATTGGATTTTCCCCACCCATGTGTGGCGCTCGTGGTACTTAGCGGTGCCAAAAGCAAAGAATTCACGATTCTTCTGATCCAGTACCTGGCTAATATGTACCTTAACCCACCTACAGACCACAAGAGTTATTTTAATTAGTGTATGCCTTGCCTTAAAAACTACGGCCATATCACGTTGAAAACACCGGTTCTCGTCTGATCACCGAAATTAAGCAACATAGAGCCAGGTTAGTACTTGGATGGGTGACCGCCTAGGGATACCAGGTGCTGTAGGCTTGCGGGATGCCCACACTGTATCTCGACACTAGGCGGAGGAGCTGCACAAGCGAAGGGCGAAGGAGATTAAGTGACCCAACGGCCATGTGTAGAGGAGTAAACCTTCCAAATCAGGAATGGAGCCCCGAAGGCGGACCAGTGCAACATGCTCACTGACTCCGGCAGGTCCTGCAGCCAACCTGGTGCCTCCGCTTTCCTTTGGACTACACCAGGGAGGAAGAGAAGGGGTTCCTGTTGTCTGGGCAACTCAGGATCTCCATACACCTTGCCCAGGCGTGTGCCCTCCAGTGGTTCAAGGATCGGATTGCTCAGCCACAGTCGACGCTGCAGCTCCATCAATGTGATCAATAACTGACTGTCTTCGCGCACATTCCATTGTCTTCCGAGACAGCAGGATGCCAATAACAATGCCTTGCCTTGCTGACATGTGAGACAAGTTTTAAAAACATCAATTATAATAAGTTTTTAAATTGTCATTTACTTTTGCGAAATAGGTTCTGGTCACCCCACAATCATCTACACACTGGTACACCCTGCTGCTTTACAGTTAGAATCTCAGCTTTCAACTTGCCGAATTTAAAAAAAAATAAAAGCTGAATTCTTGTATTTCGGGTCCTAATTAACTGCAGGACAGAGCAGAAATTAAATTATTAATTTGCAAAATGTGCCGATTTTAACAAAATAAAAGAAGAGAAGTGAACGTCAGCAACTAACCAATAAACAAGGAAAGGAATAAGCAAGTTTGGTGATTGTAACAACATCTATTTTAATTATATTGGCATCTTTCCATCTTGTGACTTTGACCTTTGACCTTTCAAACTGAAAATCAATAGTTTTTCAGCTCTTGCTCGGACCAACCATTGTGTCAAGATTAGTGATTGTAGTTTCACCCGCTTTGCTTAAATTGTGAGAGACAGATTCCCTGTGGTAAATATAAAATGAATATTTTACCTGTTACACCATCTCACTGACAAATACCCAGACATTTGAAAAGTTGCCCTCCATTTGATCTCGTAGATGGATTGCTCCACAAATGGCGTGATGTGAGCACTGCTAAAAGGGGGCACTAACACAGAGACACTAAATGTCGTGGTTATGCCAGTTTCAACTTCATGAGCATAACCGCTACCCCATGCTACACCATCCGATGCGTCTTTGCCAAATGCTGCTTTTGCCTGTAGAATTTGAAATTAAAAATTTCAACTTCAATACGTCCAGTTTTAATTAAGCGATTTTGTAACAAACCCTTATCCATTATGGTATTTGTTTACAAATATATTTATTTCAAAATGAAATGTGGAAAGCCGATTTAAACCAAAAACTAGTATTTTTACAAATGAGGAGAACAAAACTGGTTTTGAAACTGTCGCTCATTCTGGAATTGTGTAATGAAATGAACCTGTAACCGTTAATTTTTTAGCCAAATTTAAACGAAACGGGAAGTCTGGATTTAGACCAGTAACATTTGTGTTAAAATTAATTATACTTGGCTAAAAAAGTTAAACCAACTTTCTGTCATTTTAAAAATTGTTGAGTGATGTAACAAAAACAAAGAGGTAATTAATCATAACAAAGTTTACTAGTTTTTAACCACATTTCGGGAAACCACTGCTCACTTCATCAGGTTATATTAAATTATTTAGAATTCCAGAATGTCATTTATTCTTCTTCTGTTGCTCTAAACATCTATTGTAGACATTGAGCTTTATCTTTTATTAGAGCACCCCAATGTTTCCTGTCTGTGGGTAAAATTTTTAACTTCTGTGACGCTGTTGTTATGTTTTTGGTTTCAGCTGCTGAACCTTCCTTATTAATTCTTGACCTGTTATTGATTTGTCTGGAGGTCGTTTGGCAGGTTTCAGTGTCTCGTTTATTGCTAATCTTACTGGTGTTGCTTCTGGCAATCTTATTAAATGTCCTACCGATTCCTAACCTTCTGATTCTGATTTTAGTGCTCCTATGTCCCCATTTGGTTCTTTATACAGCTGCCTATTTGCGATGACATATGACCATATTATTTTTAAGATTTTTCTGAGCAGACCTCTGTGAAACACATCTATTTCTGCTTCCTCCGTTGCAGCCAAGCCCCACATTTCACTATAGTATATGAAGATGCTAGTTACGTATACATTGAAGAGCCGCGCAGCCTTGTTTTGAGGGATAGTTTCTTGCTGGTTAGAAAGGATTTATTTTGGGTAAAACCGTGCATTGCCTGTTATTTCCTATTTTTGATACCATCTTCCGTGTTAAGTAGTGATCCCGTGTATTTGCAACGTTTCCATGATTGTCATTTAAACGCAGTAAAAGCAAAATAAACAAGTTTCACACGACAAAATGAAACGACAGAATGGTTACTATGGCAGACTGAAAATATATTTGTTATGGATCAATTAGACATCTGTATTCTATAGGCATTGAAATGCAATCATTTCCCAATTTGTATTGCAATAGGTGCCAAAAATTTACGTCTATAGTAATTTTGTTCCCTGTATAAACTTTTCTCATCCCGAGATATCGTTAATACTGATAAACCTTGTTCTCATTAACTACGTCTTTATTTTTATCCGCCATTTGTTCCATTGATAATCTTGAAGTTAAGATCATAAATAATTATTGCATCATTACTGAACGTGTTACAAATCTGTGAAGGCAGACAATTCTTAGAAACGAAAGTGTTTATACTAGGTTAATAGGCTACTGTGATTGCGGCTGCTCTAAAAAGCTGCAAAGTTTTTTTTCAATAAGTTTTATAAATAGCAATAATTGTGTAAGTGCAAATTTGCATTTACAATATCAATCATGTGTATTTAGACGTCATAAACGCGAGAAGTGTGTGGCAGTGTATACATGCCGGGTGCTACACAATCGTAATTTTGCTAGGGGCATACAAAACAACGAATAATTGAACAGAACAATTTATTACATCAGATTATTGTTCAGACAACAAATAATCTAATTACACCTTCTTTACGCGGCTTCCACACAAAATTTTGAGGTCATGGTAGATTCGCTATTGTTTAGGCAATACTTTGATAAAATAACTTGTTCTGTACGTTTCTGTGCCCCCTCTCCAGCAAAGGTTTTGTAATACTTTGTACATACGAAACTGAGTGTGTTTTACCTGAGCGACTTTGATCCATCCATTAACCTATAGTGATCTGTCGCACATTTCATTTGTGATTTTTAATTCAAAGTATTACAATAATAACATGATATGTGCTGCCATCTGCATTTAAAATTATTTAATATTGATCTTAGTCAAGTTTAATCCAGGTTGCGGCCTTGGTCAGTGCTGCTCAGTCACCTGTACAAGTTGGGCTTCCCACATATGGTAATGTAACTAATGTTGATTGCTAGTGTATTTTAGTAGCCAATGGGTGCATGTGAGTTGGGTAGCTCTGCCAAGGCCAGCTGGATTTTTTCTTTTTGAGCACTGCTGCTGAATGGTCATCACATGTCTTCTTTCTCGTAAATAATAGTGTAATATGTAAATAGAAATAAAGTCTTTCACAATTCAACACAATTTCATAGTTTTGCTTCAACCACCAGAGTGAACCAGCCTACAGCAGTCCACACTAACTTCAGTCTAATATACTTCAAGCTTTCTACAATTCAATACTTCCATGCCGTCAGCTGAGTTTCTACAAGTGGTTCATTTTATGCAGTCTGCTATAAAGTTTTCTACATAATCTAAAGCCTATTAGTACGAGGTATGGCGTACTGCAGAATCGCGTTACCTGTGTTTCACCTCGGGACGGATGGGTTAGTGTAGAAAACGATCCAACTATCACCTAACGGCAGTTCCTGGCCAAGAATACTAGATTTTAATTCATAAAAATTTGTTCAAATGCAGCATAATAGCTTTTACAAAATTAAGCACTGATTAAATTTATACGTTTTCTGGCAGACCAAGCGCTTGAACCATTTCTTCTGGGGTTAGTTCTGTTGACACTGATCCCTGTCTTTCGTAACCTGAACTAGTTTCATACGAATCAATGTATAAATCTGTAATAGAATGAGTTCATTAAAATAAGTTCCTTAGAGTACATAGCTGATCTCCCTTACTCATCTCTCTCTCTCTCTCTCTCTCTCTCTCTCTCTCTCTCTCTCTCTCTCTCTCTCTCTCTCTCTCTCTCTCTCTCTCTCTCTCTCTCTCTCTCTCTCTCTCTCTCTCTCTCTCTCTCTCTCTCTCTCTCTCTCTCTCTGTCGCTCTCTCTCTCTTTTCCCACCCTCCCCTCTTCTCTTCCTCTGTCTTTCCGAGAGATAGGAAGTGTACCTCATAGACGACGTATTTATAGTCTGCAGAAAAGGTTAGACAGCAATCAGAATTTATTACGTAAATGCCTATTAAACTGCGATATAGCCTTGAACCCTTCACATCTTCTCTCAGAACAAACTGGCGCGCAGTTTTAGTGTAATTAACGCTACTTTGGTGACTTTTGTACTAGCCGTGCTCCATTAATTCGTTATCATTGTGTAATTTTTCTTTCATTGTAATTATCTCATTTATTCATCGGTTGTCTTCTTGTAATTTTTTCCTTGTTATTTGATTTTAAATGCGTGACCTTGTATTCTGTTAAACGAACTGTGGTTTGCAATAATAATATCAAAGCAAATCATATCAAAAATCAAATTTCCCACTCCTCTTCTCTGTCTCTCCCCATCTCTCTCTCTCTCTCTCTCTCTCTCTCTCTCTCTCTCTCTCTCTCTCTCTCTCTCTCTCTCTCGCTCTCGCTTTATTATTAATATCCTATTTATTATTTAATATCTGTCTCACAGAGTTCCATTTGGTAATTTTTTACCTTTAGCGTTTAAATTTGCGCACATCACAAGATAAGCAAGGTTACAGGTCAGGCTATAATTACCAAGCATAAATATAAGTCTGGTAATTGTATTACTCAGCTAACTTAGATCTCTTGAAGATTTGTAAAGAATGGAACTTACCTTCGATTTCGTAGTAATAACCAAAATCGGTAAAGAATGGAGAATCTGTATTGTCTATCTTTCCATCATAGGAACCCAGTGGAATAGCTTCATGCCGTGGATGGATGTTGTTCTTCAAAACTCTTGTAAGAGCGGCAAGATTAAGTTGAACGTTATGCACATCAATTTGCACGTGATCTGAATAATATAAAAAATAAATAATAAGCACATAATTAGACCGTTTACTAATCATTATTTATTTATTTATTTATTATTTATTTATTTATTTAATTGTTTATTTATTTATTACTTTTTATTTTGTCCTATAGTACAAAAAGCGTTTTATGTACAAAGGCAAGAAGTTTGTGAAGAAGGTTAGGGTTAGAGTTAGGATTGCGGTCAGGGTCAGGGGTTAAGGTTACGGTTAGAGTTAGTGCATCTAAATTGTGTGGGAAATTGTAAAATCATTCTCAAGATAGCATAAACTTCGGGACAAAGTTAAAATGTAAAGCCGAAAAGGGAAATTAGTTTTTGTATAAGAAAGAGGTTTTCCTACTAACACGTGTTTGTCGAAAATTAGATTTGAAGTTTATTATTGTACAGATCCTCAAAGAGAAGTTCCTTCATTTTGCAATCTTCTATTTTAGTCTCTTCATTTAGCCTAACCTAGTCTATATAATATTTTCATAGGCAGATAACTTTAGGAGAATGGTATTGAGTAACTCTAGAAAGAACAAAATACTTGAATGCAACCAAAAATATTTTTATTGAACTATACCGGAATGCAAAGCATTTGGGCTACTCGCTTATTGAGTTTCTTCTGCCCAACTGTCTGGACCTTTTAGAACGCATTTACTGTGGTCATGGACAGGGCCTATTTCAGCCTAAGCGAGGCCTGGGGATGTGGGGGTGTGTGAGGCCTCCTTGGGTAGGGGGGTGAAGCGCCGGGGGGCGGCCGCCACCATGGTTGGCGTCCAGAAAATTTTTGAACTGCTAGAACGCCGGTGAAGCATTTTGAAGAGAAAATATGGAGTTATACAGTTGTTAAAGGAACGAACAATTGAAAGAAAAACTGCTTTATTCTCAAGACCAGTTCTTAACACTTGTCAAATAGTCAAATCAAAAACAACATCTTTGCAATATGTGATACCGTACCCTCACTTCCGTACAAGCCGGTGTTAGAAATTCCGAAACTGAAAACAGCTGAACATCGGCACCGAGCCGCACAAGGCAAACGGCGCTCGTGCGGCAAGAAAGAGAGAGAGGGAGAGAAGAGGCAGTATGTTCGCATAAAGCAAAAAAAAGTTACCTCGGTGCGAGGCCCCCTTGGAGGGTGGGGCCCCGGGGAAGTATCCCCACTTCCCCCCCCCTAGAAATAGGGCCTGGTCATGGATCTGGTTTTTGTAAAAATTTAGAATACGGTGTAACTATTGTTTCTTCACAGTACTGAAAACTGATTAATACTTCTTTCATGAACAACAACGAGAATGAAAGCGACAACATCAGTCAGGACGAAATAGGCCTTTTTGTACAGTTACTTCGCAAGCGAATAGCTCAGAACTTGAATGGGTTTCATTTTTATAATCTTATACTTATTTATATGTCAAGTTTTACCTTCTGATGCTAAGTTATCACCGTATCCCTTTGGATGCTTTTCTGAACATTTTGTGTATTCTGCAAAATTTTCACAACAAACTTGAAAATATATAGATTTAAATATTTATGTATAGATTTATATATATAACAAAGATATAAGGAATCAATGTGCAGGGAGACCTGCACAAGTTGAGAAACCATTGCATAACGCAAGGCCTCCAAAAGTAAAGCGAGTCAATTAACTGGCCCATTACAAATAGTTCAAATAGATGCAATTAATAAAAATGTACTACCAGAACAATAATACATTTACGAATTATTAAGAAATTGAACCATGCACCCCAAGCCAGCATATATTATATTTAACTAGAATAAAATAAAAACTTATCACAATCTAATACAAATAGCGTCAAAATCATAATTTAAGGTGCTTGATTTTTGTCAAAAATAATTAGCTAATTTAAAATCTTACGAGGCGGGAAAAATTTGTGTAATAGACCATTTGTAGTGAGCGATACGTAAACACGCCTTCTCAACTGTGTGTAGACGTCTATTCCTGCAATAATAAGCGAAACGTCAGAAGATTTTACGAAAAGAATTTCTAAACCTATCTGTTATCTGAGCTTTCAAACGACTTAACGTTAAAATGACCGCGCCTAACGGTCACTGCGGGAGTTTAAATTCACAAGTTCTGTACAGCGTTACTGCTAACGTAAGCTCTGTCGGCAATGACAGCACGTAAGTGACGAATTTCAAGAAGAATTTTTAGTCTTATTTTTCTTGAATAATGAATTTTTCTTGTTCTTTAAGGATATTGTTAGCTAATACACAAATAATTTGTCGAGCGCTCGTCGCAAATTCCACATCGACTGACAGGATCCGATTTTTGATCTGCCATTTTGTATTCAAAATGGTGGCGATGACATTACTTCGAAAAAGGCTAAGACATTATAGGAATCTACTAGAATCAATCCGCGCTGATTGACCGTTTCGGATTTTCGATAAGCCATTTTCAAATCAAGATGGTGATGGGAGAACATCATTTTCAAAAACGACCGGGTTATCATGAATCTTTTTAGGAGATACAAATATACTCGGGCAAACCCTGCATAGACTGACAAGAGTCTGATTTTTTGTCTAGTATCTCGAATCAAAGGTGACAGTGATAATATCATTTTCGGAAAAATGCTTACTAAAACCGTTAAACGGCTCCATTAGTTTGCAATAGTCTCATGAATCTTGATAGAAACATTAAAATGAATTCTGCATCAATTGACAGAGTAATATGGCGTCATTTTTTTCGATTTGTTGTCTTATATTTAAGATGGCAGCAATGCACAAACATTTTCGAACACTAGAAACCTACAAACCTAAATCTGCGAACAAATAAGCACTATGCTAGAACAAATTTTGCATCTACTGATTTTTGATCCACAGTCACGAGGTGAGTTCTTCGACCAGTATTTCGAGTCGACCTTTTTCTGCTAGCTTAGAGAATAACCCATAAGAACGTAAAGCCTAAATGAGTTATGTAATTTGACGTCTTCTCTATAAAAGGTTTAATCGGCCGTGTTTTAGCACAGCAAAGTAACTTGTCATTATAGCCTCTAAAAGTAAATAAACGAAGAAAATTGTAATAACGCCGTGAGCCAAGTTCCAGTTCATGTTATTTGTGCACATGTTTAACAATTACGTACGCACGATTGGCTTCGTGGCATTGGCAAAGGAAAATGTAGGTTCTTGTTCCACTAAACGAAATGGCATTTAATTGATAATGGCATCTCGCTAATAGCATTAGCATTTGTCAACACGTTATTGTTTGTGTTATTGTTTCGTTTAGTTGCGTTGTCACGCAGAATGCAGACATCGCAATAACTCACCACAGTGCCTAAAATTACTGATCTGAAGAAGAATCTGTTGCTGAATAAGTGAGTATATCTGACTGATTTCCACATTTTAAAATTTGCTTTAAAACTTAACAAAATCCATGGCTAAATTGCTCATAGTCCCGTCGATAATGTAAGATCGGCTTAATTATAACTATAATAGTTGTTAATCAAATTGTATTTGTAAAATTATATGCACATAAGGCTTTTGAAACTTGTTTTCTATTATTTCCAAGTTACAAGGACTTCACTTTACGACTTCAAAATTTCGCATATTCGGTTTATTTCGACTACTTTTGACTTCTTTTCCCGAAATTAATTACCTCCTGTAGAATAAACGGAAAAAATGGCTGTTTTCCTATCCTTAAATCCTCCACAGCATTCATCTTTAACACAGGTGTAGTAATGAGATGGTCTCACACCTGGACAAGTCACATTACACCAAGTACCAAAACCAGCTTGATTAGATAAGTAATCCACGTAAGGAAAGTCATTTGTACAAACACACAATTCGTACATGGTTAAAGCCAGTATGTAACCTATTAAAAATATATAAAGTCATTTCTATTATATATGTTCACACACAAACTAGTGCAACAATTGGCGAAGAATTCACCGTTAATTAACTAATCAATCAGTATTGAACATGTTAATTAATTTGTTAAGCTTATATGTCTAATAACCAAACTGATTTAGTATGAATTAATGTTCTAGAACAATGCTATGGTTTTGTCAGATTAAGAGAAATTTGCATTGCAACTAAGTATTAAAATAATTACGAATTACAACATGACTTGATGCCAGCTTTCAGTGCTAATCAGTTTCCACTTACAATCGAAAAACGTTAAACCAAAGAACACACAGCATAAAACAAATAAACACAAATAATAAATATGGACAGAGTTCTGCATGCAGAGCAGCAATAATAAATAAATGGAATGCGTGCCCACTTAATGTAACATCTGCAGTCACTGTAAAAAATTCAAAAATGAACTGAAAAATACTGTATTAACCTTCAAAAAAACTAATATGAAAAGATCAAATCACACCTTATTGTTATTATCCAGTAGTACTTATTATCCTTATTACTACGTTCACCCAGTAGTCTGTAGTCAGTGGCAGATCAAAACCTCTCGTGTATTTACATCACATCAACAAATTTAAACCCCATATACAAAAAAATTCAAGTCACCAACACAAAACATCAATAAAGCACCCAATTTTAATTTCATACGTTTGGTATTTTACAAAAATTTTTTTGTAAATATTGTAAATGTATTAAATTTTTAAGAACTGTGTGAAATTAAATGTAAAGCTTTATGTACTTATGTAATTAATTACAGCCTCACTTGCGTTTTTTACTGTAAATTCGTTTTATTGTATAACACTATTGCTCACAGCAGTGGAAACACTGGTTATAATATCAATTTTTGAATGTGTAGTTTACTGTTCAATGATGTGTAATTTTTTAGCAATGAAGAATTTTATTATTATTATTATTATTATTATTATTATTATTATTATTATTATTATTATTATTATTATTATTATTATTATTATTATTATTATTATTATTATTATTATTATTATTATTATTATTATTATTATTATTATTATTATTATTATTATTAATTATATTTGTAAAGTTTTCTATTCATTATAGCTGATATTTATTGAAGTAGCGTCAAATGAAAAACAAAGGAAAATAAAACTTCTAGGGATCCATAGAAAATGAAAGCAAGAGCTAACAATAAAAAAGAGGAAAAGGAGGTGTTTAACACGGAAATACACAGGAGCTTTTACATTTGACGTATACGACAATATGCATGTGTACATAGATATATATTCCCTGAAATATATCTTTTTTGCTTCTGCCACTAACATTTTCACTACAGTAGTTGAAAAATTTGCCGTCTGACTCGATTTTAACTTGTTTGTTAATGTGTGTTGTTTCGTAATGACTAAATAATAATTATATTGACTTCCTGAAAGCACATTCTTGAACGTCTTAACTGACAGAGCACATTCTTACAAAAGTAAATAAAACGATTACGCTCAAATGTGACATGGAATGATATAATTACCAAGAAACGCAACCAGCTACCAACTACTCATTGTGCAAAGCTTACCTTCATTTTTACATCCTATGGCGCATTTGAACGTGTTGTTTTCTTCATCTGCCCGTCGCAGAGACTTTCTGATGAAATATTTAGGAAAAGAAAAGCAACCTTGATAGACTACATCGTGGCCAATGGGCTTTTTTGAGGTAGTTCCAAAGTTATATACTTCATGAGGAAATCTAGAAGAGTTAATAAATTATCCTGTGCAATGTTATCAGAAACAATTGTGGAATTAACAAGAATTGAAGCCATCAACAAAAAAGTGCCAAAATGCAGAAATGAAGAAGGTAAAAAACATGACATTTCCAAACCGCCATTGTGGGTTATCCTCATATGAAAAAGTAAAAAAAAGATGCCATCACAGCTCACTAAAAACGAATTTTTGGATTTTCAAAAACACCGTTCACAGTTGTTTTTATTAATAGTAATAATTAATAATACTTTATTGGGAATATTCTGTAATGTTGTGTACAATTAAGAGGTCCGTGACACACAAAGCTGGACATAATCCGTAAGACGTAAACCGGTCAGGAGAAAAAACCGTATCATGGAAAACGAACGTATGTTAACCAACGGTTCCTGTCACATAGATAATCGATTCGCCATCTTCGCGTACCGTAAGCCGTCAGCCATAGTCCGCGGTAGGCTCTTCACAAGCCGTTTTGAGCGGTTCATAAGGCGCCTTATTGTGAAATGAATTTGCTTAATTTCATTTGTCATAAGGCGTTTTGGCCATCGCAATAACACGATAATTAGCATGTTTGCCTTTTTTGCAGTGCACAATGTATTTATGTCATAAGAATTCATAACAGAATGGTCTCATAAACTAAACATTAAAAAGCAATTTTTAAGCAAGATATCTCACTAATACTGCAATTAGGTACTTGTTTTGCCGAAATAGATTATGGCAAAGCGCCTACTATACAGAGGAAGGAACATACCCCGGTATTATAATAATTATATGCCTTGTGGAAGATGGAAGACGCCTTACAGCTTATGGATTATGCCTTGGTTCTTACGCCTTTGTCTGTGTGACACGGACCACAGTTAAGCAATATATGTTCGTGCGTGTCTTCCGTATTTTGATGACTATTTTTATTAATTGACAATAATTTACCGTTTTATTTATTTTATAGTACTATTTTATGGGTGTCAAATAAACGAAACTGGATGAAATTCAGTATTTACCCTCGGTTATCATCAATATCCCTCACAGAATGGATTTGTGGCCTTTCGTCGCCAGTTATTTTCTTGGAAATTTGCTGAAATTCCTTGTCCGGGTCACTGGCTCTATGCAAAGAAGAACAATAATTATCTGGCTCATTGATCTTAAACTCAAACGCTTGTCGGCTAATTCTGTTAGTTCTGATCAGACGTATCATTGGGGTTGGTGAACATAGGAAGTCCCATAAACATGTGTGCAGCCAATAAAGGATACTTAAATAAACACTGAATTGAAGCGTTGACAATAAAGATAAGCAACTGAATGGTCATTGTGTGTGCATACTGCGAAATTAAGCAACACCGAACATGATTACTAAGCGGATGGGTGCCTGCGTGCAAGGTGCCTCCAGTTAATTTTCTGTTGATGTACTCATCCAAATAGTCCAAACTAGTGGGGCAGCATTACTAAAAATATATAATCGCGCATTTTATGACAAAAGTGTGAAATTTGGTATAGACGCATTAAAATGTGAAACAAAAACACTTTAAAAAGTTTGTGACAGAACTCAAAAAAAAATTTAAAGCAAGCTCGGATTTTAAAAAAACTTTCACCAGTATACTTAAAAGTAAAGCTCAATTTATTTCAAAGTAGCCATCACTTTTACAACAATTTCGAATGAAGGATTTTTGAAACCAGGAAATTAGGTTGTAAAGATTTTTGTTTGGCTTTATAACAGGTTATAGAGTGTTTTTTACATCCATATATAACAGTTTGAGCATTGACATGTTGAATGAAACCTTTCGCATGTTATACAGTCATAGATTTTATACATTGCATCCATAAATGACTCCTTGTACACAAAAGCGATAAAAATGTGTTGCTCGCGCACTGTTTATCTTGAGGGCAAAAACTTCTAATGGTATACTGTTTCTTTACAAAAATATGTTAGGAGTTCGAGATTTCACAATTTTGAATATGATGGCAGCAGTAATAAGCCTAATTGTTGAAAGTGATTGAGTTGAGGATCTTGATTGTACTACTTTGTTTCTACTAATGTAAGAAATTATTACTAATATAAAAAACCAGGCCTATCTCTCATGCTAGAAATGTGATCTAACTATCTACCTAGATCCTATCTATCTAGAAAAACCAACTGTCACATATTTGCGTGCAGAATAGTTATTTGTATGAGGAAATAATTATATAGCTATATAAGCAATTTTAGTGTTTCATAATGTGCTACCTTAAGTGTATATGCTTTATAAGCGTGATAGTTTCTAAAATTTGTCAGGTAAAATAGGCAATTTTATTTATTTATAGAAAACTGAAAATTGTTGTATAACATCACTGATAATGTGCAAAGTTTAGATATTTTATAAAATAATAGGTATTTCATACGACACCTATATGTATTTCGAGAAAAGTGTGAAATAAATGTGTTTGTTGCGACTCTTTCACACTTTATTTAGAGTTCTAGATGTTTTGCATAATAACCAGGGTTTATATAAAATAATTTGGCAAAGTGGCAAATAAACACAATTTGAATTCGTGTTGAATAAACTTTTTCCTAGATATTTTATTCAATATGCACGAAACGACTTAATCTATTAAGCAAACAGTTCAAGTTAGCCAGTGAGTTATGCCTAGTTGTTTTATTGACAATGGATAAAAGCATCACCATGTCTGACATGCTTCTCAGTCAGGTGGACCATTTTCCAAACCTTGGAAGCCTGCTCCAACAATTTCATTTCTGAAAAACGTGTGAAACATCGAATAGGAGCAGCTCGTTTAGTCTTTCAGAAACTCAAGAAATAAGTCTAAGAGCAATGATGACGTAAGATCTAAATGAAACTCATGGTTTATCAAGCTGTGATCTTCTCAACTATGCTCTACATGGCTGCGAAACTTCGAATCTCGATTTCTCATGGCATCAAAGAGCTTGAACTTTTCCCATCAGCAAGACTTTCCTTCACTTGTGAGCATCAAATACGACTAGCACTAACACTAGGTTTGCCTTGAGAGAGTAAACAGCCAGAGCACCGAGTCAACCACCATAATAAAACACTTGTCTTCATTGGTCACGACACGTCATAATAATGCAGGAGACCAGGCTTCCTCGTGAAATTCTGTTTATTGAACTCACGACTGGCAAAATACCATATCAAATAAACAGGAAACAAAGTCAAATCGAAAACCAAGCCCAGCAGCATTCCAGCTGGCACCGGACCATCCACAACAGAATCCGGCCATTTTAAGCCGACAAAAGAAAAAGAGAGAGGTTAACAATTGGATTTACCACACAAATTTGCAAGCACGTTGGACCATGACATTCACACATTCCTCAATGCAACATTAGCCGTACATAAAATGGCTAGGAAGATTATATTAAAACAATTGAACATTTGTTTTATTTTTACAGTAACTAAAATTTAATAAGCGTTCTACAAATGACTAAGAAAGTTCATCAGTTACCTAAGAATTACTTCTTTGCCTAGACAAAGTTTTCTCTAGACATGCTCTAGGCATTCTACGGAATACCCGGTTTCACACTTTGCTTGTAATTATATAATGAAGTATTTGCCATTGCGAATTTAGCTTACAATATTGCACTACAAGGCAGCACCTGTTCATAATGTATTGTAATCTGTATTTCTGTGTTAATGAAAAAAACTTATATAAAAAAACAAGCAACATCAGCAATGCAACTTGTCGTTAAGTATTAGATTCTGGTTTTCCATGTGCTAAACTGTAAAATATAAAATAAGTTAGCAAATAAGTAAATAAATAAATTAATTAATTAATAATTAATAAACGGCATTTTTATTTAAAACATACCTTATCGTCATAACCAGTGCCACAGCAATAGTGAATATCACTTGATTCAAAGTTATCTGCAAAGTAATACAGTTATAATAGTTTGAGTACATTTCGATACATTTTATCCCCAGTGATATTTGAAGTGGTACACTAGATAGACTTAATGACTTATGCTAACCCATGTAATTTATTGCTGACAGTATTGGAGTATAATTGCAATGGCATTTTACAATTAGCTGTAAAATTGTTGGCTTACCACCGAGGTTCGCAAAATTGATTACATCGTAGTAACATAAATAATTTCAACTAGGCCATATTATGGAAAAATCGTGTTTTCAGAAAGACTTGATTTTTTAGTAAGGAGATGCTCTAGTTTTTTATTGAGGGTAAGAGCCCCTATAAAAGCATTACGGTACATTAAATCCTCAAGCATTTTCTTTTATGATGCCGTATTATTTTATATTATATTATCATGCTATAAATCGAATCTAATCGTTGCTTAGATTGCAAATCTATGAGTTGTATAATTATGCGGCCAGAGCTCAATGTAGGCCTATGCCTGTTCTTAGTCCACCTAAACCTGGGCCCGGTAACCGTTACTTATCATTATAATTAAGTAAAAAATCTTGATGTCCGTATATTGTTGCTAATTAGCGTGCCATAGTGAGAAAGTAAATATTAAAATGTCGCTGTAAGTCAAGGGTTTAGTGACAATGGAATCGCAACGACGAATTAAGAACCCTGGAAGAACTGATACACAGTGTCTGTACAATTTATAGTTATACCACTGTTATACTTTACCACCGCTATTAATAAGTCTAGTATATGCAAAACACTGTGTGAATAATTATAAAGTAAAATAAAATATATCACTTAGAAAACTCACAAAACAGCTTATTAACTTTTTATCGGCTAATTATTTACGGCTAAAGGCCAAATGATGTCAGTTGAAAAATATTAGGCTAAACTGCTAAAAATTGCATTCCAAAGTCGGGAAATTAAGGCTCCTACTGGGTGAGTACCCAGAATAGCTTACAAAGCTTTAACTTACGTTGTTTTTATAAGTTATCACGTATCACAGGGTCTGTGACGCGTCTGTCTTTAGCGGTATTATTACTTTGTGTTCCGATAAATGACCTTCAGTGGTGCCAGAAACATTAATTGCATTTTAATTTAGACGCAAGGTATTTTATAAAATCGCGTGTTCAAATTAAGAAATTAGGTCATGCTTTTCTAGTTTCTGCAGTGCGCTAGATTCATAAAAATATGCCTGTTTTGTGTTGTGTTTCTCAGTTGTAGATATGTTTTATTTTAGAATTGTACTATAATTACATAAAGTACGGACTCCTGACTCAATATAAATTCGGTAAGCAGAACTCGGACTGGACCTCGAGCGGTGAGAGCTTCGGACTTGGACTCGACTACGCGATTCGTATGATAATATCTGCTCTGGATATAAATTGGTCACGCACACATTAACCATTTTCAACTCTTATTGTTGTATGTTTGAGTCTGCATTTAACAAATACAATTGATTATTTCCGCATTAATTTTAATATCAGTATAAAACGCTATTTCCTCAGTAAGTTCGACAGTGAAATGTGTGATATCACATTGCCATGTGGGACTGTTCCCATCCCACGAAAGGGATCTAGTGGACCTAGCCCTGCTAATCAATATAGCAAAAATTAAAAAAAGAAAATAACTAGAACTTACCATACCATTGTTGTGACATTTACTCACCATCTCTAGCCTTTACACTGTTTATTAGAAGAAATCAATGTATAAGTGTCTATATCATTGAAACATATTATAAAAAAATGCACTGTGCAACTTTCATAAACAATTATTTATAAATCCAGACGTCATAATAAAAAAATCGTCTTTCCGATTGTCTTGTGCCGTTGCTTCTTCTGCTCATTTCTCGGCTCCACAAAAGTCGTTAACATCTCTTCATCGTATACTGTGACACCTCTGAAATTATAACTAATAATTTAATTGTTCATTTATATTGCGGATCACGCGCTACACGCATAATAATAATTAGCCTACTGGCTATGATAACAGAACTTTCACACTCAGTTATGCACCCTGGGCCAAGAAAAGAGTTATACTGCTCAACAAAACAACTTTATAGAGGCGTACTACATGATCGTAGCTTACAAAAAGCGTTATACTGCTCAGCAGAACAGCTTTACAGCGGTGTAGCGGTGCACTACATAATCCTAGTTTACAAAAGTCGCAAAACTTTGCTCACATTCTTGGGCGAGTGACCGATGTCACGCTGCAATAAATATCTCAGTATAAATTGGAATTACACATAATTAGGACTCCTTTATAGACTGGAAATTCAAACGAAAAAGGCACGCGCACAAACAATACTCAAAGAAGAAAAATATTTACGGATTGCAGTATGGAGTCAGTTTAGCGATGAAAGTAAAACAAATATTTTCTATGTTTATCAAGTCCCTTTACTCGTGAACAAGATTAATCGATACAATGGTTTCTACTTCTATGAAAAGTTTTATGCTTTAATGTTATCGAGTTATTTTTTCACCATTCTACTGTTCTAGCTTTCAGACTTGGTGATTAGAACACACTCTGTGACCTTTTGACCTTTGGTGACCTAATCACAATAACAAATGTCACGTACGTATAGGGCGCAGTAAAACCAACGGAGCTACATGTTGCAAAAGACACATTGGTTACTGAAAAATTAACGTTTACATTTGCCCTACTGTATTCCGCTAGTTATAACTGACGCAAGAGCTAAACTTTAAAGGGGAAGAAAATTTCAAGAAATGAGAATTTTAAAAGATATCCAGAAAACGTTGTGTTGTTGTTGTTGTTGTTGTTGTTCCAAAATCAGCAACAAAAGCAGATACTATTAACTTAGCCTAGAAATTTAGTCTCTTTGGATTTGTGAAATGTCTTATTTTAAGATCTGTACGGTTACCCCTCCCCTAGCAGTTTTTTTTTAATAGAAAACACCGCTTCCTTTCAAATTTAAGGTTGATGTGTATATAATATGATATCCTATAATACAACAACGGTCAGCCGCGAATGATATGTTTTTGTGACCGCAGTATTACTCCTTTCTTACGGTTCGAAGCATTATTATGTCAACTATGGTGTAAACAAGCAAGCGTAATTTTTTGCGTCACTGCCACAACGCGTAATGTCAACGTTTTAATTACTGAATTATTTCCCGGTACAATTTCTGCTCGATTTTCTGCTTAGCGAAAGAGGTAAATACTTCTATAATCTCTATGTTACTGTGTATAATGTTGAATTTGTGTGACAGTTAAATAGCTAAATAGGTTACAATTTTTCGCAGCTACCGAATGTAGAACGCATTTGAAACCGCTGTTACTTATTTACAGGCATGTATATAATAAGCCTATATAATTATATGGTATGTATGGTCAAATTTGTCATCTATAATATACAGCGGTGAAAGCTACGCCGTTTTAGTATAAAGCCCAGCTAGTATACACGAACAAATTTTCAGTGAGAAAAATACTAATGTGTAATAAGCTGCGCCTTTCCTATGCCTGAGAACGAGCTTGAGGGTGTGCACGAGCATATTTTTTCGAAAAAGGTCTCTCTCTCTCTGGTTTAAAATTAGGCTTTTGACGTAAGCACTACAGCATCTACCTGAAAATGATGCTAGAATCCACTATCTATTTTTGAAACCAAACTTTAAAAACAGAAAATCTGAAAAAGATAATTAACACAATCTTGAATTAGACCAGGGCCCTTTGGCTCACAAGGCCTGTAAATCGAAGGTTCCTGGTTCAAATCCATGCTGTATTCTAACTTTTTCAAATTTCCCTCTTTTTAAAATAGTCAGTTAATTATGGGTTGTATAATCATTGATAATAATAATCTTGATAGTAAGATTATAAATACAGTAATTAATCCACCTATAAAGCTTCTCTGCTAATTAAGATTGTACGGCTATAGGACTTTGTTCGTAAAAGCATAATGGTATCTGATTCTGATTACTACTCGTAGTCGGGAAAAAATCATTAATTGAATAACAGATGACGCCACAGTTGTCGCACTTGCGCACTGCCCATCAGTTTTGTAGTTTGCAGACAGAATCGTGGTTTCTGCATAATGATTTAATTTTAAAATTTAATAATAATGAGCGATTTATTACTTTATGCAGGTACAAACTTAAATGTATGGCTTTGGTTTGAACTTATTTTATGTACTTTTAAAAATCTAATAATTATGAAGAAATTACTTATGTGTGATTCTTTGGCTAGTTGTCGTAAGTTAGTGCCTGTGAACATTATACGTTTTGATGTTTTTGGTATTTATTTAGTTTAGCCATTTGCGATTATGATAGTAATGGTCGACTCTCTCCGTCTACCAAAGGCGCGCCCCTTATAAGGCGCAAAGTCTATTTCAACGTAGCGCTGATCTTTTCTTGTCTTTTCCCACTTTAACATGTTCATAATTCTTTATCCTGTATTCCATACATTCATTCACTACACCAGTCACCATTTCAAGTTCAGAAGTGCACAGCAAAAAATCCATCGTTCTCAGTAAAAAATTAAAAGTGCACTACAAAAGAAAAAAAGAGCACAGTAAAAAATCAAAAGAGCATAGCAAATAATCAAAAATGCACATCGAAAAATTGAAAGTGCACAGCAAAAACTCAAAAGTGCATTATGTTAACTTATTCATGTAGAGTTGCACGGTACTTCTAATGTTTTTATATAGCCGAAGTCTATCATACAGAACTTTCATTGTTCTGTTATGTTAGTTAGAAACACTTTTGTAAATTTTTGTATGAGACTGAGCAAATTGGTCCAAAAATAGTGCCAGTGATATTGGCTAATGGTCTTTCTGAGCTGAATTTCTGACTCAGTGACAAACTGATGACTGACTAAATAGTAGTTTAGCAAAAATACAATAACCAGAAAAGACAGAAAAAAGAAAGATTAAAATATAAAAATAAAAAAGACTGCTTGATTCCCTGCCTCAAAAAGTTATATAACTCCGATTTCACTGAAACGAAATGCAACTCCTAGGTAAACAAATATGACTGCACTCTTCATTAACGTTTCTATTTTTTTTACTGTCGCTGTAGATATCGTGTTATGTTCGCTTCATTTTAATATTACTATGAATATGAAACTTTATGTAGTGTGACTATTATCATGTTTTATAGTGTATTGTTCTTTGGTGTTGTAATAATAAATAAATATAAATAATTAAAATACAATTAACTATACAAGGATATATACAATAGAGATCTACACAGGTGAAAAAGTGACAAGTTCCGATTTCATTGAAACTATTGATGTCATGCGCAAAAATACTTATGTACATATTGTTAATTATTTTGAAAAAACCATCTTATTCGTTAATAAGAAACAAAATCTGACATTTAAAGCTTCTCCTGTCAACGAAGCTGTTTTTGACACATTATTGTTTTGTTAGGCATTGATTTTCTTACATCCACTTTTAACTTATGCTAACTCGCAAATGCAAAAGTCTAAACACCTGGGGTAGGGGTATAGTATGGGGAATGACGACCAAATTTCCTTAGATTCACTCCTGGGGTTTTTCTACCAGTTTTATCAACAATGCCTATCCCATTATTGTTAGATTAGAAAGACAATTAGTAAATGAATCAGCTGTCATCGTTAGCACTATTTTTATTATTAGAAACTCAGCAGAACGTTCAAAAGTTATGTAATGAAAATTTCGATTAAGCAGAATTTTAGGTATTTTCTTACTCTCCGACACAATTTACGCCTCCTTCAAGCTACACACACTGATTCCAGTAGTGCTGTTAACATGAGAAGAGCCCGCAGAAACATAAATACATAATGTACTTTTGGTTTTTCGCTGTGCACCTTTTGTATTTTGTTGAGAACAAAAAATTTTTTTGCTGTGCTCTTTTGAGCTTGAAATGATGCGATTTCTGACTTCTGTAACAATTCTTCTTTTTCACTGTTGAGTATTAGATCTGAATTCATCTTTTTCTTCCATTCTCCATATCCGCTGCATTTAAGCAAATATTCAGTAGTGTCATATTCTTTCTTACACACTGAGCACAATAATTGATCCTTGAACTTATTATTGTAGTTTCCTTTAACTTTTATCATGCTCAGCCTTATTTTTAATATATCTTTAACCTCTTATGGCTTACATGTGACAATGTAATTTTGTCATTTTCACGGGGTGCAGCGTGTTTTGAAAATCTTAATTTAGTACTATTCCTACATTTTTCTGCACATTCATTCTTTATGAAACAATTAATCTTACTCTCTATTTCTTTTTTCCATTCAGACTTCTTCATGATCTTCACCCTTTCTTTAGTAGCATCTATATTATATTTTCTTGCGGCCTCAACAACTTCATTGTACCACATCCATTCTTGTGCATTGTTTATTTGCATTTTTGCCATAACAAATTAATACAATAATAAAACGATACAATGCAATAAAATGGCCAGAGAGACAATATATTATATGATTCAGACTTAAAATTTAACGATTTTTGCAAAGAACGGGTTATTAAAGCTTTTAAAGTAATTAAGATGCTATTTCTCCGTTTTCGCACATGTAATAAAATGACAGGATCACAGTCATATGTTAGACACCTAGTAGAATATTATCACTTCGGTCTGGAACACATATCAGAAAATGCTTACTTTACCAGGTTATTTTTCAGATATAACATTGTGTTAATTATACTAATCACCTTCATGCATTGTACTTAGGACTACGTACTGGAAAAAGGCGAATAGTAATGACATACAAAATTGGTCATAGATTACAGTTGACTTCATTTGCAAATTTGGCACAAGACTCGGACTAAGGGGTCATGAATATAAGCTTTATTGACCGTATACTACACTCTATATTTATAAATTTGATTTGTTTTTGCAACAGACTAGAACATATAATATGGAATGATTCACCGGCATACACCGTAATGTGTACAAAACTACTCAGCTTTCATAACATGATTTACTTATACAGGTCTTTGTAAGCAGATCATTAAAATCAGGTATAGTTTGTGTCGCCAATAAGTGCTTCATTTAGCTTTGGTGGACTTTTCCTTTCTTGCCAAAATTGAAAGATTTGTAATATATTTGTATCTACAATTGTTATATGATATACTATTTTATATTTTATAATATTAATGTTAATTATTTATAATGATTATAAGCATAATCAGTAATTAATCACAGTTTCCAATAATTAAGGTGACAGCGAACTAATTTTTTCTTCAATGGTGCACAATGCACCTCTGATAATATTAAGGTTAAAAAACATTTGTTCATAAAAAGACGCTAAAACAAAGTTAAGCAAAATACTTACAATTTTACGTTCTGGAAATAGAAAAAAAAATTGTTATTTAGTAGTTATACAGATAATTGTAATGTTTTTGTAAATCTTGTTTTCTTTTATTTTTGGTGGCTTATACTTTTGGAAATGGAAAATCCATCTCAACAGAAATCCTTGACTGGTAAGTCTTGCTTGATTTTAATGGTTTTGCTCAGTTTCTACTTGAGTTAAATGTACATTGTTTGATATTTGGTTGAATTTTTCTACTGTACATATGTATGTATTGAGTTTCTTAGATGCCAGCATAGCCTACTTTTATTAAAGTTCAGATATTGCTTGCTGAAACTGAGAATTGCCGTATTCAGAGCTTGAAGGAAACTTAAAACTATCTTTGCATCTAGTTTGCAAGTTGCCCTGTATCAACTTGAAGGTGAGGCGTTAGGCTCCTCGGACCAGCAGCTGCATTTGCAGACTGCCTTGGACATGTGCAACCAGTGCAAAGATAGACTTCACTTCTTGCTTTGCTCTGAGGAAGATGGCATAATTCAAGTAATGAGTCATTATATTATTAATTAGTTTACTTTTGGGTGACATACAAAAAGTTAAGCTTATCTGAACAATTGCAGGGCCACAAAATTTATTCTGATTTGTTAGATGTGCCATATACAAAAGGAACATAAAGTTAAAATTGAGTTACAGTATTTAGTTTACAACATTATTGCTTGCTCATTGAACATGCTTATATTAAACAATGTCTGCTTAGAAGTGCTATTGTAATTCTTCCAAAGTATTCTTCACCACACTCACAACTAGGTTACTCTTTTCTCATGAAAACTGTGCCAGAATGCATGAAATATGGTTCAAGGGCCTATCTAAATGCTACTAGAGCCATGGGCCTCCAAACAGAAGTAGCACACGAGCAAAACAAGACGTCGTATTTGTTACCCTTTTACATAGTATAACTTCAGAAACTTTACATATGTGCAAACAACTCAGGCACAGTGCGAGAAAAATAATTTACGAGGGAAGCATCAAAAAGATCATCGAATTCATTGACAGTTGACAGTAGTAGTGATGCACAGCTACCCATACAACTTACTTTTACAAATTTATTACTGTTCATTTATTTCAGGCAGGATTGGAGCAGCTTTTACAGCTAATCAAATGGCACATTCAGACTTTGGTTATAAAGACCCGGGAACAGGATCCTTCCTCTATTAGCGAATGCAGCCCTAACGACGTGGAACTGGGAGCTCTTGGCGATTCCGGTCAAAGGCATTCTGATGCAGGTACTAAGTGCTTTCTATGCTGAGCATAATAAATACCAGTATCCACTTAAGCAAAGACCTGCTCTACTTATTCCAACAAATATGTTTGGGACGGTACTAGTTGATGCGATTTCTAGGAAAGCCTTTTTTCAACCTTCCTGTCAATGGTCAGAGTCATATCCTTTGAAGAATGCAGATCACACTCTAATTATACCAGTGTTCACAGAGCTTGTCTTGCCATGTGCTAAAATTATTACTGAACTGATGAAATCTTGAGGTACTTTTAATCTGTAATCAGTGATACGTTGAGTGAGAGAAAATTTTTATTTTTCATAGTCTGCAGTGTTGCTCATGCATGCTTTTATAAAGTACAATTATTATTTGCTCGGATTCAGTACCCGCTGTGAGAGCGCCAGGCTGATGCTGGCTATTTACCTCACAGGGGGAGGATGTATACATACGAACATGTTAATAGCCCAGGTTCTGGCTTTACTATAAATATGAATGTTCAGTATGTGCATTTCTCTGTTCGTACTGCAAACCAGAGACCAATGTATTCACTGCAGACCAGCAAGAACTTTGTCAATGATATACTGATTTCATCATTTTTGTGTTAATATTTAGAAGTTGCCAGTTCAGTACAATCGTGTGACGAACAAGCCACCCAGTCTATTAAGAATGAACTATATCCTCATTCACGACAGAATGCCATAGAGGAGACAATTGTCCGTCAGGTGCAGGTGACATTCGATGACATTGCTGGATTAGACGAAGCCAAGCAAACACTACGAGAAGCCATTATCATGCCTGTCGAATATCCACATCTATTCACGGGTGATTGTTACTATAACCTTCAGGTTTATCAAGACATTGAAAGAATTTTTTGTGGGTGTTCTTCCTGCATTGCTTCATAGGTAAAAGATAAACGGAAAAAAGTTGAAAATATTTTTCGATTAAAGTTATGTATAGATTTTATATAATCTTTTTTTTTATGTGATAACGTTCGTTGAAATGCTTAATGCATAGCACGATAGTACTATAATTGCCAACCTGTATTTTGGCATAACGAGGGTGGTCATGTATTTTTCACTGATGTATCACACTTCTTATTATCTCACGGTGCAAATTTAAGGGTTATGCTTTGATCAAAATTCGTGCTTTGATTGACTGGATCAGAATCTTTCTTGAACATTCCAATGGTCTCATGTGTGAAATGGTAGAAAGCATTCATTCTAATAAACATCCAAAATAAAATTTTGCAACGTGCCGTGTACAAATAATTTTGTTGATGACAGGCAGCAGGAAACCGTGGAAGAGAATCTTGCTTTACGGACCACCCGGCACTGGCAAATCACGTTTAGCACAAGCCGTGGCTTCACAGATTAGTTCAACTTTTTACTCTGTGTCTAGCGCTGATCTTCTGTCTTGCTGGTTCGGAGAAAGTGAAAAGTACGTTTTTGTTGGTGCCTCTTTGTTTGTTCAAAAATTGGTCACAATGTGGTCTTATTAAAGTTACTGAGCTTCTAAGTTTTATACACATTTTAGGTGGTGCCACCAGTGTGTACTACCTTAATACAACCACTAGTACGTTATGCATGACGTTATGATATCTATAAAGAAGTAAGGTGAAACATTATAAACTGCATGTGAAGTCCCTTTAGGTATAATCTTTGTATTGGTATGGTTTCTAAGATTGTACATATTAATCTCGATTTGTTTGAATGTTCCAAATTTTGCACGAATTTTACCAGAAATTTTAGTAGATCTAGAACTTGTCCGTACAAACCGTTTTTAATGCGCTGTAACAACTTTACTGTTAAGCAAAATTGGTTTTCTATCAGGACTGTTTCTCTTTGGAATTCATTGCCATTGGAATCTGTATATATTTTATCTTTAGCATCTTTCAAGAAGGACGAATAAATTTTCAAGATAGTTTTTCGTTTTTGCAGACTGGTAAAATTAGTCAATAAACAGTGATTATCTCTGTAAATTTATTACCTGTCAGTCCATTTTCCATAAAACAGCAGTTTGCGATGGTGTCCTTAATTTTAGTTTTAATTTTTGATAGAGTTTTAATCAGAAGCTTTTTGAATTTTGACTAACCCCTTGCGGCGCTGTATTTGTACGTACACAGTTAAACTAAGCTTTTAAAGGAAGAGAGGATGATTTTTCATATACTACTCCATTTTCAAGTCCAATAAAAAGTATATGCATTTTAACACAATTAGTACTGCTAAATGTTTAATAGTTAAATAATAGATTAAAAACTTTATTAATGGTGGGCGAGCCCAACTATTGATAAGATCATAAACTAACATAATTTTCAACAGCTGAAATATTCCATGAGTGTGTTGCACGTGTTTGCGAAAGCGAAAATTGATGTGCAGTGCTACTGTAATATATTCAGCGTGTTGTACTAGAATTAGATAAGTTTTAAAATAAAAAATCAAATTTCAAATTTACCGCTGTGCTCACGCATGAGCTGTCGTACGTGTGTAGTCCGCCACAAACTAACACATCTGAACTGAGAGGTACAGCACGTGTTTTTTATGCAACGCGTTTCGAAATGCAGCTCTAATGCCCGGCTAACTAGCAAAAGGCGAAATGCGTGTGACAGCAGGAGTAGATTGTTTTAACATACAGTTTAAGATTGGGTCCGGTCTTGCTTTAAATGAACTTAGACATTATGTCCAGCTCCAAATATAATCAGCTAGATTTGACATGCTAGTAATATGCGTCGAGAACAAATGTATAACGGGAAAGGAATTTTTAAGAGCAGCTGGGCAAGCACTGTAAACTGCCAATGGGACACAGTGGGATTCTTACGCGAAAATTGCTTTCAACCGACAGTTCAATAATATTGATGTTTTTTTGACGATAGGTTAATCAAAGAGCTGTTCCGACACGCTCGTACAAGTAGTGGCAGATCGGTAATATTCATTGATGAAATTGATAGCATTTGTCGTAGACGCAACTCGCAGGAAGCAGAGAACACGAGAAGAATTAAAACAGAGTTAATGAAACAGGTTTAGATTTACATTATGTTGATTCTACTAACTCTTCTGTAAAGCAGCGAGTTCGTTAAAGGAAAGAACAAGTCATGCAGTATGTTGGGTTTATTTTATTGCTATCACTTAAAGTTAAAAATATAACAAAGAATTGTTACTTTTCGTATGGGCACAGTGGCTTTTCGTAAGCGCATGCCGCTTGAACTAATTCAAACTTCTGCAGTTCATACAAAAATATTACAAAATTAGCTATCTATTTTTTTTTGTCAAAACTTGTTATAGCTTTGATGAAGATTGCCAGTACGCTACTTTTCTTCAATATGAGTGACATCATTGGAAGAAGAACGGGCATTGGAAATAGGAGTGCCCAAGCATCAAGTGATCACGACTAGTTACATGAGATTCTTATTACAGTTTTATTGCTAAATTCTTCAAACATTGCTAGAAGGCGCCTTTTCTTTAAGTTTTGTAATGTGCTCATTCCACGTTGAAGTTAGTATTCTCAGACACTGTCAATCAACAATATCAGGAGAGTAAATTGAAAATAGTCTCAAAATACTTTTAGCTTTAACACAAATGTTAAACGAAAGAAATCGTAAATGTAAAGATCACAATGTAGAGATAGCTAAATAGATAATTGCGCAAATCTAATTTTCATGAAATATTTTTAGCAAATTCTGTTTGTGATACGACACGTCACTTTGTTGATCATCTTGTTTGTAGAAATCTGATCATATCTATGAACTATCAAATATTAATACCCAATCTTTAATTTAAGACCGGTACAACCCGAACAGACATTCGAGTTTTTTAACGCATTATTATAAGGGTTTAGTTTGACTTTAATACTTGGAGTTGACAATGTAGAATGGTTACTGTACATGCAATCAGATCTGACACAGATGCATTAAGTCTGATTGACACTTGGGAGCTAAGCTATTATACGCACTACATATGCGTTGTGTTTCCATTGTGTCCCACTCATTTTTTATACTTCTGTTTCTCCCTTGTGTCAACTGATGTATTTCTGTGGTTTTTCTATTTACTCGTATCCTTTTTTAGTGTCGATGATATATTTTTTGTGTTAATAATATAACCAAAAAAATACTCCTCCAAAAATTGTTCAGTAGTTCTACCAATTCTTTGTGCGTTTTTTTCTCTTTCTTTGCCTTTCCTTTGTTCACGTGAAGAATAAGTACAGTGGTAGCTTAAACGTTTTTGTTCTTTGTTTAGCTCTCCTCTTTCTATTTGCTTTTAATTGTGGGATTTTTATTTAGCTTTTATACGAGTTCGATAGCCATGTTAAATTAAAGATAAGTTTTAATAAATGTGTTAGAGGGCATATTAGCATGAACAACATATCAAGTGGCGCAGAAAGCGTGCCGAAGTTTTGACTGTATTATAAAAAGAAAAAACGAAATCACCACACTAACGTTGCATACGATTATGCACACGATAAACTTCAGAACTTTTAATCATTCCCTTAGAGTTTTCAAAAGCCATAGACAAGTTTTAAACTAACAAGTCAAAAGAATAAATGCTGGGAGAAAAAAGGTACGTGACTGTATGCATTATTTTCGATGAAACAAGGTGTTTCTTCCAACAGCTGATACATTTTCTCTCTCCTTTGTCTCTGTACACAAAAATTTTTGCTTTTAGTTCATCTGCGTCAAACAGCTCCGTGCGGCCGTCGTACGTACACTTTCTCTTTAAGGTATTCTAAATTCCGTAATCTCATTTTTCTTGATAACAAGTATGTATCAGTGCTTTATCTTGTGGTGAAGATTATGGTGAAAACGGATGGATTTTTTTGTTGTTTTGCAGCCATCTATGAGTACTTTATATAGGTTAGCCGTGAGTGTTTTTCATTATTGTCGATTAGTTGACATGGCTCTGACAGTTTAAATTTCTGATATGAAAAATAAATCGGCTATAATTTAAAAACCACTAAAGCTATAAAGTTGCACCTTTAACAGTCAAAAGTTAATTTACTGTGAAATTACAACGTGAAATTTCAATTTTTTACGTCATTTGCTTCTGGTATTATTGTGATCTAATTTTTTTTGCGCCCCCGATATAATGGATCTCTTCTTACTTGTTACTTTGATTTTCAGATGGAAGGAGAATGTGATAATCTAGATGAAATGTTTCTTCTTTGTTCAACTAACTGTCCTTTTGAATTGGATTCTGCGTTTCTAAGGCGTTTCCAGAAAAGAATCTACATACCTTTGCCTGATACGTAAGCAGATCCAATATTTAAAGCTAAATTTTCGTCTTTTCTTCTTTTTTGAAAACGTATTAAAGGATTTTTATAAATGATTTTAATTCCTATATAAGGGTAATAATTATAATGATCTTCGTTATAAATAAATAACAAAATAGATAGTAAATAAATAAAATGATCTTTCTGACTGACTAAATTGCACAGCGTATAAACCAGTGAGTCAGTTCTGTTCAAAATTACCGCTAAGCATGGTTGCAATTGTAATGATTGTTGCACGCGTGTCATAGTCACTCAGCGGGTCAATTCGCCCGACTTAACAATTTTCTTTTTGAAAAGCCAATAAAACATTTTATCGTTAAACTGATCTTAGCCTCCAGTGTCAACTGCTTGGCAGAGTGACTCTGTTTTGTTCGTCTGTTCTTCACTGTTAATTCTAGTTTGATTTTCTTGTTTTGTCTGTAGTTTTGATTTCTCATTTGTTTAAAACCTGGATACGATTTGACAGATACCAGTCGTTTAACCTCTTCCATAGGTTATTAATTGCTTGTGGTGAAAGAGATTGACAGGTGAAAGTGAATAAATACCTGTTTGGTCAGTGAAATTGAGGACAGGCAAGACTGGTGGCTTTGTGTTGCGAAACCAAACTGTAGGATCGAAGTATATATTCGCATATGACTGGTTTATAAAAATCACAGTCATAGGATAATAGTAAATACAGTTAATGTTACTACTTTATATTGACCTAAGGACGGTACTTAATTACTTCTTTCGTATAACAAATTACCATTTTTAATAACGTTGGATTCCTACACTGTAGATACTTGGTTAACATAATTTCACACTACATTACTTTTTGACTAATAAGCTATTGAAAATTGCTTTGTTTTTGGCCATTACTGTGTTGTTTGTTATACCCTTTTATCTAGCTACAATGCTTGGCAATTATTATTATTATTATTATTATGTGAGCTTATTTCGTATAAAAATATACAATTTACAAAGATAAAGATGTTAGTAAAACAGGTAATTAAGGTAAAACAATTGCTGTTTAATTAAGAAGCAAATAAATTTAATATAATTAATCTACTATAATTATATTTATTCATCTGCAGCTTGCAACTACGATAAATTACTCTGCGCATTACATTTCGTTTTACATAAAATTAGCATTTTTAATATGCATTTATCAAACAAAAACTTATTAACTGCAACATACGATTTTGATTTCGTTTTCGTTTATTTAGTAAGGCAAGAATTGACCTATTGAAGACGCACTGCTGCGATGACAAAGTGCATTTTACAGAAAGTCACTGGCAGGTGCTAGCTAGCAAGACAGAAGGATACTCGGGAAGCGACTTGGCTAATTTAGCTTTATGTGCATTATATCAGCCAGTTAGGGAACTCCAGGATGCAAAGTTCTGGACATATGCTTGCGGTAATTTCGGCATGAGTATTTAAACTACTAAGGAATCAGTTATTAATAGATATCATTTTATAATATTTAGATGTGTCAGTGAAATTGGATACATTGTGTTTAAAGCGTAGCAGCTAGTATTATTGCAAATTGATGTGATATGAAAGATCTTTGATAAGTTTTGTGCTTCCAGCTGAGCAGATTGTTTTTGATGTCTACTGTACATTCTTCTTTGCAGGGGTTTGTAAAATTTCAAAATGCTTTTATGAATAAAACATATTGAAGTAACAGTTTACTAACAGGGTTAGTAGTTTTTGTCAATTTTCTACTGTAGACCTTTGTAAAAAGTAGCGATTATAAAAGTTGAACACGTATCAATCATATATTTTCATACGCAGGTGGTAAAGTTGTACCATGTTCACCAGATCATCCTGAGGCCTTTGAAAGAAATCTAGCTGATTTTCCAGCGGACAAGGTAACAACAAACATCAACGAAAAGCAAATTATTTCTTTTTTCGTAACTGTAGATTTTTTATTAAAAATTTTGTGGTTTACACTAAACAAGGAAAGGGTTTTCGATTGAGGACTCGGTCTACAAATACTTTCAACGAGTGTGATAAATCTTTATTTATTCATTAACGTTGGAATCTCAGTATCACTAAGATTAGGATGCATGTGCTAGAATGCTGAACGTTTTTGTACGTGTTGAAGCACTTGGCATGCGCCCATATATATGTATATATGCATATCACGAACACTGTCATTATATATATATATACAGTGTTCATGCATAGCATGTTTGGCTTGTTTTTTTCAGCTTAAAAATACCTATTCTACATGTATTAATTTTGGTTTAGGTGGCGGCCCGAGAAGTGCAGCTTGAGGATTTTTTGACGTCATTGCAAATTTGCCACAAGACAGTCAAGCAGGAAGATCTGCACCAATTTCATGAATTCACAAAGAGTTATGGCCAAAAAGGAGTTTAAGTGGAACCCTCGTTACACTCGTAAGTGCATTTGCAGTACGTAAGGCAATCAGTCTGTTTGTCAGGATGAGTGTGTGCGTAAATCAACTCCCTCTGTTGAGTGCATTCAAACGTAGTGATATATCACTGGTAGTCCAAAGGTGGCTGCGACTGATTGTGTACAACACCTACTAGGATGAGATCTCAGACCAGCTTTGCCACATTGAGTCAGTACCTCAAGCGATAGAGCATGCGCCATGATAGCACGAGTTCTGAGTTCAAATCCTAGATGTTTTGATTTTGAACCAAGCAATCAGCCATATGCGTAAGTGCAATAAAGCTTCAATGCATATTCGCAATGAAATTTTATTGATTTGGCAAAATTTTGTTTTTGGAATTTAGACCCATTTACAGGTTAGTTTAACCTGTGCATATACGATTTACTAATGCGTGCAGCAGAATTTGCGTGCTTACAAACTTAAACTAATCATTCGTATTCGTATACACACATGCTATTTTTTTTCTCTATTTATAATACGAGTTGTTTAATAATCTGCTGCAAGTAGCAGGTGTTATTACAATTATTAGCATGCGTAATATTTTAAACGTACCTTTCTTTGAAGATACTGAATTCATGCTAAAGATAGGAAAAATAAGTTAAATAAGAACACTAAGCTTGATAGTTATAACAGTTTGTGTATTTTGATTTATAACCTGCTGAATGCAGAGTTCTGTTTCTTAACTATTTTATCACTTCAAGTGTTGCATATATTTTTCTACTTGGACAATAGGTGTAATAGATAGTACATAGCAGCAAATTGACATATTTAAGAAGTCCATGAAAACCCAATATTTTCGTGACGTATCAATTACATGAAAACAGAAAGCACAGTGAGCTTCCATGCATGTATTATTTGTGAAAGGAAGATTAGTAAAGTACCAAATTGGTAATATAAGCTAACAATTCTGAGTAGCACGTTTCTGTGGATATTTTTCCTAACAATATGCAGAGGAAACTCAAAAAAATCTATCAACGGTATTTCATAATGGTGATTGTATGATGTGCTTTAATATTAATTTGAATTAATATAAGAACTATTGTAATTTTTAATTGTATGTAACTCATCAGAACTAATTAAATATCAAAACCCATATTTGAGATCATTAAGTATTACATGTAATTGTCTAGTGATAAAAGAGTTGTTTTAATATATTATAATGGATAAAAAAGATAGGTGAATTCTATTTACGTGCTATAATTTGTTTTGTTGATTTGGTTTTAAAACAGTGTAGTAAAACATGGTATGAACAGCAAGTCAAAGTTCATGGTTTCTTTACTGAAAGTTAACTAGCTGCTAACAATAAGCATTTTCAGTTTTGCTATGCACCTGTGCAGTTGCTGTAGGTCAAAGGTTAACTGAACCCAGTGCATCTTACTTACCAACAATGGTCACGTTACCTTATGCATGTAACTATATGTAGGCGAAGAGGGTAAAACACGTAGTTATTTTTATTATAATCCTACACATGTATAGTTTTAAACTATCATGTTATTCTTATCCAAAAATAGCTACCAAAATAGCAGCAGCAATCCACGTAAAATGAAATAAATGAAGCAAAAATTAATGTGAACTGTTACTAATACAACATCATGGGCCTCGAGGCATTGTCAAGTGTAAACAAATGGGTTATTTGGTTCAGATAACGTTGTTAGGTTCACTTAACCTTTGACCTTTTCACAATCATCATCAATTGCTAGGACTGTGAAAAGGCTTATTACTCACATACGTGTAAATCAATTTATGCACTGTCATTTGAATTATCATATGGTTTTTGCTATATCCAACTACACATACGTAGCTAGTACATGATAACCGTTCATTATTTACACAATTAGTAATTATAAATGAATTTAACATACTGATTAAACTAATCCAGAACAAACGTGACTTCGTGCTACAGATGTGTTATAATAATTAGTGCTTAACAACACAACTTCTTTGGTCGGTACGAGTGGCCGAGTAGTTATGGCGACTGACTTAATTGGCCCGGTTTAATTCTCCACAGTTGTCGGCTCAAACCATTATTATGTTAGCTATTTATGGCGTCAGTAACACAGGCCTATAACATAGATGGCTAATGTCTGTCTGTCTGTCCAAATGCTGTAAATAAGGCTTTTACTGATACTGTACAGATATAAAGCATGATTATTTGATTTTTTACATCAGATATTACAGACTAAATAATATATACAGCACCTTTAAGTCTAATGCTAAACTTCAACAAGTAATGTTAAGAATGTGCTTAGTAAGATATATTAACAAGACTTACACTGATAATCAAGCTAAGCTTGTCTAAATTAACATTACTTGTTTATATAAACCCTCTACCTCTGTAAACTAGGTTTCGTAGTAGATGTTAAATATTACGGTTAGTCATTAATGCAGTTATACCTGTACATATTTCACCAGATAATATACTCAGAAACCAAGATAAAGCACTTAATCTGTAACCACATTGAGCATTATCATACTGATTTTAATACTTAGCAGAAAGCACTTTAAATACAATGCAGGGTTAAGCCAACTGACATCCTAAACACGCACAGTATGGCACTTCCTGATGAGCACCAACTATGCTTATACTTTTTAAAAACTGTTTATTTTACTGTTTTATATTTTTTTAAATTTCATATTTCAACAACCTAACATGAATAACCGAGTACGCTAACTAGCTAAATTACTGCAAAATTATTATTAATATTAGCAGGTAATTTGTGAAAAGCATCCTGCAGCTAAATAAGATTTCTTTAATACTAATATAATAAATTATATTCTCATACAATTTTTGATCCATATTTTTGTATCACTGATGCAACCAGTTATGTAAACTGGTTAGGTAATGTTGAGTGTTGGAAATAACGTAAATTCAAATCAGTCTAAAATCATGAGAAAAGTCTCACAACCCAATATACGATCCAAAAATTATACGAGAAAGAGTCAAAATAAGGAAAATCTTTCATGTTATTGAATAACTATGTGTAATTTCTATGAATGTGTCGTATAAATTTCCATATAGATCATCAAGATGACAGTCTGTCTTTCCTGGATTATATCAGTCCCAGTTTTTATTGTTACGGAGTTTAAATTCCGGAGTTTTGCACCGAGAACTTAAGAGATAAGACAAGTTATAGGATCTAACTTTTCTGCACGAAATAACTTCTGTAGTACATCTCACAGGTGAGTTGTCTGAAAAAAGTAAATAGGCACTCAGAATTTTTGAATTAATATAAAATTAGTGAATGACAGAAAAACTACTTCTACGTAAAGGTCAATTCTATGTTCAGAACAGAGCAATATGTGTGGTAAATGCAACTTAAATAAATCTTTCTTTTAAGTTACATTATCTTATAGATCTTACCTTTGCGAATCTTCACTTATAGTTCGCTTTCAAACTTTCCACTAATTTTACGATTTTCATGCTTTTTAACTGACAAAAGTTTAATTTTTTTACACAATACTTAACACTTGATTTCAACCTTTGCTTAAAGTCAATGAAATCAATGAAGAAAAATTTGTACATTGGTAACATAATCACTGGTAATTATTTAGAGTCACCACAAACAACTAACTCAGATCAGAAGATAAAACAAAAAAAGGTCATCTTCACAAAAGAATGTCACAATTTCTGTCTAACACATGATGACATTGTGCCACGTCTAACCCATGTATAACAGCACTGGACAAATAAGTAATAACGATATACTCCAGTCATATAGCCCAACAACACAAAAATAAATCAGAAACTTAAAACCTGCTGTTAGTCACAAAAACTCATAATGATCCATTTTTGTTCAAAAGTTATCAATTATTATTATTTTAGTGATTACAATTGACAACTGGGGTCGTTAACGGTAAATAGTAACTGCCATTGGTTAAAGGCAAAACCTAGACAGGCATAAGATATGAAGTATGAACAAAGTAGTTGGCATAAGGAAAAAACAGATGGCAAATGATGATGCTAAACAGTCTACTGCTTTTTTATTTATGAACTCGTGTGTCTAAATTAATATAGCAGGTTTTTTTTAAAAACAAAAACAAATGAAATTTCTGATCTGAGTAGTCCCCATCACCTGCCTTGAAATGATCAATTATCTTTACAAGTAGCATCATACTTTTATACCTGATCACCAAAAAGTCCAATAAAGAGACAGCTAGTCAGTTTTAGACCCATCAATATGAATTACATAAAAACACAAACTTTCACCGTGACATGGTACATATGCACAAGATGCAGAATGCACAAACAAATTAAAAATAATAAACTAGACATTTAACTAGAGCTTACCAAGTCTTCATCATCAGATCTTGATTCCATTGTTAGCTATACAGAAACAATCCAACATAACTGTTAGACATGCAGAAAACATACCATTGTGAATGAATTACATCTAACATAAATGTTTCTGCACAAAACTCTTCATGCATCTCACGAATTTGTGTTAAAAAAAGGTCAACATACACTAACTACCATAGCATTTCTATAACTGCACTGTGTAACATACTACAAGATCATTTGATTAATTTAGAAATATTTGGGATACATGGTTAGTTATAACAAAAAGGTGGTCAATGTCACGATAATGTATATGCAAAATTATAAAAATTTGCACAGGTTTGGCCATTTGCCGAACACAAGCCAACAGGATAGTGGGAAACACGTAGTAATGTCTCTTAGGTCAGTTATTTTAGTATGACATTGATTAGCAAATGCCTACCTAGTGATATTCGTAAAGTGGTCATTTGCTGCTAATCTGGCTAGCAATATTAATAGAACAAATATTAAGGTATCATCTTGCCAATCCTGACAAAACAAATTTTGAATGATATCTTGCTTTCGAAATTTGATTTCTATATATACTTTTCAGCCTCAAAAACTTGCAGTATTTAGATGCTGGCTCGAATATTATTAGTTTTATTAATATTAGCATCTAGCTGGCTAACAGGACAATCATTTGGAAGAAAACTGTTTTATCGTTGCCTTTATAAGCTGGCTGCACAGATGTCGTCTTACACATTTGTAAGACAAGCGGTAGAACTCTGTCTTGTCCAGAAGATTGCTTTAGATCAGTGGTTCCCAACCAGGGGTGCGGGTACCCCCTGGGGGTACGCAACAGCAATGCCAGGGGTACGCAGAAGGTGTGTCAGATCGACACATTTTTTTCTTTCTGTAGCCGGTGAAAAGGGTAAAATACACCAAGTTGCAGCATCGCGATATTCTTTCTACAGGTTAGGCAATATTTCACAAACAATATCATTCCTGCGCAGTGTGCTAGAAAATACTTTTACCCGCCCACGAAAAGCTTATATTTTGTCGCTTTGTTTGTGCTGTATTTGGCTTTCAAGGTGTTGGTTCCATTTGTGACAACATACAAATGTGAGCTAGGCTTCAGTGCAATGCTACATTTGAAGACGAAGGCAAGAAACCGTTTGGATTTGAGGAGCGACATGCGAGTCGCAATATCAACAATTAAACCTGATATCAAAAAACTTGTTGATAATCATCAAGAACAGCGTGCGCATTAATTATGACTGCTGTGAAGATCGCGTTTCCCTGTAGTGATGTTTTCATATTCGAGAAAGTTGTTCAAATTACATGTTTCTTAATAATCAGTGATAAAATTCATGTTTTCAAAAAAAATTAAAATAAAAAAATGTCGATAATATTAATCGTTGCTTTCTGGAAACTGGTTTTTCAAACGATTTGTTGAAAAATATCAGGTGGGGGTATGCTGAAGATCGCCACATTTAGAAGGGGTACTTGGCAAGAAAAAGGTTGGGAACCACTGCTTTAGATGCAGGCTCAGAGATCAAAAAATTGGCATATGGTGGAAGCATTAGATTCTGGGGTTCATTATGTTTGATGTTACAGTTCTCACAAAATTGCTTAATAAGAAGTTCACCTTTCTCAAGCAAACGTGATAAAGACTTTGATGAACAAAGGATGATGGCAGATTTACTGCAATTGAGAATTTTTTTATTGCTGTATTTCATTTGTTAAAATTCCACATGCAAAATAATTTGTAACGTAATTTTTTATGTTCTTTGCAATTACTCATTAATTTTGAATGCACTGTCATATTTACACTTTCAAAGCAATCGTTATTGCTAATTTTGCTAATTCAAGCTAAACAAACAGTTTTTATACAAAATAATCATGTTTTGTATTATGTATAATGTGAAATTGTACCTGCTTTACAGTATTATTATCATCACTTGCCACAAACAAAATCATATCAATTTTTGCGACATTTATATCATATTAATTGTCATAACACAATAATCCAAAATACTATAACAGTGTGATGATAACACAACTAAACATAGCTCTGTACTTGTTAGTATAGCACAAGACAGATCATTTATAATCATGACACTAACTGGCACAAAGATAATAACTACTGTTCAACAAAGGCACAAAGATAATTACTGTTCAACAAACGGTAACTTTAATATATTCTACGAGAATGACAAATGTTAACTGAGCAACAAATAGCACAAACTTAGGTCTGGGTCGCACAGGAGCAAGCCATAATCCATAAGCCATAACACATCTTCCATCTTCGCTGCATGTCATAATCCACAGTATGCACCTTGCTCTGTGTAACTGGGACAAGCACGAATCAGTTTCTGGATCATTCAAATGTCGAAAATGCGTCAAAAACTGGATCCGGATGCGTTAAGGTTTGTATTACAGCGTGTTAAAAACAAAAGTGTAAACGAACGTGTGTGTTAGACCTATTTATGGCAATAGGTGAAGTGAAGGAGTATTTATGGCATTATTTTAAACAATCGATAGTGGTAACGAAAAAATTTTTTAACTACAGGAATGTCAACCAAATCATTTTATTGGAATAGCAGGTTGTCAGTCACATACATTGCGACTGGTATGCACGTAGTATACATTTCTTATATGCATTGCAGTAATATGACTGTCTTAAATAAGTCTTGAAGGTTAAAAATGATTTTTGATGTTTATAGTACATCATTGTTATGAATTCGTATGATATAAATGAAGTGTACGCTACAAAACACGCTAATTACCCGTTAGTGATGACCAAAAACGCCTTGTGGCAAATGAAATTAATGGCCAAATAAGGCGCGTTATGAACTGCGGAAGACTACGGCTGATGGTTACGGTAGGCAAATCACAGTAGGTGAAAGATGGTAAATGGATTATCTGTGTGACAGGGATCATTGGTTAGCATGTTCATTTTTCATGAGGCGGCTTTTTCTCCTTACGGCTAACACTTTATGGATTATGACCAGCTCTGTGTGACACGGGCCTTACAAATATAATAACAATTAACCCACTAACGCCTACCATTACTGCTATGCAGCACCAGATGATTGTTAACAATAACAAAATTTAAGATGTATAACGTTTTTTGTCTCCAATTTAAAATAACTAATTACAGGAATTCAAAGGCATTCGTGTTTTTTACTATTAGTGGAACTGATATTGAATGCAGTGGGAAGACAAATTTAACACTAAGATATTTTTATAGAATTCATAAAAATAAAAAGTGTGAAACACAAAAAGACTAATTTGTGGTAGATAATAATTGATAGGAATAGTCTTTTTATACTAGAACTCATTTACATTTAATAATTAGTTTTTGATATGATTATTCACATGGTTGATGCACCAAGTCTGTTATTTGAGCGATAATAATGGCATACGTAATTAAGATTTCTGTAGAAACTCAAATATTTTACAGTGTTTCTTAAATTTCTTAAGTTTGAAAAGCATGCATAGAATAGCTTTTTGTTAAACCTTAACTTGTTCAGTTTTAATTGCTTTGAATATAGCATAAAAAGCTAACATTGCTACATTGAGCAAAATATTGTTTAAGATAGTAGAAATTTTTGCTTTTAACTACTTATTTTGCAACGAAAACAAATATTATAATTGGCAAATGGTATTCATTCTACACTTTAAAGCTTATTTTGCATTTGTTTAGGTTTAATTTTTCATTGCATACTCACAAAGAGCAACAGATTCTAATAAGTACCTGCTATCATAGTTGAATTACTCAAAAAACGAGAACGTTCATGAAGAAATGCAAAACAAAAGGAAAACCAGGCCACAATGGTTGCGATTTCCGGCTTTCTAAATTTATGTTTTTTTGTAAAATCAGTTACCACCTTCCAAAAAATTGCACCAATTCGGAATATTGTTCAAGTTCAACCTGTACGGATTTTCCTGCCCGATGGAGGGATCTAACATCGTGCGGCTGCTGTCTAGCGACAGCTCAATTAAGTAGTAAACCATAACATATACAAAAACTGGAAACCAGAGTTAGAACTTACATAATTTGCCAAAACAATATTTTTCCACAATTAACAAAATTCACATATTAGTGCAGGTGCTAACAAGTTAACGTGTTACTAGTTGAATAATAACCTTTTACTGCCACCGATCCAGCAGTGGCTACAGTATAGCCATGTGCTCAGAAATTACTAAGTTTAATGCTAGCTAAAATCTTAAAACATTGTATTACAGTAAACTCGGACATTGTTAAGCAGCGTAAGCTGGATAGTCTGATAAATTTCGTCAAAAAATATGTATCCACGATAGCATGTTAGTCTATCATTTGAAAATTTCAAAAGCAACTTTCTTATTAAGCCATCATTTTCTTCCTTAAACTCTTCTACCTTGGTTTTTAAAAATGTTATATATATCAGTTCAATCATTTTTACCATATAAGCAGATTTAGGAGCATATATACTAAAGTCTTTACAGCAGAGCAATAAAATAAGTTATTTTTTCCGGGAACAAAGAGTACACCCTCGAGTACCTGCAGCTTCTGGTTATTTCTTGTATCAGATTAATTGCACCTTTCAAGTTTTAAAAGGCTGTTTGATGAGCTTTGGTTTTTTGTCAACAAACATTAAGCATTCAACACCACATGAAACTTCTTAACAGAAGCACGAAAAACATTGAATTTTGCTAAAAAGGTTTACATGACATTTCAATTAATGTCTCATTCAAATAAATAACAATGTATAATAACGATAAGTTTGTGCACGTAATTAGCGATGCTTGGTGTAGGTGAACCTATATTCCTAATCGTACAATTTTGATGCAAACTGAGAAACAGTAACAGACTAGAAAAGGTGGTTTAGACTTCAAATGTGTTTTGACGTTGTTGTTGTTACTTTTTTTGTACATATGTTTGTTGTTTAGTTTAATGCTTGTCCTAATTGCTAAATTTTTTCGAATCTGTACAACTGTACCAAGTAAAAGTTTGCCTTGCTTTAAAATTGAAAATTTGTAATTACACTCTTGTAATTACAAATTACACTAGCTATAAATGGCATGGATGGCTTACTAATACTAAAATAAGCTGTGTAAATGAATACAGTATCTCCTTCTATACAGGCTAAAATTTCTCTGATAATAATATGATGATGATTACACGAACAAAATCTTAGGATTATATGCGGATAATGGGAATAAACAAAATAACACACAACAATACGATAAACATAAATAAAAAAATTGCGTTCTTACAAACGTGCTGTCACTTTTCTAGCCAGCAAAGACTCAGAGAATGTAATACATGTTGTAGCAGTTTTCTCTTTTTCAAATGTGCTGCTTTCCAAATTTTTTACTATCCATAACTATTCAGTATGCATACTTTGTAAAAAGACCTTGTCGAAAGGTATATGCAAAATTTTCTAGATATTAACACAATGCTGGCATATGCTGGTTTCCAAGCACTTCTTTAATGCCAGTCTAATGAGCAGATCATGTTATTGCTTTATTCATATGATATAACATGTAATAGACTGTAATGAAAGAAAAACATGTATCATTCTGTCTTCTTTTCTGGCAAAGTACACAATGCGCCACTGACATGCAATTATAAGCACTCGGTTTTTACACGCTGAGGACTGACAAAACATTGCACGCACATATCAAGTTTTGTTAAAATTCTACACAATGCTAACTCTTTCTGGCTCACTTACCAGCCTGCCCTCGGGAGATTTGTCAGTTATTACAGTTATTCTAGCTGTGCTTTTTGTCCCACTCTCCGTAGAGGAAACTCGTACTTGTGCTATGCCATGATGTAGCTCTCTTGCAGACAACGCCGGTGATGTTGAATATGACGAAGATTTTTGTACCTGTGGTGCATCCTGAGTAATCACAGGTGTGATTTGTTCCAAAGCTATTGCAGCTTCTGTAACCACATATGACACTATTTACTGTGTGCAACAATGTGCGCAGGAGCAGCAATAAAAAAACTCGTACGTGTTCATTGTTCTATAAGTTCACATCATATAAACACTTTCAAACAAGCATTTATTCCATTTAATCAGTTTACCATTCTAAAACTGTGTCAATGCTGATATTGCATTTATATGAGAACAAGAAAGTACCACTGAATAAAAGAATTTACTTTTAAAAAAATTAATTGATATAATCAATTATTAATTTATTATAAAAAATTAAATCAGTCCACTTGTAATTCATATTATATTGCTAACACACGTATATTGAATTTAAATTGATAAGTACTGCAACGTGAAAATGCCACGACGTATATAATGAGCCCACGGCACAGATTACATAAAACTGCCATAGACTACAATTTAGTTGCCTTGAAAAACTTGTTAATTGAAAAATTTGTATTTAATTGAAAATTGAAAGTTTTGAAAATTAATACTTACTTTGTTCAACTAATGAACCAAAAAGAACAGTAAAAATTGTAAGCTTATGAAATATATAAGTCAAGGTGCACAATAGGCACTTGTTATAGAGGTAGCAAGCAATTAGGGCAGCTAGTATCCTGATAGACAGACGAGCAAATAGAATGATAGAAATCACGTTAAAGAAACCTTGTTTGAAACAATTTTGCTGAAAACAAAACCTGCTAAAACAAATGCAGCACTATTTACACTCACAAAAATTCTAAGAACCAAGCTTTCCAATCTCCTAGCATGAAATTAAACAAAGACTGATAAAAAAATGATAGAAAATGTTTTTTGTTTCATTTTTTCATAAGGTGTAGGAATATAAATGTATATCTGTAAATAAGAAAGGCGTCACTAGGCAACAAAATTTTATAGTTTATATTTGGAAGTAGAGAATGAGCTTATATAAAAAACGGAAATTGTTTATACCAACTTCCTACTTTTGCTGTTATGCTTGAACAAGAGAAATTAAAATTTTTAATGGGTCATAATGACTTAGATGTCCTTAAAATTATAATCAACTTTGTATATATTGCAACTGAATTATGTGGCAGTATTAATTTTTAAATTCCACACTCATGCCTCTAATACAAAAATATTGTCAATAGATTGTTAAAAAACTAATAGTTTAACACTAACTTATCTGTCTTTTAAACTGTGGAATGCACATATATTAATGTTTCTTAACTAGAGAAACTGTTATACGTTCTGTACTAACAGTATGCTTCTTATTTGTTATTTTTTTGGTTGGTGCAATAAACTACACATATATTTGTAACTCAATTAACTCAATGGTCACTATGAGCGAATGTACTGTAATAAATAAAAAAGGTTAAATCTGGATCCGGCCTCTCTATTTTGCTCGTCATTTAGTAAGAGCTATGAGGTTACACAAAAACGAAGTGGGATTTCAGAGAGCAAAGGCACAACACTAGTGATTGAATTGTTGTAAATCATTTCATTTGCAAACGATGTGTCAAAATCATCTAAAAACTGTACCTACAAACGCATCATGTATAAGAAAGCAAAACAAAAAGAAACAGATATGCAAAGTGTTAGTACCTTTACCTAAATCTAGCTCACTACTGCTAGATTCGGTGAAGCTTGGAGTGCCTTCGGTAAACGTGGGCGTGCTGCCGGCTATGGAATGTGGTGGTGTTAGTGTGTCGAATGTGACGTGTTTTGCGCTTCCAGAGTCTACGAAGTGTTAGCAAGAAGAAAGAGGACAGTAAACAAGAATTAGTTATTCACTGCACAGCAAGCAATTAGAATACTAACAACTACATTGCTAAACTACAAATTAATACCAAATAATACTAGTGTGAGAAGGAAATATAGAACAATCAGACACACCACCAGTAAGTACAAAATTAATTGATGGTTTGTATATATGTGTGGAAAACCAGTGAGTGTTATGTATTTACAAAACAAACAGGGTTAATGACATAATAATCACATTGCATACACTTTCAATTACTAATCAGTATTATAAGGATAGTTAAAGGAAGTATGTAATGCTGTATAGTGCCGTACTAAGAACTATGTGTATATGCAAAAATGCAAGACAACCATATTTTTTGCCAGTATAAGAATAACAAAGTTCGGTGTTACCAGTTAGTATATATACATCGTCAAGCAAGTACACAGCTATGTTAAAGGCGCTCAGATCAATGCATCTGAGTCAAACAAATAAACTCTAGACAGTTCATTCACACAGACTATGACGTTGCTCTCATCCACGATGAAATATGAGTAGCAGGCGAAAAACTCTAACTTCATCAATTTAAATGAACAGCATTTATATATTTTACTCCAGATGATACTGTGTAATGTTCGGACATGTTTTGTCAAGATACGGTAACCGTAAATTGGCAGCTAGTAAGAAAGCACGAGAGCAATTTCAGAAACTCATGACCAAGTCCAGAAACTCATGACCAAGTCCAGAACATAAATGCTTCAGTGCAACTGAACGACCAATGCCTTAGCTATTACAATTTAAAGATGTTTATTCCAACGGGACTTCACGGCAGCGCAGGGAATAGTTCGAAATCTCCAACAGAGGTTCGTGTTTTTGCTGCTGTTGCCAACTACAGTATGTGTCACTTTTCCGAATGTTTGCTGGTCAAGTTACACTTCTGATTTGATTTATGCACGAGACTATTATCATACATTAAAAAGACAAAAGTAACAACAAATGAGTATGGAGCTGCATATGGGTATACTACAGTCAAACTTCTTTATAAAGCCTACTTTGAGACTGCAAAAAATGACATTATGGAGAGTTTGGCATTAATACATACATGTCTGTGCAAATATAGACATTTTGTTCTGCTAAAAATCTGAGCATTAAGCAAAGTTGGTATAATAAAGGGGTGTGTGTTATAGCAACGTTTGACTGCATTTGACAAGACACGTAAAAATGTGGCACAATTACATAAATGTATTGCACAACTCAATGAATTTCCTGTATTTAATTACAGACAGTGTCGCGCATAATACTATGACAACTATACAAGTCAGTACTTCGTCAACTCTATATTATTCTCTTTTCAGTGCAAGCCCTGTGATTGTAGCGATAAAAAAGCACGATCATCGCATATGGCAAAGTGCAATAGACAGTGTGAGTACATGCTAATGGGCAGGCTTTGAATAGCAAGCTTACATAGCTGTGCTAAAGCAGTAAAGACAAAGTCACAAAATCAAACTGCACTTACCTCGACTTCTTGAGGGCGTAGAATCACAATCCGAGTGACCACTATATACAGCACCAATGGGCCTACTCGAGGGTAGTACTCTGGAAGGTGTACTAGTTTCACCAATTGCTTCGGAAAATGACGGTGGTGGAGTAGAAGTTCCTGCAACTAGAAATGCTAAGCTGCAAGTTTTCCAGCAAGCAACTAATCCAGCTAAAGCACAGCTGTGCGAAACGGCTATTCGTTGTGCGACAATTATTATTTTAGCTTGATTTGCAATACTTGTGATACGGTCTGCAAGTGTTACACTAAACACATGACATGTCTAGCTAAAGCATGAGTGTGCAAAATGGCAATTTGTTGTGCGAGAATTATTATTTTAGCCTGATTTCTATACTTGTTGTCGTGATGACAAAAGGTATTTTAGTAGAATACACTTTAAACGTTGATTGATGTACAAGCATCAGTAGATCAACAGGTAAAAAGATGTCTGCATATAAGGTTCTTGTAACCGCCAACTAGGGAACAGGGTGTAGCAAAACTAGAGCAAACTGCTCACTACTGGGCTAACTACAGAGGTCATCTACTACAGCAGTAGTAATTTTACAGATTATTGAGCTATTTACAAATTAAATGCATTTTCTTTATATAATTTTTTGGTCATTCAAAACGACACTTGTATTACAGCCTGCAAGTATTGCACTAAACTTGTGATTTGGTCTACAAGTGCATCATGACAGAAAACAGCAATTCGTAAGTATTGAGAAAAAGTATTTTAAAGACAGGTTAAACTTGTCAGGTGTGTAATGATAATTTGCATTTTAGGTAGTTTTTGCAGCAACTTGCTCTATGACAATTTGCTTGAATGTTTTATGTATAAACTCAATCTCCTGCCTACAGTTACTGCTGGAGTTTCAACTTCAGTTAAGTTTCGTAAAAGTGTATATTGGGTGTACAAGCTCTTCCAGAAAACATCAATAATTCATCACACATCAAATCTGACAAGTTTAGTCCAATTTGCATTTGAAGCTAATGGTGGTGGGAACTGATTCACTGATTCAAGTGATTATAATCGATTTGGGATTTTATTTCCGATTGCTGATTATTTTTTCAGCTGCTGATGCAAATTCATTGCGTTACCTATGCCATTTGTACTTATTTAGACATGAAACTTTCTCATAAAGCCACAACATGGTTTTATAAGTGCCTAATTTCTTGTATAAAAAAACATCATTTTATATTCTGGTGGCTCCACAGCAATGTACACTTCAAAAGTCACACATGATTACCTGTAAAAAAATTGCGAGCGAAGTGAAGTGTGGACCAGTTTTGGTTTCAACATGAGCCGAAATAAAAAAATTGGACACCACCAAGGTTGTCTGCAAACTACCGTATTTACCCATGTATAAGAGACCCTTGTGTATAAGAGGCCCCTTCAATTTTTAGGCAAAAAGTCTGGAAAAAAGTTTTTTGGTAATGAATAACTTTATTCATCATAGAAATCATTAAATTCCTCATCACTCTCATCAAAAATATCAACTGGAGTCAGACCTTCAGCAATTCCAGCCAGTTCATCATCAGAGGAGTCACTCTGCTCAAAAATGGCATTGTCCTCTGTGCTGTCCATGGCATTGGAGATGCCACACTTCTCGAAAGATTTAATAATGACCTCTGGCTTTACACCATTCCATGCCTTGAGGACCCAGCTGCAGTGTCACAATTTATGCATCTTATTGAAAAGACTTACTCCCATGTATAAGAGACCACCTATTTTTAAAGTGAAAATTCTGAGCAAAAAAGGGTCTCTTATACATGGGAAAATACGGTATGTAGAATTGTATGCACAAACAAAGGTCTATAAGCAAACAAACCCCTGCATATGCAAACCGATCATAATTGATTACTGAATCGACTTTATATCTGATTGACTGTGAAAATGAAACCGATGTACCATCACTAAAAGCTGACTTGTACACATTTTATGCATTTCATACTATATACAGACAGGGAAAGCTGGTGCAAAACTACACAGTGCATTGCTGCAACATGCAAACTCCATAAAAGGCAAACAATATACTACTTTATTTCAGATTTGCTAGAATTTCACATTCTAAAGATAATGATTCACCTACCATCAACTGTAGCAGCATCACTACGTGCTTGCTCGCTCTCCTCCGTCACAGCCGCACTGGTATTGGGCTCTTCAATTCCGCTCAGCTGCCTTCGGTATGTAGTCGCCCCTTTCTTTTTTGATGGTGAATGCTTCAAAGCTGAAAAATCAAGATCACGGTTACATTAGAAAGAAAGTTATCATAAATGCCCTAATGGTGTGGTACACCTACCAGACAGGGAGAGCAGCTTTTTAAATTTCATTAGGTAGAAATTTTATTTTTTGTCTTGGTAGAAATTTCATATTTTGTCTTACACTTTAAAAACTGAAGCCGTGGGCATTCACTGATATTTCTGAATCAAGTTAGCAAATTATTAATTTCTGCAAGCAAGGTAATGTTACTATTACTTGTGAACACAACTCAAACAAAAGGTTAATTTTAGTCAAAGTGAGAACTTTAAAGCCACGTGTATTTTGCACTGCACTGCATTGTGCAAAATGTGTTATCATCACTATCAAACCGAATTCAAAATAAAGCTATTTTAAAAAGCAGCCCGTGATAAAAACTGCAACTACATAATAAGGCAAAATAGGATCTGTATTACAGTAACCTAAAACGGTAAGCAAGCCTTTTCTCTACCCTATAATGCTAATCTCTGCTATCATATTGACTGGTAAGCAAGACTTTACATGACAAGATCTACCACCATGCAAAGCTCTACCTTTCCAAAACCAAATTTTTATTACAGCAAAAATTGTTACCTGATACATTTTAAATCCATGCTAAGTTAATTCGCAGACAATACAGCTACCCCACAGACTTGACTATGCACAAGATATCAACCTATTAGTAACTTAAAATTACTTACATCATTCACTATGCATTACACAATACATAACTTAGTGTCAAATTCGGAACATGCTAAACTGCTAGTAAGTGCAGGTATGCATAGACAATCAGTGTAATGAGAAATTAATGGTCACATGCAGCATAAAGCTAACAGATTTTCAGTACCCTAATCACCCGTAAGATATGCAAGCGTCGGGAGAATACGTTAGAATTACCTAAGTGGACAAGCTTTCTGAACATACGATGCGGTCCCTTATACTCAGGCTGATCAACTGCAGCATTAAAGAAGAGCAAAAAACACAGGAATGGATTAATTCTTTGCTGCAACTTGCTCTATAACAATCTGCCTGAATGTTACATGTACAAACTCAAACTCCTATCTACAGTTATTGCGAAATTTGCATTGTATGCCTTTATGGGCTCTAGCTGTGACCGCAGAATATAGGTTATGTTATGCTTTACATGCAATATGCCTGGAAATGCTTACTTGTACCAGAAAAGCTCTTTGTTTTACAGACATCGACTAAAATCAATGGAACTCACTAATAATAAGCTTGATTTTCTTTTTCCACTTGTTGGAGTACCAACACACACATTGCATTCAATTAGTTTTTATGTGGTAAGATTTTGTATACTGTTGTTTATCAAAATGCACAAAAGCTGTCCTTATGCTGCAATGACAGTGACCCACAACCACTGAGCTGAATGTTATTATCAGCTAGATCTTCCCACATTCTTAGAAAAGCATGTTTTGCCAAAGATGAAATCTTGCAATTATTTATCATCAACATAACAAAGCGAAAGAACAGCAGGAGCAGTATGTAAAAGTTTAAACCTATCTTTATACTCTAAATTATGGAAAAATATGTTAAATAAATTTTAGTTTTAAATTGCAAAAGCCTTACTGATCAACACGCTTTAGTTTATCACAGTACATTATGTGATAGGTACATTTACTTGAAAAAATGTTCTTGCAAAAATCCTTTACATAACATAATGAGTGAATGCATAATTTTTTAAAACCAGATGCGTCTATAGGAAATTATTTATGTCCTCGTTATATTTGAAAAATACAAAAATGGGGAAAAATGAATGTCACAGAGGTGCAATCGTTTATAGCTATGATCATGCTAAATGTGAAAACTAAACGTAATATTTTGGTACAACCGAAACACTTTACGAAAAGGAATGTAATGTTAATCATTCCAAGGTTCAATTAGTATTTTGTGCATAAACAGTTTGCAAGTCAAACTAAATGATAATAAGTCTCAGGCTCAATATTACCACAGAGGTGTGGTTATTAAATCTTGAGAGAGATGGCCAAATAAATACTGGTAGTGAAAACATGCTTTTCTTTCCTTACGAACACCAAGTACAACAGCTGATGCTGACAAATAGCAAACATACAATATGTAAACGCCTGGCGTTCATTCGAAAATGGTTGACGAATATGAAATACAGAACAAACTCACGTGATGGAATTTTCTGAAAAACATTCTTTTCCATAAACCCGAGAAACCGCTGAGCATAAAAACCAGGTCGATGCACTGACACACTGTCCTGTAACATAAACATATATGCTAAGGTCTGTTTCCTGTCTACAAGAAATAAAAATAAACTGACTTGAAATGCAAGAGAACACAGTGTGGCTACATTCCTGTACATTGTGCCACAGGTTTGGTAGCTAAGACAGCATAAATGTGCACTGTTGTCCAAAAACTACTAACCGAAGCAGCATATGCATTATGATAGACATTATATATTAAGCCTATGATACACCAAAGCATCCAGCATCTGGGGTTTGCGTTCAGCACTTGGAAGCGAGAAAGAACGTATATATTGTCAACGGGTGACGAAACCAAGAATTTTAGCAGCAGACGCTGGAAGCCGGATGCTGGAAACGTCCTATTTTTGAGAGTCTGACGTGCTGCATCCAGTGACAGTGGCACAGCCAGTGATGAATAGGCCTGCAAATTATTAAGCGAATAAATAATGTAAGAAAATAAAGCGGAGATTAGATGCCAGACACTTTGATGTTAACTTACTACCCAGCAAATGGTAGATACTGGAAACCAGACGGTGGATGCATTGGCATGTCATAGACTTTAACCTCGACAATGCTTCTTGTCAAACACAGAGGAGAGGATTTCTAAGCCAATTTAGGACCAAGCCAATGCTGCTCGGCACCATACTGTATCAATGGTTTGAATGGTGCACATGTCAATAAATAAATAGAGCAGTTGCAGACGAAAAGAATGCCAAGCAGTGACGTACGCCTACTAACAAGCAACAAGTCCTTATGTATCTCTGCTGGTCATAAAAAAAGAATAGTGTAAAAGTTGTTTGCAAATGTTTTGTCTTTTTTTGTAGCTTGTTTTGTTGCCAAATTCATTGCCAATACTGGTTCAAGGAATTTGAATGAATTAGATGATGTATTAAAGACCATTTGATTTTGTGAACATGAAAATTTAAAAATAAATGAAAACTAACATTTTCAATAAGTATGGTATTTCCCCCTGACACATGTGTTGCAATTGCTGCATCATTTACTATCATACTATACTGAGTATTATCAATAAATTTACATTAAATTCTTTATTAGTTAAGAATATAGTATTTATTCCAATATAAAGCACCCTTTATCCTCTCTTTGCACTAGTTTTTTTCTCAAACTTTATAACTAGCTTTGTTTCTTCTCTCCTTTCACATGTTCAGAAAGCTTTTGCAAGCTCTCAACTTCTTCAGCTTTCTGTAATGCAATAGCTAGGAACTCGATATGTAAACTGTTATTTGAATTGTTAATTATTTGATTATTTCGTGTTACAATTTTATTTTTTGATCTGTTTTGTACTGTTTTTCTAGAAGTGAAAAATAAAGAACAAAAAAAATCATATCACTAATTGGCTCCGACTGAAGAACAGCAATTAATGCAAAATTTTAGCAGACACAAATGGTGTCTAACTGCTTCACAAACCAGAAGCACTGACATCAATGAAATAAAAATGGCGTGTAAAAAGTAAAAATGCATACTCCGTCATGAACCATGGCTTTCCAGGTGTGTTCCAGTTTTTTCTTTAGCCGGTATCGTTGCAAAATATCTATTATGCCTATAAATAAAAGTAGCCGCTCCCCTTTTGAATTTCTAGCTGGAATGCCTCCTTGTCTACAAAAAAAAAAACAAAAACAAAAATTACGCTTAATTTTCAAGTTACAAATAACAGCAATATGGCAACTTATCTAGTATGATTACTAAGCACCTATACTATTTTTATTACCTAAATACTTATAGTGTCATATCAGTCTTAAAAATTTTGACGAAATAACTTTCATTTTCATTTCCGTATTTTGGAATGCATGATGGATTTAGAAACCCGTTGTTTGCCTTTTTCAACATACTAAATAAAAGTTTTATTATTATTGTTTTTTACAAGGAAAAATGCCACTTTTGCAATTTTATTCTAACTGTGAGCATTAACAGGAAAGTAATTTTTGCATATTTGCTTGCAGTACATTAGTAAATAAGTTCAAACGCAAAACGTCTTTAAGTCCCAAGTGTAAAAAGCTTTTTAATTTGACAATTCATTTGATAACATAACTGTGTGCTGGGCTTATTTAAATTTGTAGAACATTTTGCTACTTCATAACATTAAATCTTCTTCATTTGTGCTGCAAGGTGGGAAGTAACCAAGGCGTTGTTAACGTGCTATGGTACTAAATAGTGTCCAGGCCCTTTACTAGATAAAATGCAGATTTAGCTACAGTATCTGAACATTAACCTCTGTTAATTTTGCTTACCAACTTACTTTTAATTTGCATATTAAATTACCATTGCAAAAAAAATATTTTTAAATTACCAACATTCTCAACACAGTTTTCCAATCTGTACCATTTTAAAATCTTTCTGTCAAAAAATCTGTCATTCTACAACAGCATACTGTTATCAAAATTAAGTTGTAACCTTATTTCTATAAGTTCAAAAATGTGGTTTGATGCTTAAACTTACGGTACATCTTCCTGGTCTAAATCTACAGGCTCTGCCTCGGCTTGTATAGATTCCATAGCAGTGGAATATGCTGCAATACGTTCCCGCCGTACTGACCTAGATCGTCCAAGAGCCGTCATACCATCAACGCCATCTTGCTCTACTGCTTGAATTTCATTTTCTCGGGCTTGAAGCTGTCAAGCATACTATGCAGTTAAATAGGAGGAGCACAACAGCATCGATTAATATGATGCACTAAAGACTAACATAATGGAGAGATCAAACAATAGAGGGAAGGAAATGTAAAAATATCAAGACTAAGCTTGGATTTGAACCCGAAGTCTTTTGATAATAAATTGCACATCATTCCACTACACCAGTTAGCTTGGTAAATATGACATGCCTTAAATGCCTTAGGTCATTCTTTGTCACTCACCAACTGTATAGTTCAAAAATGAAAAAATATAATATTTTTTGTGAATAAACTAAATTTGAAAAAAAGGGAAGTAAGAATTTTTGGTGACTAGCAAATTTGACTTACCCGCTCTCTTGCAGCAAGATCAAGATTATGCACTCCCACAAGTAAACTGTAATCCATTATTTTAAAACTTTCTAATACCTGAAAAGGTTACATAGGTGATAATTAACTAATTAGTAAATTAACAAACATCATTCCCAAATTCCTTTATCACGATTTTGAGGACAGTGCTGAACTATGACGGGTCGCGCGATGTCTGATAAATTGTAAGAAGACATAATTATGTACAATTATTACAATTATAGCTGATAAGGTGTAGTGGTATTGTATGCTGCCCCTATAACAGTTAATACACGAGCACAGTTAATGAAAGGGGGAATAGTTCAGTTAGTAACAGCACCTGAATTTTTGCATATAAGTGCCTTTAGTTCAAATCCTAGTTAAAGATTTCTGCCTAGTGCATTTACTTGATCATTAGTGTACAGATCTGACGGACCTTTTTCAATTCACATTGTTTTGACATGAAGTAAAATGGTTTTGCTAGTCTCTATAAAATTATATTAATTTGTATTTATCCCTCGAAATTGGTTTGAACGTGGTAATTGTTAAAATACTATTGATAGTAAAATTAATTATTTTGCAATTTTCTGAAACTTGCTGATAACTGTGAAAGAAAACAGCTATTAGGTCATGTTGTGTGCTTAGTTACGAAGAGAAACAACACAGGAGCTAGTTAATAAGTAGATGGGTGACACGACACAGGTAAAAAGTGACAAGTTCTGATTTCACTAAAATTTTTGATGTCAAGCACATCAGTACTTACACAAGTTATTGACTATTTTAAAAGACATTTTTCAAAATGAAATACGAAACAAAAGCTGTCACTTAAAGTATCACCTGTCACAGAAGCAGAATCTTACCACAGTTTCTGACACAGTCAAAAATGTTCCCTAGTCCAACTTACTCTACAATCACGATGCAAAGTCTTTATGAGAGCATCATACGTATCTCTTTCTAACAATAACCCCTCTGGATGGTCCTCCATAAAATCGAGATCTTTTAGCGTAGGACTGCCTTTTGCCCTTTCCCCCTTTGATGCCTGAGATTGAAACAAAAACAATTATATGCGATTTGTATAAGTTTGTGGTCTCAAATATTGCAAATGTTACATGCAAGATCACATGCACTTGGTTAGGAAGAAACGTGCTAACTGGCTGCTATGCTAACCAAGTGTTTGAGATGCAAATCAGTTTAGATGTTGAAATTTTATAACGACCGTTAGTTTGACTCAACTAACATTTGAAATGTCCCAAAAAATATTAGGCTATTTCATATCAAGTTATTTCAGTTATAAAACACGCTAATACATCTTATTTTTACCTAATTTTATCAACTACCACCTTATTTCCACTTTTAAATATTAACAAAACATTCTAAAAAGCCAACATATTACAATCAAAAGCAAAGACAAAAATGAAATAAAATATATTTGATGCTTGCAGTGTATGCACTAGTTGAATGATGTCTAACTTATAGCGGAATATTTTCAGATCAAAAATACTGCCAAGTTATAAAAGCTTTGCCAATTAGAGACAAAACAAAAACAAACACTAACACCACATGTCTCTATGAATTTTCAACCTTGCTTACCCTTCGCTTGTAAGTGCTTCCCTTGAGATCGTACCGAGCATGCATCTTGATCACCGTCGGAAGCAAGTTGTTCATTACTAATAGTCGAATATTCTTGCCTCCGCACTGGTAGCAATAGAGACCAAATGTTTTCGGCAACAATGTTCTGGGATTTTGGTTTAAATTCTGTGAATAAAAAATATGCATTTAAATTGCCCATATAATAACATGGAAGAAAAATACACTAAGTTCTTGTTTTATGACTCACGCTTAATAAAGATATGTTTTACTTGCTGTTCACAAACCCTAGATGCCTTTAATCATTCATTACAAGCTTTCTGTTTTAATGATGCATGTTTGGATTTAGTTTCATTGAAACTTTGTTTGTCGTGTTGAATCCAGGTGCTGGCACAGCCTGGCGCACCTTTACATGACAGAATCGGTTGCTGGCAATTTTAACCACTTAATAGTTTTAAGCGTGCCCAAGCATGCTAAAAAGCTACAAATTGTACGTAATGTTACAATATCAGTGAGAATTTGAACAGGTTTAGCAGCAATGTCAAAGCACAAGCAACATGTTGTCAACTAGCCATCACATCTCAGTGAGGTAAACCTCTCATATTAGAAAGACTATCAAAATTATGATATAAATACTTGACACTACTTTTTTAGCTCGAAAACAATCTTAACAGATGATCAAAACAGTGGTCTAAACAGCTCTAGCATAATGTAGCACTCTCTTATTTGTGAAAAATAAGTCCAATTTCCAGTTTGCCATCTTTTAATTAATATGTAAATTGGAAAAGAAAAAGCTTTTCTAAAATGATAAAATGAAAAACAAACCATAAGAGCACTACATATTTGGCAAAATCAAAATAACACAAGTGGCACAAACTTCAAAATCGTGTTTACATATCTTAAAAAGCTCATGTTTCTAACTGGCTAACTTGTGCTTAACTATATTAAACTATTAAGTCGGACGTTAAACAACTTTCCAATATAGTATCATTTACTATAGTCCTCTTTACCATATAATATCCAGGCAGTAACTCCTGTAAGAACTCTGCCTCTTTATGCTGCACAGTCTTCACAATGAATTCATCATCTTGAGAAATATAAAACACGCTGCCGCTAGCACCAGGGTTGGACAATTCGTGAAGAGGATTGTTACATAATGATATCTGTACAACAAAATAAAAATTTCTCAATAATTTTCAGGACCTTGAAAAATATGCCTTTTCTGTCATCTCAAATTAAAGGCACAGAATTTGCAAGAATGCATTTTGTATGGAAAATGGACGTTAGAATAAAGTTTGTCTTCAACGAGATACTTTTTTAAAACATACTTGGGCATGTTCTGTGGTTCGAACAATTACAGCAAGAGTTTATCAAAGTAAAAATTTATCTCCCAAACTGGCCACAAACCACAACAGTGGAAACTAGGGATCCAAAGAACTAACTCCCAAACTGAATCTGGGTCTAACCAGGTCGAGATGGGCAAAAACTTACAAGTTAAGGCAAGTCGGAAGACAAGATGCTGAGAAAGACATTGCTGAAAAGCCAATTTATCAAAATTAATATATATTGTCTTTTTCAAGCAGTGATGCTTGAACTATCTATGTTTTGAAAGCCTTCACATGCAAATTCTCGATTTGCCTCCAAATAACGATGTGACTAAAAGTAATTCTACCTTTTTTAAAGTTTAATTTTCGAGTTTTATTCAAGGTACATTCATAGGTAGTTTGGGAATTTATGTACAAGAATTACTAAGAACCAATGGGGCAACGGTTTGTGGAGCACTAACTACAAACCTCCAGTTTGCAGGGTTAAGTCTCTGCCAAACATTTGCCAGAGAAGATCAACACATTATATTTTCAAATTATTGCTGAACCCGATCAAACATAGTAGTCTGGCAAGATCAATTGAGTTTGACCCGACAAGTGAATAGTTTATTAAGTGACTAGTAGGAACTAGGACAAGAAAAAATTTATACAGTACTTATACTGTAAGCTACAGACTGAAAGCTGGACCCAAGTGTATTTTTTATTTCAAATACCTGATATTTAATGGTGGCAGTATAAAGAGAAACAGTGACAGTATAATAGCAACTACTAATAAGGAATAATATTATTTGTGAATTAGTAATAAAATCGTTGAATTACTGAGTACTTGCCAGATAATCATCTGGTGCAATGCCAAACAAAGCCCTGAAGTATCGGAATGCCATTGGTGCATATGTTTTGAACCTAAAATCGTTGCCTCTGTGTGCTGGAGTCAAATTACTGCCTTCGCTGAAAAATAACATAACATTCATTACTGCCACTGACTGAACTTAGCTACACTATTTCGTTGGCAACTACACTGGAACCCATTATGTACATGTCTTCAAATGAGAAGTTCAGGTGTTTGGGTATAATAAACAAAAAGCACAGAACTTTACGCTCACACGGTTTGCTAAATTTAGTGAAACTAGTATTTTCAACAGTGACAATTATAAATAAGTTGGTTATGAAATAGTTTGTTCCCATAATTTCCTACACATCATTATCTCTAGAAACACAAAAGCTAATCTGGATCAAGCTAAACATGCAAAAACATTCTTGGTGTTGAACTTGGCTCTGGAATAACATCAGAAAATCTAATAATTTTATGACTTTTTCTAGCATTAATCAATGAAAATTTGTCATTTCCACTGAATGCCTTCAGTGTTAACAAGTCACAGAAAGTATGAGGATGTGACAGGAGGACATTCTAATATGTGCACAAGAACATTCAGATATGTAAATGTAGTGAAATTTTTGCAAAAACAACAACAATCTTTGTTTCATAGGATTACATTATCTTCTTCAATCTTGTAATACATTACACACGTGAATAAGTTAGATAAATTTACATTTTGAGGTATTAAAGAATAGATATGAAATGAATGAAAACATACAGCAAAGCTTTTAGGGAAGAAAACTCTGTACTGAGAGGGTTAATTGCTTGACCTATTTTTGTAACCAGAATAAATTTTCCTCAGTACTTGAACGCCAATGCTTAAGCATGTTGAAAATCAATTGTATGTATTTTATTCAGAAGCACAGGCAATGTTTTACGTGATACGGCTCATTCTGGCATAATCAATATCTGCGAAGCAGCTGCGGCAACTCTCAGCCTGCAGCTACTATACCAGCAACTTTGAGCACAAAGAAAGTAAAGAGTTAAAGTTAACATCACGGAAATGCTGAATTGCGAGGCACAAGGGAAACGAGGCGAAACATAAACGAACAAAAATGGTGATAACAAAAATAAATTAAAAATTATAGCAGCAGGAGAGTGAATCTAGACATACATAACAAGCCAGTATTATATAATCTTGGTGCAAAACATAAATTTACACACTGTCTGCCACACAACATTGTTTAATGCTTATGATACTGCCAACATCGGTCGATAATTTTGTAGCAGTTGATTTTGGTCCAGCTGTTGTAACTATAAGTTAAGGCACAAGGAAACCCTTTGCTTAAAAAAAGCTAAAAAATCATCTTGAAATTTTTATAACCTAAATCTTGCCTCATTGCACAGAACTTGTGTTAGAAGCAATGCCGTATAAAACTTGAAAATTTGAACTCCCATGATGACGGCTAGGCTCAGCCATTTGGACTAGAAGTCATATGAAACGAATTTGGAAAACATTGAGTAAAGTTTGAAAAAATAATCAGAGCATTCGTGGCATATACTTCACTAACTAAACAAAAGTGTAAATTAGCTTATCTCGCCAGTAAGATTAAAAATAATAAGTTTTTTTGTAATTAATGCCAGACAATCCCAGACCTGCAAGACAAACAAACATTCTTGATTATTAGTCGATCCATAATGACAAGCAAATTAGTTCCCAAGCTCCACAGTCCCCACCTGAAGTGAATTCTCTACAGAAATAAAAAACATTATTTCTCACTTAACATGGCAAATTTCACTTAGCACTAGAAGCCCTAGCCAACTGAAGTATTAACCTATTTGCACTCTCAAAGGAATTTCAATCTATCACTTTAAACACACAGCCAGCACCCATGCTTGTAACACACAGCTCCAAAAAAGGGGTTTGCCTACTCGTACACAGTTCACAGAAACTTTGTATTATAAATTACAAACTGCAAAATTTTTTTGCCTGCTGGAAGTCATTGCCAAAGTTGCAGAAAAGGCACGATGCAATAATTTCTGGCATAGTGTAGCAGAGTTAGCAGCAAGTGGCACCAACCAGGGAGGCTTCAAGTAAAAGGTAAAAAACATTCATACAGTACCAAGCAACGCTTTCAGTGAGTAAATAAACAATGACATGAGCAAGTGAAGTCGTAAACGTCACCTTGAAGTTTATTTTGCAAAAGTTTACGGTAATAAACAATTGAATGAATATATCAACTTAATTTCTAAAGGATAACACATACGCAGGATAGTCGACAGCTTCTACGACTTGGAAATCTTGCATAAGTAAGTCACGCTCCGGCTTTGAAGACAATCCGCTAACAGTAGTTCGAATTCCCAATTGGATTGATTCCATAATTTGCGACGTGGCCACCTATTGTAATGAAAAATAATAAAGTTACATTTAGTGCCAAAATTCTTGCAAAATCTAGTACTTACTGATGTTACAGAAAGAGAATAATTATACAAAAACTATGGTAGGAGTGAAAATTATCATTATCTAAGACTAAATCTGCACCACAAATTTTAGGCATAACCTAAAAATTGCTTTGCCGTAGATGTTGCTATCTTTCATTGTCCCACTTTTTGCTTAGACTGTAGAGTTTATTAACCATTTATAATGGCCAATCTATGATATTTGGTTGCAACATGTTATTAAGATAAATACAAAACCTACACAGTACCTTTTTATATGACACCTGGCCTGTGGCATCTACTCGTCGATGCCCTATCTTACGTTCACTTCTCATGCTGGGATAGCTTTTTAGTGTCCTGTTAGCTGTTGAGCCTAAAACAATACAACATACAACAATTCATAGTCAATCAAATGAAATTCAAATTTAGATTATGAGCATGTTTACACTTTCAGTCTGACTACTGTGCTACTCCCGTGCAAATGCTCCCAAGCACTATGAAAGGCCATAGTTAAATATGGCAATGTGTTGGACAGTGCAGTAAGCCACTCTCTTATGGACTATTTATGTCATGAAAGAAATTTCATAGACACAGACATGCAAAAATTTAAAAAAAGATATTCGTTTGCGGTATTTATTCAAATACTCCTATGTAATCTGTAAATTATTCACAACAATAAAAAAGTTATAAATAAATAATATCGAAACAATCAAAATACAAACATCTAGCTTACTTTTCCTGTAAGAATAGTGTTAATTAGGGCTACTTTGCTATATATTAATATAGTAAATTAAGTTATTATTGGCATTAGTTTTAAGCCCAAACAAGATGTCATTAGTTACAATGATCTAATCACTCTCGCCTATCTGGCATTCAGATTTATATAAAAAGTTTCTGTTTTGTAATTTGGCAAGAGAACCTCTGCAAATGGCATTTATTGGAGTTAAAATAGCAACTAGCTAACATATTCTAATGCTTAGTGCACAAATAAAAACATCATATTTTCACAAAATTTAATTGTATGTACAAGGCTTATAAACTACATTTGTACAACTTTTTTTAGTATCAAACAAGTTAGGATCAAGTATGGCTAGACGTGCAAAGATTTACATTCAGAAAAGTAATTCAACTTGAGCAGTTTTATTTGAAAATCAAATAAATCAGCACTGCCATCAATTTTATTTTGTTTTATTTGCAAATCAAATAAAACAAAATAAAATTGATGGCAGTGCTGATAAGCACCTTCATAAGTATAAGCATTATATGCTTCTTCATTTGCTACTTAATCATATAATGTTTTTTATAAAATGGTAAAATGTTAGCATATCACGTTATGAAAAATGTTTAATTAAAATGCACCATTTCAAGTTGCAGAATATAGCTACAATGACTGCAATTGTGTATTAATAGTTTTGTATCACAGTGGCTCTGCACTGCACAATACACACAACAGTGAAGTGATTAAGAAAACAGTGTTCACAAATTCCAGTCAATATAACTGAAAGTTTACTATCCTATTATGTGCCACTTGTGAAGACAATTTATGCACACTGCCGATGCACTGGGTAGTATCGATAAAGCATTTCTCATTTAATGACTTTATTTTTCAGTAGCATCCACAGATTCTACCAGTTTCATGTTGATCATCTTGCCCACATTGGACCACATAAGATTTCAGTCTGAAAAGTTTCTCAATGTTATGTCAACAAGGTTTCACTTGACATCATAATATCTGCACGATAGCCAAATTTTTAATCAATAATTCCCCTCCCTCATTGAATGCTTGTAAACTGTGAAAACAAGAAATCGTCCCTCTACTTTACCTTCTTGACCCAAAGTGTTAGCTTGCTGGTTCTTGCCATCGTTGTTACTACTTTTATTTTCTGTGCCATTGCCAGAACCTTCCGTGTCCCCCGAAGGGGACACTGGCTTCACATTTGCTGATGCAGCACCTTCATTAGCTAAAAGTATTTAGTGAAAATAAAAATAATCAGCTAGCACACAAAGCTACGTGAGTAATAACTAGTAAACTTACCTATACTGCTTAAAAAGGTAACTAAACTGCTCAAATTACAAATCCAAAAAAACTCAGCTTTTCAGTTTAGTAAGCCTATTTCGACATAAAAATTTTAATTAACGAAAAATAAACCAATTACTTCAAATTCGGAAATATAGTTCGCAGGTCAATAAAAAGAAAAATAACTGAAATAAAAATTTGCAGATGTTAGTTCATAGAACATTAGTGTTATATTTAGTGAGTCTCTACCGTGATGCAGACTGGCAAGTAATTAGGCCCAAAGAAAACTCTGTATTACAAACACATTTTCGTGTATTAGATCCTACCCAAGTCTGTCAGGGCCCCTGACCAGTTTTCAAATGATAGACAACATATGCTATCACAAATTTCATTCATTAAGTCTAGTTTACTATGTGTACAGATACTATGGGCCTACCTAAATTAACATATCTCTCATATTAAGAAGAGCTCTCATAGTCATACAGGGAGCTTTAGTTTGAATAACTGACAAAAAATTATGCCAAATAAAATCCTTACATTTGATGTGCGCATTTATTGAAGCAACTAAAGGCCCAGAAACTGTTGGACGGTTAATCTGGGCAAACTTTGGTGCACTTTCAACAAACAAAACACATTTGCAATAGGTTATACTTTAAGTTATAAATTTATCATTAAAGAATTGATAACAGGAAAAGCCAAATCTTCTGCTAATATGGAATTTGAAATATATGAAGAATTTAAGTCTTTATTATCCACGTATACATATATTTTCCTAAAAAACTAAGTGACATTCTCATAAATGATATGAGCATAAATGGCCACATGAAATCTACCAAGTATTCTCTAGGAAGATGTATTCTACCATGTATTCTCCCTGACAATGAAAACAATCAAAGAAGGAAAGAAAAAATTCAGATGCTAACATTAGCAGTTGAATTAGTTTACAGCTATAAACAGAAATTCATGAAACCTTGCGTTTGGGGAACTATTTAGTTAAATGTTTTTTCATTTGAACCTACTCAAACTTCAACAACTAAATTTAACCTAAATGATACTTATGACACTTATGAGATCAGCAAGAGTAGAGGATGCCCTGTTAAAATTGCCTTCAAAAATTGATTTTGACATTCCTGGGTCTTTAACAGAGCTTTACAAAAGGATAAGGCACGCTTAGCCAAGTTTATCTCACGCGCCTGCTAATCAATATAAAATGCTCAACATCGCTAACATTATGACAGCTCGTGAAGAACTAAAATATTAGCTATAAATTTTTAATGAGCATAGGTTTAATAGGCTACAGCTGAACTATACAACGGTTGCCGTAAGAAGAATTCCGAACTATATTACCATTTCAGTTTCAAAATTTTTTTCCACAGTAAATGTTTATTATTGCGATTAAGTTAGTTAATTATACACAGCTATAAGTTTGACTGCTAGTGATATAACAATATAGTTAAAACAAGATAAATTTATTTCTGCCTTGCACCATAATCATAATCCATTTATTTCATTTGTCTCATAGTCTCAACATTAAAAGTAAACTACTGAATATATAAAATGACATACTGTCGCTCAGGGAACAATTCACGTGACATGAAATCACATTTTGCTTTACAAATTTCCCAAAAATTCTATGCAAAATAACCTTTCGTACAAGATTTTGCTACACAAAACTGTTTGGAGGCTATACTACCTATCTCAATGATACAGGTCTAATTAGCAAAGGGGCGTTATAGCAGATAAAACCTCGTCTATCAATTAAATGACTAGGCACCACGTTTCTTAATTTCGGTAACTAAGCACACGTCATGTCCCATTTAATTGTTCCGCTTGCCCTACAAGAGGTAATTGTTGTTGTTACAAACAAACAGAGTAGCTTCTCAAAAGTTTACTTTGCAAAACAGCATAGCTAGCCAACCAGAGCCATGCAAATAGTGAGATGCGAAGCAATGCAAAGCAAGCTATATAACGTAAATTGTTCTCTTATGCATTTACTAAGCTAGACATAGTGTTAAGTTTTAATGCAGTCATTAGACTACAAAACAGGAAAGAACAAACCACCCAAGTAGAACAATATCACATACACTTCTAACTGCCTTAGCACTCATATATATTGGAACGGTGGCAATACAACGTACTAAATTAATAAAGCTTTTAAAGTAATTTTAGTCAAAGTGTTAGAAACACCACAATACTCGAGAACAATATTTGACTGAGTGTTACAGATAATGTTTTGATAAAACAGCACATATGCACACAAAGTGCAGCAGATCATGTTAGTAGTGTTCTGCCATGCCACTATAAATCATTGAAATTAAAGTTGTTCCAAATTTTTCTTTATTTACTGTTTCAAATGAAATGCACTGAATAAGTCATTACCTGTCAAGTTATCAACCAAAATAGTGTGTTAAATTGGTGTGCTACTTTAGTATAGTAATTGGTGTGCTACTAAATAGTTTAGGCTGTTTCCTTTTCGTACAACATTTTCATACAACAAAGCCAATATTCATAATAAAAGTAATCTGGCAGTGACAGAATTTTGGTTAAAATCTGGTAGAAATGATTTAGTCCCTGTATCTCTCTGAAAGTTGATGTAGACAAGGTGTGTACCTGGACTAGTATCAGAGCCAGAACTAGACTGTCCTTGTGGCTTCGCTGCTTTTGCAGATGCCATCAGTTGTTGCTAATTAATAGATCCCTTCATATAAATAATGACTGTAGACATTTCATCCGCAAAGCCCTGTAGTACTATTCTGAAACCTGATCACATGGCTTGCAGCAGGGCGAATCCTCGAGTTTTTTCAAAATGAACACTCACACTTGACGAAGATTTGCTTTAAATCTGAAATTAACAAAAAATGTCTTGCAATGTGGATTCTGCAATTTCAAAGTAAAGCTGTTGTTACTATAAGAATTCTTATTATAACACATATTGTTGGTTTGCACATTCACGCAAGCAAAAATAAGTGAAAATGGAAAATTGTGAGCAGTAACACAATTCTTTTCCATTACTATGCATACAATTGCATTAATCATGTTAAAGAAGCCATTTTGTGTGCTAGATAAAGAGCCACACAAATTTCTCACAATCAAGAACAACATGTTAGCAAATTGCTGGGATTAACAAGTATCTGACCCAACATTACTAACATCTCAGAATTTTCATACGAAAAACAATCTTATTATAAATCATCTCTAGTCAATGGTACATAGTACTATAGTTTAAGGATCCCTTACCATTTATCAAAATGGAAAACATAGATAATAAGATCATCATCTTAAAGTTAAGAAACCTTTTTAACTGGCCAAGTAAGCAGCTAAAAAGCTTGTGTACTTAAAAAGCACCCAATTTAATAAAATGCCCAGAAAATTTAAGAATGCTTCAAACTGGATTAACACAAATAATTTTCACATTTCGTGCTAGAATTTGACTATTGCAAAGAGTATGCAAAAACAGATAGCTAACTGGAAAGCATTCCTTTGTAGGGATGCACCAAAAGCACATTTTCGTCAACCGCTGAAGCAGATTTTTTGATGCTTGGATTCCACTGAACTGAAACTTAACCAAATCATCAGCCATACTTTAGAACCAAAATCCGGATAAAATACGAAGTTACATCAAAATACCGGACTGAAGCTGAACCAAACTTTTTATTGAAACTGAAAAGAATTTTCCTTTAGTTTCCAACTGAGAAGAATTATAAACTCTATTATGTCTTATCGTTTTAAGTTAGTGGTGACTGGTGAGCTGTGTAATATTGTTCTGCTTACTAAATGTGTGCTTGTATTTAATGTAGTATGTTATACTACAGTATGTAATATGTTATGTAGTACGTAATAAGTTATGTAGCAAAGTAGTACTACAAAGTATTTGTAGCAAAGTTGCAAAGTAGTAAAGTTACTGAATACAGTAAAGTATTTATTTATAAAAGTATTTTAAATGCAGCCCTGATTCTTTCAGAAGGGATTTAAACTATTTTGCATAACCAATAAAAACAGTATTTAAACAAAACTGCAACAGTATAATTGCTTATTAAATCGATTTCTCATTGATTTTTTTACGTGTATAAGCAAATACAGCGCTGCCATGCTACTGCGTATATCCCATGTTAAACGCAAGACATCATTATTTATACGCTAACACTATTACTACATTATTTCGTATACTAACTTATTAATACATTAGCTAAAAATATCAAATTTTTAATAATTACGCTTACTTAGCACCATTTTCAATATAAAAGAATCTTGGACTATATTTATAAAAGCAGATAGTAAATTTTCTTGACTCATGTATCAATGGGGCATTGCATTCTTCAAATTATCACACTGAAACTGAAAGCAAATTGTCCACTGTAGTTCCATGTTCCCTGTTTACTATCAGCTTTTTTGCATAAATTTTTATAAGCATTATAGGGGAATATTCGGTTTGTTTAATATAATTTTCGCTGAATGAGATAATTATTAAAATAGTAAGTTTGGTATACTGAAAGTTCACCAAACGTTTTACTGGACCGGATCTTATACTGATATTTGGGGGGAAAATCCACTGATCCGAATATTCAGTGCATCCCTACCCCTTTGTTATAAAATATTTGCTATAAAAACTTTTATGAATGCAGACAAGATAGAAAAGCCGAAGGCTTTGTATTATTACATAGAACGGAAAGAAATGTAAAAAAATTAATCTTGTTGAATTAACAAAATAGGCACAAGTAAGTACAATAGTACATTGTTTGTTTTTACAGTAACAATTATTATAATTACAAAATATCCTTTGTCAAGTTTGTCAGTCTATTTCATAGATGCTAAGTTGGTTGCTAACACGTACTGATGATAAATCCTATCTGGTGCAGTCATTTTAAACAAATTTTCTTTATCACACATATAATTACAAGTTTGAGTTTCTTAGCACTTAGTATACATTTGTGCTTCAACCTGCTTTTGCTTCTCAGTCAAAAATACCTGCATAAGGCAGTCACCATGCTTCATTTGTTCTTACACTAATGTTTTATATAATTTACCAAATTAGAACAATGTTCACTATTAGATCACACAGAGGCATAAGATAACACAGGCAATAAGAGTGAAAATTGTCAAAATTTAGCTTATTTTAAAGTCATAGCTTTTAACCTTAGCGAAAGTTTTTAACCTTAACAATATTGTTTAATTTCCACATCCCTCATTAAATCCTAACACTGGAAGTTTTGTATTGAAACTGATAAACAGACATTATTTTACAGATAAGTTTTAACTGACACGACATAAATCAAATTGAATTATGACTCATCTCCTATTAACCACACAACAGTGCCAGTTCAGGGAACAGTTTAAGAAATAAGCTCAAATGCTGGTACATATTTTTCCGGGGGAACATAAATTTAATTCACAATGACAGAACTTGATTTAAAAACAAGAGAAAATGCAAACAGGATACAGTGGTTCATTGGCACCTCTTCACACTACGAAGATGAGCAGAGCTGAAGTGCTATACTTCTTTTCTTCAGACATTATTTTATAATTCTCAGTTCTGAATACAAGTGTCACGCTTCCAGCTTCTAATGTTTTTTATCTAACTACTATCTATTTTATCTCTCTTCCATGATTTCTTTAAATGCTCTTACCAGTCTTAAGAGAATACCTATTTCAGCACACATAATTATCTCTATACCAACTCTATATTTATTTAAATTATGCCTTCAGATTTTTCTTATTTCTGCACTTAGGACACTTAGTAAATCTTCCCATTTATTATCTTTGAAACTGCACTTCAACTCCATCATACCTAACTTGATTCTCATTATATTTTTAATATCAGCGAGTGCACACTCTCTAATATGCTGAACATTGTTTTTCATATTTCTCTTCATCAAGGAATCTTAGATTAAAATCATTTTCTGTATTCTAGATTATGCTCTTGCAACATTTCCGGGTTTATAGCTTTTTTTACTTCTCTTTTCCAAACTGATTTCTTAATTGTATGCAGTTGTAGTGAACAAACAGTATTGTGGGAAAAAAATTAAACTGTGTATATAATGGTAAAAATTTGAGCTTAAGTCAGTACATGTAATGTACGTAAAGCCCTAAACTATGATGTCAGTAATTAGTGATCATGTTATCATGGTAGCTTAGATATGTAATTAATATTATTTTAGTTATATACACACAATGTGTTTACATACAAGATTATTACAAAGTGTTTTATATACGCGTATAGACACAAACACGGTTATATGTCATCTGCATTATTTAAGCGTTGTATGTATGTATATACATACAATTATTTATATATATAATTATGAGTGTGTGAATAAATGTATTTACTTGTAACTAACTTTTTAAATGTAAGCTAACCCACTCATATTGTAGCTACAATATTAAGTGTTAATTAGGTATACTAATAATCTATAATATTTGTAATAATAATAATATAATAATATTTGTAACAGAGGGCTTCTTTTGGAATGAATTTCTAAATAAAAGATTTATAATAATAATAATAATTTCACTATTTTTCAATTGCTCCATCTTGTTTTTCATTCCAAAACTTTCTACAATCTCTGTTATTTCCAAACAATATTTATATGCTCTTTTTTTCTTGCTTAGTTACTACTTGTTATGCTAATCCATTTTCATGAGTTCATCAGTGAATAATAAAACATTGCCTTTTTATAATAGGACCATTTTTTTCATAGGCTAAGAACCTGTTTCTGCTAACATGCTCTGATACGTAGTGCTTATTTTTATTCAAAATTCTTCTCACTATCTCTTTCTGTATTTTCTAGACTCTCACATTCTTCTTCTTTGATATTCCTTCAAGTTTCAGAATTATTCAGCAGAAATCAGACAAGCACCAAGACGTTTGTAAAATAAGCATTAAGTATGCGATGCGATGTTATTGGAGAAAAGGTATATATCCGTAAATACCGGTTGTACATTTGACCGTTTGTTATGCAATACACACGCATTATACGTACATGAAAATAAATTCAATTCAATTCAGAATATCCATTATAAAAAAGTACTACAAAACTAAAGAATTCAGGGTATTGAGTTTGTTTTTGAAATTAAACAGCAAAGACTGTTGAATAAGCCTATTAATTTTACTGCTTAGCACATTACCACCATACACACACACACATAAGTTATTATTCTAGTCAACAGCTAGAAAAATAAACTTTCATAATAAGTAATTTACCAAAGAAATTTAATTTTTACCAGTTAACTTAATTTGGGAATCCGGTTTGGTTTCATTAACGAATGCACATAACGGCGAGGATAAAGTGCCAAGCAAAACACCTCTAATTACCCAAATACTGCGTCGAGCGTCTTTTTGTTCTTTGCAGGATGAAAATCTGCAAAGAAAATTTTAAAAGAAGGATGAAAAATAACTTTCTTCAGCGCATTACAACAATCACAAAATATTATGACACCTATTTTGCAACTTCCTTGAAAGGCGCATGCGCTGGAGAAAATTTTGTCAGTTCCTTCACCGATTGCGGCGCACAATTATTTTGAGACAACTCAGTTACTGCTACGACTGTACCTGCTTTCGAGAAAGTCCATCACAGCCGAGAATGTATCTAACCACTAGGGGTGAGCATCGAACGTTCGAGTTCGAATGTTCGAATCAAATTCGAAAGCTCGAATTCGATTCGAACGAATTTTTTTAGTTCGAACTCGATTCGAATCCCAAACTATAGATTCGAATAATTCAGTACTTCAATCACACATATTCTTCATCACTAAAACGACTGAAACATCATGCAATTAGCATAATTTAGCTGTGATTTCTGCACACAATTTTAAAGAAATTATTAGTCGTTTTATTGCAGAACAAAATCTAGTGATCTGCATGATCTTTGTAAGACTAATTTTTGCTGGTGGTTCGAAAACTTGTTCGAAAATCTTTCGATCTCAATTCGAATTCGGTTCGAATTCGAAACACTGAAGTTCGGTTCCATTCAAATTCGAAAGTCACAAATTTGGTTCGATTCGAATTTGCTTTCCGGTAGAGAATGCTCACCCTTACTAACTACCTATTAGTCTAGGAAAAAGTCAGACTGCACACAGTGCAGCAATAATTAGTATTGACCGGAACAATTTATCACTCCCAAATACAAAATAAAGACAATGGCATCGAGGCGGTAGTGAGTGATGAGAGCAGTAGAAGTGATGATGAGGATGATAATTGAAAAAAGTAAAATCAAAAATAATAATATTACTAAAGAAGGCAAAGATATATAATTACATTGATTTTCTTACAAAACAGCAATTATATCATCACAAAATTGTGGAATCAGCAAACAAAGTGAGCATTGCATTTGGTGGTATGGTACACCGTGTCAACTAGTGCATGCCAGAATGGTGCTTTAAATGTCTAATAGGAATTTTGCACAGAAGTGTACAATGAAATCCATAAGACATGTTTTACTCTTGTCCCTGGCTGTTATAATTTTAGTTTTTTCAAGAACTTATTATACTATTTCACCAATTTACTATTTTTTTGCGCCAATATTATTGGTTGTGTTTGCGTTAACAGTGCAGAATGTGAGGAGATGATGATGACGAATGAGAATTAGGTAGTGCGTCTTGGTCGAGGAGTTCATCTCGACGATGGCGGTCTACTTAATTAGACGTTTTACTATAACCTAGCATTTTCTTCTCGAGTTCATTTAAATTAAAATGCATTTTAGCTGTTGGAATTTGCTGTTTCCTTTTTACTGGCGCTTAACGCTGTGTGTCGTGACTGCCTTCACGTCATAGGTTAAATCTTAACCTGTTAGCTGATCACTTAGTGCTGTTCCATAAACATTAATGATCATGTATATGTCCATTCTAACCAATGTTGTACTATTATGTAATTTAAGCCAAATCCAAAAGACAGAGTAACCATGATCTGTCTTCGTCGTGTTACCAGCTTTGCCATTAAATATCAGCTATGTGATACAGGAATGCCTCTTTTAGTCGCCTTGTGCTATGGTTGCTGTGAAACTGAAATGCTTGCTAAAGTAATACTAATGAGTAATGGTGCTTTGAAAGCGTGTAGATTTGAAAGGCTACGTAACTCGCATATAGGTACTATAAAATTAATAAAAACTTGTGACACGAATTTTAGGGACAAAAAATAGTCAGAAGTAATATAAAACGAGTTCAGTTTTCAGGAAAAATTATGTCGTCTATAAACGAAAGTAGGTTATAGATATTGAATAAAATTGTCATTTTCAAGTACATTTTCATACTTTTTTTAATTTCTGTTTACAAAACATGTATACAAAGCATTAGTGATAATCCAGCCACAGTTAGGTCATAAGACCATCAAGATATCTCGCATGAGTTCAGTTTTGTTTTCGTGTAAATAAAAAGTTGGTTTGCTAAGAAAAATATTTTATTTTCAAGCATTTTTATAGTTTTCTTTACATTTTTAACAAAAAATAGTTATGCAAACTGTTTTAGCATTACACACTGGGTGAACTGAAAGTTCCAGAAAGGCCTTGCATCGTAAACTACAAAATAAGCAAATTAATACAGATTTTATTTTTCAAACTTGTTTTCAGAATTTGTATCTCTAAAAGATATTTAAACCCACACTACATGACATTAAAACTAGTGTATACACAAATAGGGAGATTCTTAATGTCGGAAGGAATACCACCTCCATTATCAACTATATAGATAGTTGGTATATATGTTCAGTACATAATATTTAGATCACTTCTGTTCAATTCAGTCTTCAATGATAACTGGAATATTTTCTTTAGTATAAGATTGGTTTAGGCAAGTGTTCTGAATGTCACCATTTTCTTCAGGAGTTTTATTTTCCAGGCCACTAACAGCCACATCTTGAACATCAGTATTTTCATTGGAATGCTTTTGAATATTTGCACTGTCACTTGGAATATCTTCACTGTCTTCAGCAGGACCTTTAAGATCATTTTCCTTGCCAGTATCTTCAGCATTATCATGAACATTTTCATGACTAATACCAGCATCAAAATCTCCTAGAGCCTGAGCACTGCCATGATCTTCTTTATCTTTTTGGATAACGACATTGTCAGCAGTAATTTTTGGAAGTTGATGAAACATCTGCAAAGATTTTGCTTTTGACGCTGGACAGACATTGTAGGTATCAGTTAAACGTCTCTCAATGTGTATAAGCTGATTCACGATATCAGTAATCATAGCACTAGATGGACCTGGCAAGTACACCATACTTGCGCCAACACCAATGGCCTGTAAAACAAAATAATGAAATGAAGGAATTCAGTTACGCGATAAAATAAGATTGAAAACTAAGTATGAAAATATTACTTTTTAGAAAAATCAAGCCTCGTCATCATTTGCATCAATGCATTATAGTTACAATGCTGTGAATTACTTTATGCTAAACACTTGTGCTTAAGTTTAGCCTGACATTGTGTTTAGCGTTGTCCACATAAAATTGAGATATGCATACATATATATATAAAATTTTACTTAAAAATTAATAATAATCATATAAATATTTATATATTTATAGTTTATTGCAAAATTCAACATTTTCTACAGCAATCTAATTTAGTAAAATCACTACACGTATATAAAACAATTTGTCCAGTGGCAAGCACGACACATCACTACATGAAATATAATTTTTAGTGATAATTTTATTGATATTAATTTCAATCATTACAATTGAAAATTTTTACAGAAGTTGAGTTAATTACAGGGAGAATTGTTCAACTATAGGTTTTATAAGCCAGTCTTGATACCAAGTGAATTCTCCAGAATGTCCATAGACATGATAACTTTAAAAATAGTTGTCTTTTGCCAAGTGAAATGAATGAATAAACTAAACTGAACTAAGTGCCAAAGAGTAACAGAATTGTGACTATTAGTAAAAAAATGCAAACTTCAATGACAAAAGACTTATAAGGGACTAATCTGTATTTGCAGTATCCTACATACAAGCTAAATCCCATGTCAATTCTTGATCCTAAGAAATAATGAGTTTTCACACTTATTGCTGCATTTGAACAAAAAGCACTGACTACAGGGCATGGTGCAGAACTAGTTGCTAAACAGTAGTTGAAGCGTTGTGTAGGACAACTGTACCCAACCTTTTGCATTTGATTGCACAAATGTAACGAAATTTTCAGTTCACATATTTCCAATATCACCATTACCAATAAATAGCTTTTCAACAAATAGTAATATACTTACAAAATCAGCTGCAAAGTCTGTTATTGTGTTTCCAGTTGCCTCTAGTATCACAATACATGCACTTTCTGTAAAGAATAATTGGTGATAAAATCTCAATGCATGGATACTTGGTAGAAAACATGTTGCTTTTCAAATGTAAGCACTTTTTAAAACAATTTATGCCAGCCATGTAGCTATGAAATGCTTCACTTCACAAATAAGTTGACAAACTGATAATTCAACTGATGTTTATGTACGCCCTAATAATCACATCTACTCTAGCCTATGTATGCTCTTACCACCATTATGGAGAATTCAAAAATGTATGTTTGGTATCTTTATATTGTTACAAGAGATATACTTTTGTTTCATTGCGAATTATAATAAAAGAATTTGCAATGATGCTGTAACTTGCCTAATGGACATTGATCAACCTAGCATACTTACCTTAACTTGACTGTATGCCTAATGAACGTAATCAACCTAGGCATGCTTGCTTCAACTTGCTTGTTTGCCTAATGAACATTGATCAACTTAGGCATACTTGCCTTAACTTGCCTGTCTGCCTAATGAATACTAATCAACTTAGCTCCTTGAGACAATGATCACCACTAACTGTTAGTATATTACCATGTTTTCTTTTATTTTCAAGGCATTCAAATGCAAAACAGTAACAAAAGCATAGCACTTCACATACCATGCAGCAACTTGGCTTCTTTCATGACATCTGTAACACTATACGAAGATTTAAATTTTATAAAAGCAGCTGTGTGACATGAGGCATTGAAAGGAATTTTTCTGCTAGCCAATCCACACTCGGATCCGAGCGATTCTCTCAGTTTCTGCCAGTTTTCTTCATCCTGTAATTTAGACTGAAATTTTTTTCACTGTGAAACTCTTCAGCTTTTCGTCTACTAGCTGAAAAGAGTTTCAAATTTAGTATCAATTCAAGAGATACAGCCAAATGGATATGGTTTTGCTAAGCTGTAAAGTATGAGTATGGCTACTAAATGGCTGGGCAATTGCTGGAAAAAATTGGCTTTGGCTGGTTCGATCTGTCACACTCATCCTCTATCTGTACACACCTAGTACATCTCAGATGCTTGTACTGATTTCATTTACAAACTTCAGAAGATTTTGTTAATGATAAACTAAATTTGGTTCTCCTATCACAGTCAAAAACATAAAAACATAAACATATAACCATAAAACAGTCAAACAAAAACAATGAAAAACTTATGAAACACGAAAAAGCCAGTTAAATAAGTGGCAATGCCAATCAATAAACACCTTAATCTTACTAGATTTAAATGTCTCATTATCATGGTTGACGTCTCTTGACTTACCTCTGTACAAAATGGGTTGACAAGAAGCTTAACATAAGGATGCTTATTTAACAATTCTACGTAGAAGACATACATGGATTCCTTTGGTCGCTTTAAGTTAGAAGATATACTGTATTTTTGCTGCTTCTGAAACAAAGATATATATATATATATTATCTATATATATATAGATAAACTTAAATATGTTATTTAAGTAAAAATTTTATATATGAGCAAACTAAAATGAGTCTAAGCTAAAAAACTGACGAAAGCAAATACATAGATGAAATAACAGCATACAAAGTGACTAGAGCACGCACAAAAATTAAATAATCATACAGAATGGAGTTCTCGGAAATGCAAAGAATATAGCAAGCTTTCGGTACCCCATGTATGAAATCTGATAATTTATAAACTCATAAAACCTTAGCTATAGTAATGTTAGCTTAGTTAGCCAAATAGGCTATTAATAGTTTCATTAATAACCATGTTTGACAATTTTGCTACATTGCTATTTCATTAAAAATGCTGTTGCATTTTAATCAGTTGTTAAGTCTAAGAACAGTGTTTAGCTCAATCAATGGTCACCACGTGAAAGTATTTTTGGATGAAGAGTAATGCAATTCATGGAGCATACGCAAATGTATTTAGAACTTCCATTGTCTAAACACTGCTGATCAAGTAGATGTGCATGAAAGGTAAAAGCACAGAAAGTACTGGGAAAGGTAACTTAACTTTTTTTAACACTGATACAGGCTACTACTACTACTACAGATTTTATTTGCTCAATAAAGTTACACATACAATGTGTTGATAAGCATTCCTGTTACACTGTAACATAAAAGTGGTGACACATACATCTGTAAATTTCTTGCAAAGCAGAACTAACCTGATCAAAAGTTTCATCTCCGTGTAACGCAAGTCCCAGGAACATATCATTACCAGGTTCGAAACCGCTTTGTTTGATAGCGGTAACCACTGCATCAATAGCTTGATCAAGCTTATCTACAGCTGGTATCAGTCCTCCAAGTGGACCTCTACTTGCCTATGATTTATTAACCACAATTAGTCATTGCTATATTCTGTTAGTAACGGTTTACTTAATGCAAGATAACTTTAATACACACAAAATGTATATGTACTAAATGTATGCACATGGCTACATACCAAAGGTATGCGCATATACCATGATTCAGAAGGGAACTAGAAAGAGATCTCGATAGAGTTAAAATCTGCAGGATACTGAATAAAAATATGAACCATCAGTCTTCTGGTATTTTCATAGGAGATATTTCCTATAACTCCTAACTGACTTTTGCAGTTACTCAGCTAATTGATTTGCTTCTCTTTAGGCCTACTTGCTAATGTGAATCTAATCTTCACTGTCATCATCACCTCACTCACTTGTCATTGTCACTACCCTTGCCATCACTCTGTTATTTCATTCTTATTGCTTATTTTATTTCACACCTACTGCTTTCTATTTTGCCTTTTGCTCAGGCCTGTACAAGTCTATTTTTTAGCCTGTGCTGATATCTCAATATCTGGTGAAACTTTAAATTTAGTTCGGTTTTGTAGTAGCAATATCTTAATAGTAATGTATGTAACAATGTAATATTTATGGCATTTTGGAATAAACTAAAATAAACTAAGCTGTTTCAGCTAATTTATACAGAGTATTTCACGAAAAACTTGTCATAGTACAAAGTACTATGCTTTCCTGCTATTCATAACAGCCACCCATTTCTTTTGTGAAACTTTATCATTTTGGATTCTGACTTTTGCACAGTGAAAATTTTACTCTTATAGCATAGCATTTTGCAACGTAAATTCGGCTGACTGCTATGCAGTTTTAAACTTGAATTTCATTTATTGCCATACATATTTACAAAAAAAAACTGTAAAATGCTTGAAAACGTCGAGGTCTTTGAACATTACTAATTTAAGTAGGTTTTTAAAATCATATTAAGATCACAGGAGGATGACTTTGCCTTTTTCTTACATTACTAATCTGACCCCTCAAGTAATAAGTAAGGTTAACCTGTTCTTGATACCCACTGCATATCTCAATTAATAATTTGTTTTCCAGTATGCAACTACACATGTACATAGCATAAAGCATTATGATCAGCAACAACAATGAACATAAGCAATACATACTGGTCGTTTTCCTCCACCCAGCAAAGAACTCAATTGTTTATGAATCTTCAATTGTGTCTCCATACTCTAGACAACAGAGAAGACTAATGTCATTTATTCCACGCATTTGTGTAGCTATTTTTAAATGAATTATTGTAAAATGAGTTTCAAATGAATAAACAAGACTGGAAACATATCCTTACAACTTTCGACACACAACAATAGAAATGTTCTCATAAGAATAGAAAAAATAACTACAAAAACGGCCAAAGGCTTATAAGAGTTCAGTTTAGAAGTCGCATACAACTGTAAGAAGGAATTATGTAAAAGCTGATTACACAACTCATGTGACTGACGAAATGGCTCGACAGCTCGAAACAATGTGAAATTAAAATCACTTTTTCTTCTTATAGTAAGCACTTTTTACCTGTATGCCATTCTCAATATCCTGCAAAGATGGGCTACAAAAGCTTGACAGAAGACGAAATTATTGCATTTTTAGTGACAGCTGCTCTTATTTTGATTCACAGTCATCAGAAGTCTATATGGTTTTATTTGAATGGACTATCTAGGTTAGTTTAAAAAATAGACTTTCTGAAACCATCTTAGACTCAATGACCAGTAGGTATTTTTGCTAATTCATCATATTCATCCTAAGAACACTTCAATATGTAGTAGCATTGTGGGTGATTTAGAAAAACAATGTTGCCATTTTCTGAGAACTTATGAGTTGTTTAGCACAATTAGTACATACGTGTGCCAAGACTATGCACCAGAGCAACACAATAACATTGCATGCCTCAAAGCAGCTTAAGTAATGTAGTGTAATGCGGCTAGGAGTTCACGTAACAGAAAGGTGTGCAGACGATGAAATTTTGTACCAACGGCTTGGGTTCATCTGTCTGTTAAGCCTAAGGCACACTTCGGCACAAATTAGAAGTTAATAGCAGAAAAACTGATATTGGAGGAATGTTGGCTTTGATGGACAATTTTGTAACATTGGATTATTTATTTAATTGCTTTATTATGATTTAGGGCTTATAATTAGCAGCTCTTGTGATAACAGTGCTTGTTAGCAACTCTTGTATTAGCAGAGTTTGTTAACAAGCCTTCTGGTAGCAGACCTCATCAGCAGCGAATGTGTCTTGCCTCTGGATCTGCCCTTCTTAAATACTACTCTGAACAGGTGACATGACCTGCCTACACACTGCTGATTGGTTTATTGTCTTGTTAGCACGGGCGGATCAGAAGCATAGATCTTAATAGGCAATATACTGAATCACACGCTCAGGTCTGCAGGCTCTTGATTGGATGATTGATTAGTTGTTTTCACACCTGGGTCCTCTTCATGAAAACTTACGTTGAATCACGTGTGTTTACATCGTCGGTAAAGCGTAGTGAAATTATTGTCTTTTTTAAATTTAGCATCAATTAGTTTAGTTTAATGTTTTTATTATATGCCCTGTCTGCCTATGCCACAATAATACCTCTTCAAATGTTAATGATGATGACGGTATTAAAAAAATTTCGTCCAGCAGCAATAGTCTCACTTTTGTACGCTTGTCACCCCCATGTAAAACCGCCATTACAGGCAAAGGCATATAGCAGCTTTCCTACAAATGGAGAAAATAGATTGTTTATTGTTCGTTTATAAACCCAGGAACAACTAACAGATAAAAAAGATTAATTACATTATTTATATAGCTAATGTTTGCAAGAGTATCTGAAATGATATTTCATTCACAGTGCAATGGTTAAAATTATAAAACACAAAACCAATAGAATTAAGTTAATGTTTCCAGTTTGCGGCAAACAAACAGATTTTGATGTTTGGTGTTGTAGTATAAGATTAGTATTAGCAATATACTTAAATTTAAAAAACTCAAAGCATCTGTTCATTTCATTTATCACTACCTTGCAATGCCCAATTACAAAAAGATAAAAAGAAATTTAGACAACAAACAGTTTTTATAGACTTACAAAAATAAAAACATATAGATATCATAATCTCACAAATTTATTATAATTCATGCCTGCATAATATGCTGCAAAATCCTGGCTAAATCAACCACAGACCTGCCAACCATTTGATGTAAAAATGATTGTAAAACTTAGAAAGTCCGTGGATCATCTCGCTCCCTATAGGGGTCAAGGTGGCAAATGATACCCCAGAAATTTTTGCATTTTTTGTGCATCAAAATCAATTTATTAAAAATGAAGGCAAAAAAATTAACGTAATTTTTGTGTATTACTGAACTTTCTTATGCTGTTATTGTACTTCACAATGTTCAAATAGTTCAATGAAAAAAGTTCAATAGCACCGAAAAGTGCCTCCATTCAGTAACTGTAATACCCTTTAGTGCAACCTACATTGTGAACCTCATGAACGCTACTCTATAGTAGAAGCTACTAATTGTCTCGCGGTTGGTACTGAGGGCAAAGGAAATCAACTGATTTGCAAACTTGCATGTGAAGTTGGGGAATGACTGTGAACTGAAATTTGATGCGTGTACGCATGTGAAAGATTTAAAATGCTTAATGCATGAGAGCTTGGCAGGTCTGCAACCAGGTCAGATATTTCCAGTCTAGTCAAAATGCCTCGCTTATTTACGAGGTTGAAAAAGTAACATGAATGCCTAGATGGTAAATCCTGATAACCATTTTTTAAAATGCACATTAATCACATACAACAGCAATACTTGCTATGCCACTTGATTTACCTCAGTCTCAGCAATTTCTCGTATATGACGGAATAAGGGCACCTCGTAAATTACCGAAGCCAAAGCACATGCTGTCTGTGAAACCAAGGGAACGGCAAACAGCTCAGGCACTTTGCTAAAATAGGCAAAGAGCTGTGAAAAAATCATAACACAAAGTAGTGCCAATAAAGCCACTATAATTCATTTAAATTTTACTAAGGATTTCCATTTCTTGCTAGTCATTTTCCCTACATTTACAGAGGAACAAATTTTCCACTCACTTTAGGAAGGGAGAAACAAAGAGAGGAAACTACAAAGCTGACTTTTAGAGATAAGCCCAGAAGACAATGAGAAACAATGTGCAAAAATTACCTGTCACCATTCACTTTGCAAAAAACAAGCTATTTTTTCTGTGAGGTCAATTATCGGCTACTACAATTTGCAGTTAATACCTTACAAATATAATAATAACTTAAACTATCATGATTTGAAACATTTATTATATTGTATTACTGAGAAATCTTACAACCTAGAAAGAGAAGCTACAATATGTTCACCTGTCAGAGATACAATACAAGCTATCGAAACAAATAACAAGTTTCTCGAAAAACGAGCTAATTTCTATTTTGATTCATATTTGCTGTAACTCGTTGCATATCCGTTGATTGACATAAAATATAATGTTATAGGTAGTTTGTATATATATATAACTGATTATGGGTAGCAAGTTTATATGTTATAGGTCTGTATTAATTTGACACTTATTTTTGTCATAACAAGTAATGTCATGTTGTACAGAAATTTTGGTGTATGAGTATTATGTTGATATTTTCAACTAATCTTATTTACTTAACCTGTATAGTTATTTTTGACTACTGTTTGTACATAATTTCGTTATTGTATTTCTGAGAGCGAATAAATAGTAACAATAATAATTATTCGACCTTCAGTTCAGGTTACCTCTCCAATCCTGAAAGCGCATCTTCCGTAGGGCAGTTTTGAAATGTGTTTACACTAGCTACGCGGCAAAAATATAAGTATAAGCTGTAAAATGAATAGTGTTCAGGCAGCTTGAATGTTTAAGTGTCTTAGGGACATCAATAGAAGAAGAACTTTATCCGTTTTAGACTGCAAGGTCAAAGATCAAGGTTACAAGACCAAAAACTGGAGGAAGCTTCTGTGACCCAAAACTTCTACAGTCTGTTACAAGATCTTATCCAAACCTGTAAGTTCGGGGACTCTTTACATATTTCCTGGCTACCTGACTCATGCTGAAAAGTATGCATTGCTATTTTTCTGTTCAGTCTAAAATGCCTAGAGCAGCGGCATAGCTAATAGAAGAGCAAGGAGAACAACCGCTCCCCCGAGCTCATTTTTCAAAATAGGGGCCTTTTCAACAATGGAATCATTACTTTATTTTATCAAGCTGTCTCCCATGTTTTTGAACTGAGCATGCATTTACGCTTGCAACTCATTTGTCAAGGATGACTGATTGAACCAAGTGTCCCAAATGCAATTATTTTAATATATTCTTGTCACATGATTGTCTAGTAGTAGGCCTACTGTCAATTATATATTACAAAGGCAAATTTCACTGTCTTTACATTTTGTTATATGTAATTAAAATACACAATTATACAAAATTGCAATTACGTACTTCCTTTAAAACTGTATCTTCCCAGCGTTTTGATATTAAACACAAAAAAATTAAAATGTATAATCAATGAGTTAAAAATTATTTGGTATGTGCCACAGTGGCTTTTTTATGAGCTTATTCCACCTAACTTTAGAACCTGGCTACGCTCCTGGCCTAGAATATCAGGACCTGTCAGGATGCTTTTGCAAAACAGACCAGACATAAGTTTGCATTATTAAAGCAAGTTTTCATATATTACGAAAAGAATCCAAGTATCAGGAAATATGACTAATTATCACCATTAACCAAACAAAAGAAGTCTTTGATAATTATAAAAACAAAAGTGAATAATGCACTAATAATTACCAATGGTGACTTATGGATGACAGTGCAGCACTTTTTCCTTCTTTTTGCTTCTCCTGGTCATCAGCTTGCAATATCATGCTGAGTATTCGCAACTCAGTATCCTTTTCCATTTTCTGATAACTGTCAAATGCACACCTAAGAATGCAGAATATTAAGTTATGCAGAATATACAGTGTCACAAAAGCTAATACATGCTCATGGTAATGGGCTTGAAAACAACCTTTACCCGATATCTGGCTAATTAGTCATAATTCGTTTGGCTATGTAGGCAGATTACAGCATGAGTTGTTATACACGAATCTTTAAGAAATAGCAAAAAATCCAAATCTGCACCAACTGATTCAGAAATTTATAGGCTCCCCCAACCTTGACCAAGCCCTACCACCATTCGAGCTACCAATTTCCTAGGTTACTCCAAAGCAGAGAAAAAGTGGTGCCAGACGGACTGACAGACAGACAGACAGAACTTGATAATTCTATAGCTGCCTACTTTGTTGAGGTAGCAATAAAAAAGGTGATTACTGGCATTTCAACATACCAATATAATGAGTCTGCTAGATGCAAATTCTGACCAGCACTATTTCAGATGGCATTACACTAGCTGTAATAGCAGCAGCTGCAAGTGGTCTTACCAATACAAATATCAAGCAACTGAGACCATCAGTATTCAATATACTGCTGTAACAAACATACTACAAAAACATTTCACATACCCTGAAAATATCAAAGGAAAGTCTACAATGTAATCACCTAATAGTTGCATCAATTGAAGGCTGATCTAGAGGATCCATACCAATTAATTCTGTGGTGATAAACTGATCTATACAGGAAAGCGTGCTTAACACATTCTCACATTCCTCCATTGTAAGGAAATTTCTCTTTATCATATGCTATTCAAAAGAATTAATTTATTAAACACAGTTTTAACTTTAATGATTGATAAATGATTCATCATTTGGTACAGACATGTTACGCTTTGATTTTACCAGTTTCCCACTTTATAGTTTAAGTTGAAATTATGGTACTTTTAAAGTGAATCAAGAAAAATGTAAAAATATGTACCAAAGTTGTGTTTTTCAGCATAATATACCATCTATCTATCTATCTATATATATACATATTCATTGTTTTCACTATATATATATATTATCTTTGTAGTGATCTAGTTGACAATTGCTGTCTTGTGTGTTAAGCTAAAAATAATTGACTTGAATTGAAATCTACAAGAGCATGCACACTGCCTTTGTTTAACTGTCCAAATTTAATAAATCAGACTTCCATCTAATTTAACATTAATCTAGCTCTTTTTATCAGTATCTATATATAATAACAAGCTGTGGAAACAAATAAATTCGGTAAAAAATATAAAATCTACAGAAAAACTATTTGCACTGCAGCTACTGGTTCAGACCCCATTGACACACTAGCAAAATCACACATTCTATTCCAGCAATATAATTCTATATGTGCCTTGTGCTTTCAAATAAAAAAAATGTAAAGTCTTAAATTAGAGTCAGTTCCTCACCTTTTCAGAGCAGTTGATCAAACAGTAGATGTTAATAGAAATTGAACGCTTCCAAGATTCATTTCGTATTTCATCAACAACAATCTTAAATGAGAAATCATCAGTGTTCGTGACAGCACTACTAAGACATGAAAAGTCATTCTTCATAATTCATTTCACAAACAAAATAATTTTCCATTTGTTTTTAGTGCTATTGGCTTAAACAGTTTTTTCTGCTGCTTCTGCGGAGAATGTAAGCAATGAGGCACACAGAAAAAACACTAAAATGCAGAATATGATTGTAAGAATGGAATAAGATCATTTTGTCGTGTGGATTGCAAAGATGTTAATGAAATAAAATACCACTAGGGTTCATCAAAAAATTTTGGTATCTTGTCAACTTTACAAACTTTATTCTAGATTACACAGGATAAACTCATAAAATTTCACAAGTGACCACAGTTACTGAAGATTCTTCATCAGTATATGATAGAACATTCAGAAGATTCATTATCTAGTGACTTGGTAAATGAAAAAAAATGGATATATTCTTATAATTAATTATTATCAGAATACCTTTGAAATCCGATGAGTATCTGCCAACTTTCCAAAGAAACTTGCCTATAAGTAAAATAAACGTTGATAATTTGATAATATTGACGGTTTTATTTGGATTAGCGCACTGCCACAGCAAAAGAGATATATTATATGTATATGCATATACCATCGCCCGGGTATCCCTACAACTGGTATTTTGTGCCTCTCTTTTAAGGAGTGCAACTGTGCAAGTACAGTTCACTGTACAATTATTATGATGCTGGGAAAACACATCAACCGAAAGTTATGTACAATTTTCCAATCAGAGCTATACTAAAACTAAATAATAATTTAAATTAAAACAAACTAAATTAAATTCTACTACTCCAAGCATTATAGAATTGTAGTTACCAAATATCCGTATATGTCAGAAGGCTCATCGTCAAACATTAAATTGAAAACTTTATCGACGCTTTCCACCACATGGGCGTTTAATTTGTAGTATTCAATAGCTTTTTCTTTCTTTTCTGTTTTAAGCTTGGCCTTTGACTCAGCCGACATAATAAACCTCTTATCTGTTCACATACTTCTACATTTGTTATCACTGCGGAGTTAAACACACCACTATTAAAGTTATTGCTGGTGACACACTGATTGCAGTAACACATTGATTATAACCAAATAATTTTTTTAGAAATGCTTTTTAGGCTTTCAGAAACACCTTGCCAAAACATCTTCACCTTGTAAACAATTTCGAAACTATGGCAACCCACAAATTTGCGGTGGCAGCACAGGGTGACAGGCGAACAAGGGGATTCGCATCAATAGATCTAGATTCATATGCTCTGGAGTCTGGAGACAGTACGAATGCGCGTCTGCGAGGGATGCTTCATTTTCCAAAAAAAACCCACAGGAGTGAAGGGTCTCTAAATGATTAATGTATTTCGAGACGGCGTTCAATATCTTGAGTTTCTTGGAGATTAATAAAGTTATGTGATGGACAATATGACATGTACAACCAAGCCAACGATTATGCATTTTTTGTAGTTACAATATTTTCCTGGATTTGGCATACACGATGCATGAAAGTCGGTCTAAACAAATTTAGGCTTCTGACAGTACTGTCTTTAGACTTTTTAAACTTACATTATTTTTAAGCCCATAGTTTAATTCTTACAGAGGAACGGCTGAGTAGTCATGGTGTCTGCTTGACTACCCACCCATAACTATACTAGCTAGGTGCGGTACTGATTAGCTGCTTCATGAGTTACGCAAAGTTGAGCCTGGCTAGTAAATGGATAATACATAACTGCCACTAAACTTCCGAGAGGTTTCATCAGATATCGAGGCTCTCTCAGAGAGATAGAGGGGTTAGGAAAAGGGGAGAAATGCAGCTGCAGTTGCACAGATCTGAATTGTTTTTGTGTCGGTTACCTTCACAAACAACTAAAAATAGTTTCTTCACCATGTGACACTCCACTCTTGATGCTCATTTCCATATGAGCTGATGTTATTATTCTATACTTCCAACTTTTATTTTATGGAACATGAAAGAACTAGAGATTTCCAGTTACTAATGTAGTTTATTAGTTCATTATCAGAACCATCCTGACCAATTGCTAACAGCGACATGAAACATGATAAGCATCTGAAACTTTAAATATCTACTGCTGTCACTTAAAACAATGTTTCTATAGTCATTTTGCTAAAGAATGATATTCAATTCAAATCATTCTTTTAACATCTTATTTATATTCCATCACATAAACTTGTAGTAATTAAACATGTGTAATTGTGGTAACAAGGAATTGTACAAACATTCGTGAAACAATTTAATACAATTAAACTAAAATTCGTGGCTTTCTAAGAATTTAGTGACAATGTCTTTTAAAGCTTGATCAGTCGTTGGCGTTAGCTGACCCTCTTTAGCAATAGTTGCCAAAAGGTCTTGTTGTGTGGCCCGAATGTGCTTTAGAAACTCTTTTTCAAAAGCAGTGATCTTGCTTGGATCCATTTTGTCTAAATGGCCTTTGACACCGGCATAGATGACAGAGACTTGCTCTTCTACAGCCATTGGAACTGGAAGACAAATATAAAAATTTCTGAAAACAAAAAACTTAAGATGCTTACATCTTACACCTCTGCATCTAGACTGATAAGTATAAAATTCAAAGGATTTGCTGAATCCAAAACTACATTTTCTAGTAAGGATACTATGCAGCTTGATATTTCATTTAACCCGAGATACACTCAAACCTCTAAACTGCCCACTGTGGGATTCCCAAAAACGTTTACGCGAATTTGACATTGTATAACGATGTGCACTAATACATACGTCTATGCAAATATAGACATTTTGTTTTGTCAAAAATTTGGATGTTAAACAAGGTTGGTATTATAAAGGGGCTGTTGTAATTGAGGTTTGACTATAGTTGTTTTAATTGCAACTGTTTATAATATACTGGAGTCATTGCTGGCACCAGTGTAAACATTTTAATCAGTCTCAAGCAAGCTGTTGAAAAAACATGAAATCACTCTTATGTGAGACATACACAGCGTTTCTTTAACGGTTTAATTGCTAAATCAATTAAACTTAACCGGCATACTTGTACCCAACCCAGGACTTGAAAAAAGATACAATAATTTTCATATTTAGTACTACAAAGCTCTGAATTTGTAACAATGGAGCACATTTTGTGACACACTTACCTACTAGTAAATTATATACTTACTATACTGTCCTTGCTTCAACAACTCCGTCAATCTCACACCCCTGTTCAACAAGGCCTGTGTTGAAGCATCCAAATCTGATCCAAACTGAGCAAATGCAGCCACCTCACGGTACTGCGCCAATTCTAATTTCATAGAACCAGCCACCTATAAGAAACAATAAACAGCCAGTTAATAAAAACTTTCATAAAAAATTGAATCAAAGGTCTCATGATATAGCACAATCAAAATTCAATAATTTACTGATGCAATTATGAAAATACGGTAATAACTCAAACACATTGGGACCGAAAAATTTGTTCGAGTTATGCAAAAGTACAAGCTGAATGATGTTCATCAGAAAAAAAAATTGAGTCACTTATCAATGACAGACAATAGCCTGTGAAAATGGCAAACTGAGCCTTTAATCAAATATCAAACAACAATTTTTATAAATAATCAAATATAAAATGATTGGTCCACCTCTATCGTAGTCTGAGTAGTATGATTAACAGCATTCGGCAAAAATAATAACATTGTGAACTAGTTATAACCACGTTTGTTAAACAATGTACGATTTCTTGCTTGGCAGGCTGTTCGAGATAGGCTGGGTAATTTCAGTTAGATTCTTATAAATTGTACCGGGAATTCAGTTTGAGTTATGCGGTATCTCGAGTTGCAGATTTCGAATTATATGATGTTTGGTAAAGGGCAAGATGACAGAAAATTTGTTCCATGAGATCTGTTCAAGATATGCAAGAATTCGAGTTATAGGTAACTTAATGTACGTTAATGGTTTTTAGGTACAAGAATGTGTCACATATACCTGTTTCATAGATTTTGTCTGAGCGGCTGATCCAACACGACTGACTGACAAACCCACATTGATGGCTGGGCGAATACCCTTGTAAAACAATTCAGTTTCTAAGAATATCTGCCCATCAGTGATGGAGATTACATTTGTGGGGATATAAGCAGACACGTCTCCAGCCTGTGTTAAAGAAACAAAAAATATTTCAGAAATGAACTCGGTAAGAAAGCCTCAATCCTCGGTACACGTAAACTGCTTCAATGTCACAAAACACTAACAGAAATTTCCAGAACATGGTAGGCATGTAAATTTTATGATATGCAACAAAAGTTAAGCAAAAACCTCAAAAATTGAAATGTTACAAAAAATAAAGCTTTATGCTAACATTATAAAACATTGACTACCATTATTTCATTTTAATGTTTTGTTGCTTTCCTTTCATAAAATGTTACCTAGGAGACCTCAAAAAATTAAAATGCTAACAAAAAATTAAACTTTATGCTAACATTATAAAACATTGGTTACCATTACTTTATTCTAATGTTTTGTTTCTTTCCTTTCATAAAATGTTACTTAGGAGATGACTCACCTAAGTTGAAAAGAGGCAAGGAGGTAAGAAAGTTAGAAGAGCAAGGTTCTAATGTGTAAATTTAATACTATTATTCAAGATCATATAAAATCATGCCAATGACTGCTGGTGAAGTGTCAGACTTTTATGTAGAAAGCACTAAGGCATTAAATAAGTTAAGATATACACAGCTGCAGCACACTCACTATGATTAGTCTAAAAACAGGTTCTACGTTTACCTGTGTTTCGATAACTGGAAGTGCGGTCAGTGATCCACCACCATAAGCATCGTTCATCTTAGCAGCTCGTTCTAACAATCGTGAATGAAGGTAAAACACATCACCTGGATAAGCTTCTCTTCCAGGTGGTCGTCTCAACAGCAGAGACATTTGCCGGTAAGCTACAGCCTATCCAAGTAAAATATCCATTATAGAAGCAATCAAATCAGTACATCTTCGTCAAAGTCACAATTAAAATTTATTACTTCTGCAATATTGATTGCATAATTAGTAATCATTAAGTACAATAATTAGTAACATAGATTAATTTTTAATGTTCTTTTATGAACAAAAATTTTTGCCTTTTCTTGCGGTATCTCTATATGTCCTTCATATATCTACATGTGTATATATATATATACAAAAATGCCATGTGCATCAACAAATGATATTTACATCAACGAGGTAAAATGTACCTGTTTTGACAAGTCATCGTAGATGATCAGCGCGTGTTTTCCATTATCTCTGAAGTATTCTCCCATAGAACATCCCGAATAAGGAGCCAAGTATTGCAGTGGGGCAGCATCTGATGCGGTAGCAGAAACAACAATTGTGTACTTCATGGCATCTAAAAAAGCATATCTCGTGTTGACATTGCTATTTGTGTAGGAAATCAATAAAAGAAGTAAAATAATGATGGTTGCTTAATAGGTTAATCGTGATTACAACCATGTATAAATTGATATAATCAGCAATTGAACAGTAATTCAATTAATCGAGAGCAAAATATATGTGTTGCCCATTGACTAAAATGCAGTGTTTCAGAACAAATAAACGGAATAAACGGAATCTTTGCGTCTTTCGTTTTACTTGCAGCACACAATGTGCAGAATTGCAAACTATGATGTTGCAAACGGGAGGCATCAAATTCATGTATGTAGTGACATAGTCATACTGTAGTTAATGGAAAAGGTGCGCATGTCTATAAAAATAGTTTGATATGAAAATGGCAGACAGTGACATAAAGAAGTGTGAAGATCTTTACTGGTTATATTTCACTGAAATCATTGAAAAATATGGCTAAAATACCAAAAAAGTGCTGCAAAGATTAATAGAGATTTCGAATTACAAGACAAGATTATAATTGAATTACAAAATTTTACAATCGCCTATCACTAAAAATAAATGAACTTTTAAAAAGGAATTCATAACATCAGCAAAAGAATTGATGTCTACAACTTAGAATAAACAACAGAAACAATGGTAACAAAAAACCATTTATTTCTGAAATCACAATGTTTTAGCAGTTTCTTCAACCATTGTCAACTGAAATTTTTTCGGCACTTGACAATGACAGAAGCTGTTGCCTAAACATCGTGATTCGGAAAATAAATGCTTTTTAGTTTTTCATCATCTCTTTGATACTGTTGTTTATTCTAAATTTGTAACATAATTAAATAACTTTGAAGACTGATCTTTGTGATTCAAAATTTTGAAATTCGGTTTGATTCAAATTCGATTTCTGGTAAGCTTTGCTCACCCCAGGCAGAAAGCAACTGTTTTTACATTTAGCGTGCTGGAACACTAAAATTATAAACATCTATTTGTGAATGTATATGGTTAGAAAAAAATGGAAGAAAAATCCTTTAACAGTAGATAATTGGAGATTTTTGGGCAGTTTAATGCAATACAGAGAACAACAAGTATCAGTAAAGTTTTGAACTTGAAAGAATCTGTGTCTATAAAATCATTGCTATTTTGTGCAAATTGTGCAGCTACCAGAATACCATTACAAAAATGACTGCTTTTTACCTTTTAGTGAACAAATAACATACAAAGATTCATAAAGTGTTTGATTTATATAAGAGAAGCTTTCAATTTTTTTCATTTGATCCATTACACTAATGGAATGCACAACTTTAATTAATTATGTTTTACGTAGTTTGCTGGAATGCATTACGGTCAATAAGCAATGACTTAAACTGATTTGCATGTTACGACATAACAATATGTGGTGTCGCGATGCAGGACTTATTTTTAGATCCAAAAACCATTAGCAAAAACATCTTATAGTGAGATTTGAAAATGCTACGCTTACCGGCATTGGTCAGCCTTTTTACTAGCTGGGCTACTGTACTACGCTTCTGTCCTATAGCAACATAAATGCAGTACAATTTTTTCTTCTCATCCTGTCCATCGTTAAACCGTCTCTGATTGATGATTCCATCAATGGCAACAGCCGTTTTCCTATCAACAAAGTAACAAACATAAGTTAAAATAAAAATCCAGAAACATGTTCAATGCATAAGTTTGCAGAGAAAATATGTAGTTAATGTTTCAATACTATGTATATAATTATAAGCTCACAATGTTTACAATAACCATTTTTCTACTACTGTATATAATTTACTATGAACACTAAAATTATTATTATTCTTAACCAATCATCACCATCATTTTATTTTGTGAAGCTTTAACAAAAACACTAGTTTCAAAATAAGAAAATGACAAACAGCAAAGCTGAAGTGGTTCACTTTGCAATAAACATTAAAAGCTGCTGAACAGTGCTCTTGGATACAGTGCTGTCCTTCATATGATCATGATTCACTTTCTGAATTCGACAATGTGCTTACCCAGTTTGACGATCACCAATAATCAATTCACGTTGTCCGCGGCCAATAGGGACTAAACTATCGACAGCTTTGATACCGGTTAACATGGGTTCCTTCACAGAGATGCGAGGAATGATGCCAGGTGCTTTTAGACCAACTCTTCTCCTTTCTTTGCTGTCAAGCGGACCCTAAAAAGTAAAAACTTTTCAACAAATTTTTTATCATTTTCATTCCCAAACATTGTTCTCAATTGACATAAATATAGGTGTACAAAAGCTTCCTCTTACACGAACGAATAAAGGTCACATGCAACCATTTGCTATCATAACTAAACGATACCTTTCCATCGATTGGCTGGCCTAGTGCATCCACTACACGTCCCAACAAACCCTCTCCAACGGGAACGTCTACAATAGCTCCAGTACGTTTCACAATATCTCCCTCCTTGATTAGCTTATCATTACCAAAAACTACCACACCGACATTGTCAGGTTCCAAATTGAGAGCCATGCCCTAAATGTCGAAATATTAACGTTAGTGCTATGCTAGTGTCACAAATGCAATGCAAAAAGGTACTAAATATAATTTAACAATGTTGTTCAGCAACACTCAGTGTTTGTGACATTAGATACAGAATCATCCAGCTGATATTATGAAAGTAACATTAAAATAAGATATGATCACTCATCTTACAACAATCTGGTAAGTTAAGCAAAGGGGCAAAATTGTAGACTTTGTAAATTATACCAAAACCACAATAAAACTAAATTATAGTCTAAAAAATAAACAGCAACGGCTATAAATCAGAAATAATTTTTAATGTTCGGACAGTTCTTAATCTTTTAAATCATGTATAAACCTTAAGACCACTGGAAAATTCCACCATCTCTTCAGCCTGGATGTTTTTCAATCCATGGACACGTGCGATACCATCACCAATTGACAATACACGACCAGTCTCATCTAACTCGGCTCCAATGTCTTTACCAAGAATTCGCTGCTCAAGTATCGTAGAAATTTCTGCGGAACCTTCAAAATAAAATTAAAGGTTCACAGCTGCACACAACTAACTAATAAACGTAATATTTTATACAAGTTTGCTTTTTTTTGCAACATGGCATATACGTCTAGCATAACCTACCAATTGTTTTAAATTTAAAACTTAGTTATAAACAATTAAATATCCAAGCCAATTATTTTAATGCACTATACAGTGTTTCTTACAATAGAAGACTTTTCATGTGACTTGTTTCTTTTATTTACCTAGTGGATTTGTACAGTAGACTATTACAGAAAGTGTTATAGTTAAAATAAATAACCAACAATAATTAGCATTTTAATACAGAAAAGTAACTTTTTATACAAACTTACCTATAAGTTAATAAAGAAACTTTAGCTTAACAAGAATATGTTTAAAAATATGAGTTTATGTGCATTAAATTGATTTTCTATAAAACCCAGTTACGACTATAAAATGTACCAAAGCAAAACAAGTTAAGAAATTTTGTACATTGTTACTTCTGAATTTAAAATTTGTTGAATGTTGATAAACATCTTCCATTTTAAGCAGACTATGTGATTGAGACCCACCCAATTATTTCACTTGTGCTTAATTTTATTATTTATCACCATGACATTATTATCATTTGATCAGTTGCTTATAATGCTGAAAACTGATGAAATTTATCTCAGTCAAAAACTGATAATTGAGTGAAGCTGTCTTATGTTATTGATTCTTGCATGTATAATAAACATTAATTAATCCATTTTGGAAGCTTCTTCTACTGATTCATTTTTAAAGGCATTTCTAGCATTATGATGCCATACATTCTAGATTGATTTACAGTAGAAAACATTAGTGAACAGTGAGATACACATACTTGCATATTGTGGTCCAGATGTTGAGAAGTTGCGTGACAGCACAGCAGCAGAATTAAAGCCAGTCCGCAAACCCTACAAAAACAGGAAGTTGCTAAATTTCTATTATACCAGTTTTAATATATTATTATTATTACTATTAGGAGAGGTTAGAAGCTTAAACCAACAATAAAGCAGCATCTTTAAAGCTCACTTGCCTTGCTAACTCATTATCACTGCTAACTAGCTGAATTAATTAAATGCGCAATACAGATTTATCAACATAAAACTGACACTCTCAAGCTTTACAATGATGCACAAAAACTTGTTTCTAATAATTCTAATTTTCTAAGTAAGTAAGTAAATAATTTATTTGTTTCTAAATTTTTCAAAATGAACATAAACAAAAGCAAAAAACTAAAATAAAGAAGGAAAAGAGATGGGGTGGCGAAAAGACTGATGGTCACCAAGTCAGCCACCCCTATCCAAATTGAAAAAAATTAAGTGACCTATCATGTAAGGTAAGTACAAATGAAAATAATCAGCAACTTAACAAAAAAATTAGGCAACAAGTTCAAATGAGTTTAAATTTAGAAACAGTAAATAAATTTGGCAATGAGAAGAGGCAAAAATTAAATTAGCAAACAAAACAGAAAATTAAAATTAAAATCAAAAGACCAAGTCCAACTCAACAAAAATAAAACTAAAAATTACATATAAATCAAGAAACGCAATCCAACAAAAGAACCAAAAAAAATTCAGCAACTGAATTATTCAATTCAATAAATCTTACACTCCGGATAAATTAGTCATAAGCTGGCACATGCCACATTGCTATTTCTTGTCTTTCTTAATTCACATTCTCAGTTAACGTAAAACTTGCATTTTTCTAGCAGAAAGTTACAAGTAAATTATGTGATGTACTGATTGTAATTGAAAGACATAGACATTGAAAGGTAGAATAAATAAAAGGAAGCAACCATCACGAAAGCAACTTGCAGTTTTTTAGTTCCTAAAGCTTAATTAATCTTGGTTAAAGCATTTCTGAGTGACGCACGGCAAACATCCATCCAAATCTGCTTGGTGTCACATCCAGTTAACATAACAATGTTTCTTCACCACAGATTTACACACACACACACACACAAAGTGGTAAAACTTACAGTCACTTTTAGAAAATTTCGTGGCAGCTGGCTGGCAAAGGTTGCTGCTAAACGTGTTGACATCATTTTAGACACTTCACATTAATTTTGTAAACTATTTTCTTTCCCGATACTCCAGCCAGCACCTAACACTTTTTTGTAGACCTTGCTTGCACTTGGCCGGTGATACCTGCTGATGAATGTCACTAACTTTTATATTAAAATATTTCTTTGTTAAAGACCAGGTTGAAAAACCAGTTCAAAATTTTCCTGAGAAATTTTTTGACACTATCTTTTCTAGAATAAACTCAAGTATTTGTTTGCAACTTACTCATTTTATTTTATTTTTAAAAGCAAAAGCTTTCTATTTCTTTTAGAGGTTATACGTTACGACGATCAGAATCACGGGTCTCAAAAAGTCTGTTTATTTTTTGTCTTTTTAAAACGTTTTTTGTGTTTGGCAAAATTAACGACTCTTTCAGCTAGTGATTCTTGTGATTGTTTTAAGAAGCAAATATGGGAGGTTGTAGAATTACGTCAAAAATGGTTATGGCCCTAATAGGCCTTGTGTTTTGGGTAAGCAAGATTAGATGATCAGGTAGACATCTACCAGAATTTTACAGATTTTTAGTCTAATTAATTAGGAAAAATTATACACAAAGGAATGTGGTAGGGGGTGCAGGATGTAATAGTATGACTCAATTATTGTTAACATTGTAACAATAAATGACACGCACAGCCTGCATATTGACGGTGATATTGTTCTCTCCTGTTAATCGTGTTGTGCATGTTTACACTGGAAAAGGGTAGCGAAAGACCATTTGGTCATCAAGTCAGCTACCCTTCTGAGGTTAGTGTAAATTGTAAGAAAATTTTCTAGTGCTGCTGTACATGGTATAATTATAAATTAGAAGAAGAAAATCAACTGTACTGTGAATCAAAGTATAAGGGAGCAAATTAAACTTGAAAGCGAAATAACCAACAAGGACATAATATGATAAAATAAAAAATATGCAATGGATGTTCAACCAAATATGTAAAGCATGTAACCAACTGATTAAGCTATAAAATCTAGTCAAATCAAGTGAAAAAAATTGAAGCATAAATGAAGAATCAGTTAAAAGAACAAAATATGTACGATAAAAAGGAACCATATATAATGGATCGAAAATATGCAATGGTATTCAATCAAATATATCAATCAGGTATATTATTGAATGGACTATGGAACAAGAAAACTAATATAAAGAAGCAGAAATGGAGCGAACAAAATATTCAATGAAATATGAGTATGCAACTAAATAGACTATATGTAGATCAATAAGAAAATATAATAAAACTTGAAACTGTGAGCAAAATAATATAATATAATGAATTATGTAGTGAGAAAAACAAAATAGACTACATATGAATCAGTGAAAAAATAGTATAAAACTTGATGATAATGTCTGAAACAATGAGCAAAATAATATAATAAAATGGATATATGTAGTGAGGAAAATGAAATATGCTAAAGAGAAATGCAATGAATTTTGTACACTGTGTTTAGCCAAAGTTTCAAAAAAAAAATTCCGTGTAGGTGGGTCTAGAAAAATGCTTATTGCGGAGGCCTCAAGAAATCAAACTATGCCAGTTACAGTTTCCACTGAAAGCTCTTTCTGATAATACAGCACTCCATCTCTCACAGTCCCATTCTTCAATTCTCAACTTTATAGGTTTTGCACACTTTCAGCCTGTATTTATTGCCCGCCGTTCCTCCCAGACTTGAATTGAAAAATAAACCCACTGGACCACGGGAAATTGACGTGATTAGTTTGATATGTAATTCATCACCAAGAAGTGGTTATCAAGAAAATGGTGTTTTATATAAATCCATAAATAAATAACGTAGAGAATTAATATTGGTAATTCTTGCATAGAGTTAATAATAAATCAATAACAGAAGTAGCCCTGAGATACTGTTAACAAATTTTTTTCGTCAATTTCAGGGGGCAGCAGCTGCTTTGATATTTGCTGGTGGCTATGTGTTCAAAACTTATGGTCACTATGAACACATTACTGAGGCCAAGTATACCCTCGTGCCAGCTATAATTGCTATGGCAGTTGGCTTAGGCATGTTTATCATGGGAATTCTAAGTTGCTGCGGTGCTTGTCAAACGAATCGCTGTCTTCTGGCCACTGTAAGTAAGTTCCAACTGTTTATCTTACAGCAAAACAATGTTAGTCAAAATCTGGAATCTATTTATAGGTTAATCTTAGCCACTAAAATTACATTGTTCTGGTTTTTTGCTGTGAGATGTCTGTAATTGAACATTTACATATCGTGCCACTCAGGCAAAAAAGCACTGACATTGCAATGCATTATGCTTATAGTACTGCTTAGATGTTTTAAAGGAAAGACCAAGCCTTCTGGGAAGTTGAGCTTATTTCAATGTTTGTGAGAAATGTTATAAGGATTTAGTAATAACAGTATGATGAGCACCTTGTATTATTAGTAAAATCAGTTTATTTTGCGATCACGTCACTCTTTGAGTGCTTCCGTCTTGAACGCCCATTGTTCCACCTATTATGCCTTTCATCGGTCGAAGAAAAGCAGCACACTGTAAACTTCTGTCTAAAGTACAATAAGTTTTTACAAAAAGTTAGATTGCTAGTATTGTGATACTTTTGCATGAACATTAGGCAGTCTGTAGAAGTTTGAATTAGTTTAAGCAGTGCACACTTACAGAAAGCCACAATGCTCTTACGAAAATTAATGAAGTCTACCAGCTATGTCATAATTGTCACCTGATTAGCAGCTACCACCATACCTGAAAATTTCTATACAGATGTAGTATAAATTAATTTTTTACTTTATAAACACTTTTTTTGTAAACGTCTTTGTTATCTTTTTCTAAGTTTAAGTGATAAAATAAACCCAACGTGCTGCGTGACTTGTGCTTTGCTTTAAGTTTGATTGCTTGACTGTCTTGGATTTTTATAGTCTCTTTGTATTTTGCCAGGAATTAATTTGCTGTGAATTAATTATGACTAGCTTTCATTTTTCTTAAATTTTTAGTCTTTCATAAAACTCGTTTTTGTATTTTTTTAGTTGTTCGGTCTACTACTGGTAATATTAGTTTTGTTGATCACTGCTGGCGTATTAGGCTATGTCTATAAGGACATGGTAAGTAGCCGTCATGGCATTTTTGAACAAAATTTTTGAGAATTTACCATGATCAATGGGCCTAAGCTAAGTTAGGTACAGATTAATGCAATTCTTGATATAATTTCTGGTCTATAGTTGTTTGCTTTTAGTTCATGATTATTTATGTTTAATATTGTTGAGAATACTGGTCTTGGTATATTATTTTATATTAGATTTATAACAATAAATCAGTGCAGTTTCGAGTAGGCTGACATAATGCTATTCATCCATTACAGTGACATAAGTAGTATTGATTGAATTTTTGTCGCTATACTTATTAACTATAAAGCTTCTTGGAGATAATCTTTTCAATATTGAATGAGTTTCTGGGTATTTTTAATATAACATTATTAGCTTAAATGTTGAGAAATTGTGATTGCATGCTGATACGTTCTGTCACTGCGCATTAATTACTTAGTGGCAACATGGTTATTAAATAACTATTCTTTTACTACCAGCTGAAGGAGACTTTCCATGGAAAGGTTGAAGAAGCTCTGCATAATTATTCAGACAGTAATACTGAATTGCGAAATGAAGTCGACTACATGCAAATCGAGGTTAGCCTAGTTCAACTAACTTACAATTTTTTTTTGCTTTGTCAAGCTGAATATATTTTATGAGACAGTAGAACTGTTAACTGTTGCCTGTAATTAAATGTAAATTAATTTCTCATTTCAGGTTTTAAAAATTCCCTTATTGAAGGACAACTTTTTGTGATTAGATAATCTTTTTTAGTTCAAAAGTTGCCTTCTGTTTGTTCCAATGTCCTGTTTACTTACTTACCTAATGTTCTGATAGCTTGACTCCTTTTCTTAAGATTGACAGATTCTTTACTCTGTGCGATTTGTTAATTGCACCAATAGACATCACTGGTACTTAAAGTTGTAGTCAACATTCTTTCTTTTTAGCTGAGAAGGATTCCATAATGCATTTGTATGATGTTTTATTAATAATTTGTATTAATAAATTCAGCTGAAATGTTGTGGTGGTTACAACTACACAGACTGGACAGATACACCTTGGTATGCTGAACACAATGCAGTCCCTCCCAGTTGCTGTATTAACCCAAACTGTAACACCTCATCAACAATTGAACCTTTGCAAATTTACACTGTGGTAAGCTATTATTATTTGAATTTGCTAAATTGGAAATATATATACACATATATATATATATGTGTATATATATATATATATATATATATATATGTATATATGTATATATATATATATACATATATATATATATATATATATATATGTATGTATACAGTAATATGTACAACAAAACACAGTCGTGGTTAAATGTGCAATTTGTAGGCATCTAAGCTTGCATGCAATTTTGAGCAACAATCAAGTTAAAAAATTTTCTTAAACATATTTCTCCTTGTATGATTTATAACTATTGATTTTTATTTGCCACATGCGTAAAACATTATTAAATGGTAACTGTGATGTTTTTTAACATCTATTCTTTGTGACCCTGATCTGCTTTTGATATAGTTGGTGGTTCTTTCATTTATTTTTGCTGGTCGAAATATTGAAAGAGACTATAACTGCATTTTCTGTCATACGTAGTTGTTGATGTGACAAAAGATTCAAAAACTGACATCAATGCTTTTGATTTAGGGATGTCTCGAAAAGTTAGAGCAAGAATTTCGGGACCATTTGGGCTACATAATTGGTTTGGCTATTGGTATTGTGACTTTATTGGTAAGTTTACCACAATGTTTGAAAAACTGCTGTTTTTATTTATTTTGAATGTAAGCAATTCTACGTGAAAATATGTATTTTTGAGTTTAGCCGAGTTTTTTACTACTTGGCCAAGCATTTTTTATTTTTTTATTTATGCAGCTTTGATTAGTGATTAGCTTATCACTTCTTGTGAGAGAATGTCTCAAAAACCTTAATGGCTTATGTTCAACAGGTGAACTATTGAAGAAACAGATTGCAAAGCTTTTGTTAGTAAAAAAGAACTACTACATAAGTAATTTTTACAAAAACATTTTGCTGTGCTGCAGTACAAGCTGCATATAAATTAACAAATCACAAATTAAATGGTATTTGAGTTAGTTTAATTTTCATAAGATAGCTGTTTCTAATGTGAAAATGAGGAACAGCATTAGTTATTGCACTTCGAGTGAGTTTAATTTTCATAAGATAGCTGTTTCTAATGTGAAAATGAAGAACAGCATTAGTTATTGCACTTCGAGTCAGTTTAATTTTCATAAGATAGCTGTTTCTAATGTGAAAATGAAGAACAGCATTAGTTATTGCACTTCGAGTTAGTTTAATTTTCATAAGATAGCTGTTTATAATGTGAAAATGAAGAACAGCATTAGTTATTGCACTTCTCTTTTCTAATTTTTTATCGTTTTGCTTTTTAGCTAATCAGTATTTTGAACACTTTTTTCTGTGTAGGTTCTTGGTTTGATCTCATCGTGCATTCTGTTTTGGCAAAAGAAAGAAATACCTTATACAACACTAGTCAGTGGTTACAGTGTGTAATGATAAATTCAGCTCTGGCTTCAATTACTGTTGCAAGAAAATTACACTTGTACTGTGAAAATATCCTACCATAGAGTTTTGTGTTTTGTTGATATCTCAATGTACATAGTGATAGTGGTAGGTGAAACTACTAGGATGGTATAAGTAATGTATGTTGAAATATCATAACTTTTGAGCAAGTTGCTTCTTTTGTTTAAACATTTTTTATGAAACCTGACTAGATTATGCTATAATAATAACGTTTGCGAACATCTGCGAAAGAAACTTTGAAATAGATAAGAATTTCTTTTAGTGTATTTTTGTAAATTCGTTTTCTTAAATTACCAAGACCTGTCATCTGTGTTCTGCTGTAAGGTATTAAAAAGCTTTTTTGGTAACGTATGAAATGTTAAATATTTAGCTGAAAATTGAAAGATCTGCCAAAGTGAATCTCGTGGGATGTTTTGTCATTAATTGCACAAGTTTCTGGTGTGTTTGTCTATGGTAGGTCTGTGTATTTTGTCATGTTAATGTTTCAGTTTAACTAAAATGTAACTTTTCTGTTTGAGCAAAGGCACGTAATTATGCCTCACGTTATTTCGTACATGTATCACAAAAGTTTATCATGTCGTAATTGTTGGAGTGTATGACAATTTGTGTCAAGATTTGGAATCTTACTGAGATGCATCTTTTGTTGCACTTAAATCATTTTAGTTCTAATTGTAATGTTGAAATTGTCATTTCTATATACAGTTGATAACAAAAATTATGTATTTATTACTTGTTATTTCACACGATTGTGATAAATATGTTTTGCAGTTTTTAAGCGGTTTATAATAATATAATAATAATTTCGTTTAGGAGATAATCCAGGGATAACACCTTAAGTAACTCAATACTTATTTCCAAGGCAGCCCCAATTATTATTTCCCGCATGTTACTTCTATAAACCTGTTTGCTTGGTCGAAGAACCAGCAGGACCATTTGTAAACCATTGGTATGACTCGGTCAGGAGTTGCACCAGCGACCTCCCAGTGGAAGCAATCACACTACCATTGAGTTACGCCACCTGGTATAAAAGCGGGTATGACTCCTGCTGCTGGTGTAGGACTTATGAAATGTTATGTGCATTTGCACAGTTTGGATGGAGACCTGTTACTCGTCTGTTTTACACTATTTTTGTTGTACTCGTTAAACTAATGATACTATCCTCATTGTAGCAGCTGAAAAGCAGATCCAGTGAACTGCAGTGCCACTTATTAGAATTATGAGAACATGTATTTAAATGTGTTTACAAATAACCGACAGTGAGGACAGCGACAAATCATAAAAAATTAAAATTGTAAGTAGTGTAGGGGTGAGCATTCTCTACCAGAAGGCGAAATCGAATCGAGTTTGTGACTTTCGAGATCGAATCGAACCGAACTTCAGTATTTCGAATTCGAATTGAGATTGAAAGATTTCTAACAAGTTTTCGAACCACCAGTAAAAGTTAGTCTTAAAAATTATCATGCATATTACTCGATTTTGTTCTGCAGTAAAACCACCAATAATTTGTGTAAAATTGTGCACAGTAATTGCAGCTAAATGCTAATTGCATGATGTTTCAATCGTTTTAATGATAAAGAACATCGAAGTGCTGAATTATTCGAATCTGTAGTTTTAGGTTTGAATCGAATGGGGCAAATACTAATAAAACTCGTTCGAATCGAATTTGAACGTTTGATGCTCACCCTTAGTGTACAGTTTGTATTTTATTAGAGTGATATTTACCAAAATACTGAAAATGCTCTAATGTACTTGTTATGAAATGTGTTAGTGTTTACAAAAGCACCATATTTTATAATACTTGCTCATATAGATTTCAGTGTAATTTATCACTATGAAAATGTAAACTGTTGAAAATATCCTCTTACATCCTTCTTCTTCTTTAAGTTATTATCTGATCAATACGTGCAACTTGCTGTACTCCGAGTTTTTTAACTTTGTACTATTTCCTTAATCATAAACACGATTAAATAAAATTCCTTAATCCATAATCAATTAAACCAAGCTGATGTTTGTATACTTAGAAGTTCTGTGCTTACCCGACTAGTTCTCACAGTAGCAGAAAATTTTCATATGTGAATATCTTATAACTTGGAAGTAAGTATGTTTGAGCATTTCAGTTATCTTACAGCTGTATTAAAGAAAATATAACTAATCTTTGTTATAGTTTGCTGAATAAATAATTTTCATTTTGTATGAACCTTATAAGCACTTGTGCAGGAATTTTGTCTGCTAAAGAGGTTTCCTAGGTTTTTGACTTCTGGATTGAATAGACATAATGGACTGAGTGGATTGAAAGGTCATAATGGACTGTCTGCTATGAAAAGTTATAATGTGTCTGTAATGAACAGCAACAATAGACTGTCTGGATTGAAAAGTCATAATGGCTGCCTGGAATGAAAAGTCATATTGGTTTTTGTTTAAAACATTGATAATATTTGTACTGATTTTTTCGTTTGTGTATACACTTTTAATGGAGTGATTGATTATAATAATATACGTTGTTTTTATATACTACAGCTTTCTGTTGGGTTATTTGTGATGCTAGTAATGTCAAATTTTTTGCATACTACATTTTCTAAGTCCTTTTTTCAGAAGCTTTATAAGTCCCGGGTTTAAGAAACGCGTTTGTTTCTAAGCTTACATGATAAATTGGAATTTAATATCCCAAGAACATTTTATTGTCCAATAAGTTTCTGCTTCTATGTACAGGATGTTTTATATACATGCTTCAGTTTAACCTTCAGTGTTGGTAGCGCACAAATACAGGGTGCCTCATAGGCATCGAACGTCATATACAGTCATACCTCTGCATACCGCCGCCTAGTTTGGGACTGCAAAAAAGCTGGTGTTATAGCAAGTTTGGCATTATATCAAGGCGCATTAATACATACATTTTTATGCAAATGTTGACATTTTGTATTGCTAAAAATTTGGGCATAAAGTGAAGTTGGCATTATAAAGGAGAACGTTATAACGAGGCTTAACTGTAGTTGATTTGACGTTATGTGTTGTCATCAAAGAACAAAGGGTCAAAATGGCCTTTTAAGGCTCAAAAGTAATCATTTATTTTGTCCAGAAAACTACAGATAAAAAATGTATTGCTGTGTCATTAAAATAAAAGATACAAAATTCACGAAGGAGCAGAGTTAAAAAGTGCTGAAGTTATTAACCGAGAAAGACAAAATTAAAATTAAACTGATAAACATACCTAAAATTAATTTGGTTAGGTAAATTTAAAAAACAAACTGTATTTACGTGCTTAAACACTTCGTATTATGTCATAGACAAATTATATTCTAAGATATAAAATTTTTATATGACGTTAGACTTCTGTTCATTTGGTTTGCTGCCTACGTACACCTCCAGATGGTAAGGGAACCGATTATTTGCACATATGGCCTACAGTTTGTAGCCAAAACGAATAGGCTTTCCTCTTATAAATTGCTTAGCGCTGTGTCTTCCGGAATACGGAACCATTGATTCGTCGATGCTGAGATGAGAATCAAGGAGGCCAAATTTTTTGAGCGATTCATTCAGTGCGTCGAACAGAGGGCTAACTTTCGGTAGCTTTCCAGCAGACAAATTTTGATTATCAGCAAGATGGAGATATCTCTTGATGCATAAAAATCGCTTTGAGCTCATCGATTCCTTCACAATTGAAAAGCCCAAGTCCTGCGCATTGCTCCAGTAACATTGCTTACTAGGAAGTCTGTTGTAACCCGAAAGTAACGTTATACCAAAAAACACATACAACTCATCTTTCTGAATGTTGAAATCGGCCCGATTTTTATCACGTGTTGCGTAAAGAATTGACTAATGCACGATCTCGTGAAAACATCAGTGAAAAATTCTTTCCACAAATCGAAGGGAGATTTACCTGCCAGGCCCTGTCTACCTGGAGTGAGAGTCAATGTGGTGGTTGAACGCGGAGTTCGCGCTAAAATGTCTAGCAGCTGAAGGCATGCTGCCGAAAACCCGTTGTAACGCTCAGGCTTATTTTAGGCCAGGTTATGTAACTAGTTCCTACTGTTATAATTCCACCATTTATTATTTTCAATTTTTATAAAAGAAGTTTAGTTAAACTGCTTAACGGTATGGCTGTTCAGTTCGCCCAGGGATTCCGCTTTAAGTTGTCGAGTTAAGCGGACGTTCTCATGTCACAGAATGATGGTTTAGTAGGAGCGGTGCTTGCTTGTAAAAAAGCGATCTGTCTACATAGTTACGACAGAGATGATAGCTGAGTTTCAGCGATGATACTTACCTGTTGCTGATACATTTTCCTGACGCTGATGATACATAACTTATTAAAGATTATACTTACCAGTTGTCGTGATATCTGCTGCTGATGATACTTCCCCGTATTTACCTGACGTTGATGATACCGTCCTTGGTGCTTCCATGCTGTGATTACGAAATTGGTGATCCTTACCTTGTGACGAGTACAGGAGTTCGAATGCTACTATATTTTGGCGTCATATAAGTGGAGGCGAAGACGTCATCAGGAGTCGTCAAAGTTTGGAGACGTCGTTCACGTAGTCGGATACATGAAGAAGTGTGGCCAGCCGTTCTATGGTACACCATTTCTCGATGAAGCCCCCTGGCGAGGAGTCAGAGAAAGACTACGCGGGATGGAAGCAGGAGAAAAGTCGCTTGATGATGCCAAAACAGAACTGGTGAAAAATGTTACGTTTTCCTTTTTTCCTTAGCCAGCTTAATCTTTATTATTAATATTTGTCTTGCAATGTATTTTGGGATATTAATTAAATTCTTATATGATTCTATTAATTGAGTGGTTGTTTTCCCAGTGTTTTCGACTAAGTGTTTTATTCTTTACCCAAGTGTTACATTTAAGTCACGAACCACCTATTTGCAATAGCGAAAATTAGACTACATCGTCACACCCTTCACAGACATGCTTACAGGCACGCAGGAGTCAACTGTACTGTAGGTCACAGAGGCGCATGGACGTTTCTATGGGTAGGAATGGAATCAATTATGTTTTATGCATGTTTAGTGTTTACCTACAGGTAAAGACATAAATTTTCCGTAAGGGTGCCCGGGCCAATCTGAATGAATAACTTGGTGAGACTTATTTGTAATGTGCGGGTCAAAAACACGAATCTTTCGGATTTTGCGATGTCCCAATCAGTAACTTAATTTTATTTTTGGAAAACTAAACTTTGTGTGCATGTTCGTTAGAGTTTCGCTTAGCAAACAGACTATATACTAATTTTGAACAATTTGCCAGCAGAGTTTTATACAGCAATATATTGAATGTTCCCACATGAGATCGTTGACCAGTTAAACGGAAAGATGGTTCAATGAGCATGAATTTGGTTTTTTAAAATTTTCGGATAATTGATTAGCGTGCATCCAGCAACCGATTTTGGATAATTACACATTAGTGTTTGTCTCTAGATTATTTACATTATTGTCTGATAGGAACAGATTAATGCCGTCTGCGAATAACCTGGAGTTAAATTTTGAACAGTACAGTGTGATCGGTCGTTCACGCACAACAGAAATAACAGTGGCCCTAGTGTCGATCCATGGGGTATGCCACATATCATTATTTCATAATTTGAATTTGTGTTATTGATTGTCGTATAATGCTGTCTGTTAGTTAAGTAAGATTTATTTAGAGTTAATGCTGTTCCAAGGGTGCCATAAGATTCTAATTTAGAGCGGTGTGCTGTACTTCCATATCAGAAGCCTTTAACAGATATAGAAATAAGTCAAATGTGTGCAATTTATTACCTGTGTAAATGTGTACTAGAGTGTTCACTATTTCTGCAGTTGCTAGAAAAATAGAATAATTCTTTCAAAATCCAAATTGGAATTTTGATAGCACATTATTTATAGTTAAAAAATTATTAGTTCTTTTATACATCACATCTTAAACTAGTTTCGCGATTGGTGTTAGTATCGATATTGTGTGGTAGTCATATGGGTTTTCTGGTATGTTAGATTTACAAATTGGTACTAATTTAGTTACTTTTAAACTGTCAGGGAAAATACCTTGCGTCAGAGATAGGCAATTGAGTTTTCGGCAATATTCGGCATATTCGGCAATTGAGTTTAAAATAAAAAAACTGACATTTTGATTATTTTTAGTCTAATATGTGTTTTAAGTATTTGTGCAGCCATATTTGTCCCACTCGTTGACCGTTGGTCAATCGTTGTTGTATGACCACTCTGTTTTATTTTAGTGGTGGTAATTTCACTTTTTGCGTTTCTTTTAATAATATCATTAATTAAACTCCTTATTTATCTCCTTACAAAATATCATTATTATTTTTATTGAGATTAAAATGTGGTCATAGTACTTTTTCTTTGGAACTCTATTAAGTGATTTAGCTTGCTACATTAAATATGGGGATCTTTTTGGCAATGAATTTGACAGTTGATGAGGTTTGTACACTTGCCTTTTGTATCGATTTTGGTATGCCATGAGTAATCAAAGGTTGCGGAACGATATTCTTTCTTTTCTAGTTAACTAATGGTGGCATACTTATTTAAATAATTCTTTAAATGTACGACTGAACTGGCTAAATAGACAGCTAGCGGACTGTTGGGTTGATTCTAATGCCTGTCTAAAGTTCATGCCTGTCTCTATAATGCCCGTGTGATACCTGTCTATAATGCTTGTCTTGATTATAATCTTCTTGGCTAAAGCTTTTAGTACAACGTCTAGTTATAATAGTTTAGTTTTGCTTTCATATAAGTTAATTGTTTTTTATTATTTCAAATATGAAAATATGGCCTGCTACCTGGTATGTAACAAAACCTGCTTTAATTATGCTGCTATGATTATTTGTATGAATGTACAAGTAGATAATGTTATACGTATTGGTCTTGTGATGTGTGGCAATGTACCAATATGATTTTTGATGCTGTGCTCATGTTTCATGTTGACGTTGTCACACACATAAGATTTGTTTCCCAATAAGTTAATTTTGATGAGAGTAACCTCTAGCTCTTCTGAGAAGCGTTTTAAGCAATAGTAGATCGCATGTTTTATAACTCTGCGTATTTTAGCTTTCGAACTATTCAACACTATGAGTCGATGCCTAATACTGAATGCCTAACAAGACAACAAAAATAATAATAGTGTAATAGGGTATGGGTATAATACTTGTGCATAAAGTGTCTGGCAATATTAAGTACGTAGCAACTCGCAGTTGTCATTGTCCTACAAGCAAGTTATGAGCACTTTCAGTGTGATCAACCCTTTTATCGATTTTTTTATCCTCGTTTCTAGGCGTCTTTTATTATACTTCTGCAAAAACCATATTATTGCTTTTTCTGCATAGCCTACCTGGTTACCACTGTAAGCATAGTAGGTTAATAACTTAGTGCGCAGCTATATATAAAACACCTAGACTCCTACAAAATGTGGATATCTTTGGAGTGGATACCATTCAACATTCAGTTCAAAGTCCACGTTCGAGTAGATTTCTTCACAATCATGATACAACAAACACAGTGGTGTGGCTAAATAAAGATAATTTTAAATGTGAAAAGAAACGTCTGAAAGACAAAGTTTTTACGCTGGTAAGATATATATACGCAGCATAACTTAGTTGTGATATATATATATATATATATATATATATGTTTATATGTGTATAAATTTGTATACTGGAAGGAATTTTTATAGCAGCTGTATCAGGTGCCTTTGTCGTCAGTGGGGGCGTATGCGGAATTATTTTAGTATTATTTGCAACGATAGTAGTTCGCTTCGCCATTTGTGAATGGGTGACAATAATATATATATACTATTATATATGCTATCTAGTAATAACAATGCTGTTTTTCAAATTTGTATAAAATATGCGAATATACTTATTTGCGCGAATATGAGCTATCATGAAAATAATAGCCTACGTTATGCGTATAAAACAAGTTTTCGTCTAGAAACGTTTAGTGTCTGCGTGTGCTGAAAACACCTTGCTCTGTTGATAGCGATAATAAAGTACAATTTTTTGAGATACCTATACTGATTTACTAGCCACCATTTCCTTTTTAATACAATTAATTCACGTTGAATTCGGAGTCACTGACAGAGCATAACAAAACATTTTCACTTCTTGCATTACAGGTGCATATGATTATTTTTCACAAACAATTGACTATTTCTGAAAATATTTTGCCAGGAGAAACTGAATTAACAGTAACAGAACAACAGCATTTGATATAAATCTTCCTTTGCTTATATCTCTGGAGTTTGTTTAAATTAATATGATTCATCGTTTCTGTTTCTCTCAGATAGAACTTGTTCACATCTGAAAGGGAGCCGGCGAAAATTGTAGTATTTTCTACATGTGCCAGGATTAGGCTAATGATTCTGCTACAAAAGGGCTTAAAATGGATCCAGGACTTAGCGTGCAAACAGATGCCCCAAATGTTCCTTTAATATCAGTGTCAGAATTTCACCATCGTCTACATCAAGTATTCATCTGTTCTATCGTTCTAATCTTTACCGGCGTCATCATTACTGTCTCCGAAATTATTGCTGTTATAATTGGCTATAAAGAACTTGAACTAGTGGGAATTTTTGACATTATAGCAGCTGTAGCAGGCGCCATTGTGGTCAGTGGGGGCGTGTGCGGAATTCTGACGAGAAATAGAAAATGTAAATTAAGCGTGACCTACGCACATTCCATTATTTCAGTATTATTTGCAACGGAAGTAGCTTGCTTTGCCATTTATGAATGGGTGACAGTGTCAAATTTGTTATGGTGGGCTTATCTTTTGCTGGCATTGGTGACCTGCGCTTCCGTGATAGCTAGCATCTTTGCCGTGATTGTAGCCAAAGACATGGCAGAAATCATTTCTTTGGCACATCCGTTTAGGGCCAGACGAACTACTCTTGCAGAACCAGTGATTGCTGATCATGTTCTTGAACCGGATAATCCGTACAGTATGGTTAATAATTATTCTATTGTTAGAGAGGCTTCACTACGTTATTCCATACAAGGTTAAAATACCTAATATACAAGGATAACCAAGACAGTAATAATTATTTGTATTAATAATTCTGGATACTGCTACTTTAATCTTCTAATTGTGTAAATGTTTGAAAATTACGGTCACTGCTACTTCGGGTGCAATAACAAACGATATCTGGCCGCAACCGCTGGTCCTGACCAGTAATGGCAAACGTGATATCCGATATACAAAGAAAAGTCCACAAATGCTCGAGAAGCGTGTAGCTTGTAAAAACCATGGACACTGACTAAAAGTTAATTGTAAAATAACAATAAGATAGCCGCCTGCTGCTAAGTAGTTAAGGAACCTTTAGCATTTAATTAACATGCACACTAGACATATCTTTATAATTACCTGTAGTAGGCAGCCAGTCGCAATGCCGTTGTTTTATTCTGTGATTGTGGATTTTTTAAGAAAAGCTGTGTATTACAATTCGCTCTAGCTTATGTACAACGATAGATAAGCAACTGTTATTAACGTTTTCCACATTTTTCTTATTTTGTAAAAATACTGTTCCTTGTAAAAGCAACATTCAGTTGCAATTTATGATTGGCTTTATATGCATATATACAAATCCAAGAATTTCCGTAGACATGCATTGTAGTAAAAGTGGCTATAATTATAGCTAGCAATCATAGATCTACTATATTGTTAACTAAATTTAACTCTTGTTCGAGAACAATACTATTTCGTTCGTTCTGTAGTATAAAATGTTATACTACAGTAGTATAAAGTACTGTTGCAAAATTATGCGTATAGTTTAAGAACACGAATCACTGAGTTCACAAATTCCATGGATAATTATGTTCTTTCTTACTGGCGTAGTAACAGCTGATTCTTAACTGATGTCCTGGAGTTTTAAATTCTATATATATTTTTTATTATACCTTTTTGTATATATTTCTTCATGATATATAGTGTTTTTTAGTTTTTAGCGTAATTTTAATTTTTATAAAGATTTTGTATTTGTTAAAATAAAGTTTAAATAAACAAATGAAAATTTACACGTTAACTCCTTGTTACTTTTATCTTTTTATCTGGAATGTTTTCGAACGTAATGCCATTTCCTTCGACTTGAGTTGCTTTTTGTGCTAATAATTTTATAATCTAGACTATCATGATCTCATGTATGATATTTATAAGGGAGGGACAAACCACATTTTGCGTGTCTAGTATCTGAAAATGTAAATTAAATACGGAACACAAATTGTTTTCAAGACCGTTTCAATCAGGGGAACTGGATTGAGATGTGTAAGACGTGTGCACACGTGTCGTCAAGCCATTTGTGTAGTCCTGTTACACTATCTTGAAATTTGGTACCTTTCAATGATACTATTTATTGCTATCGTCAGTATAAATAGGAACATGCCCTAAACCGAGATGCAATGCGTGAGTGGGATTATGTAAGCACAGAGTACCTATATATTTACTGCAGTATGATAACTGGTGCCCTCTATCCGCAAGTATAGACACTGTGTCGAGAAATGAGCCAGTATGGCCTATCTCGAGGCACAGTGTTTATTCTTACTGATTAGCTGCTTGCCTGGATCTGCCATTAACGAACATACAAATTTCCTGAATAAATCTGATTGTATTACTTGGCGTTCTGCCTAATTGCCCATTAAATGAACTATCTCCTATTTCCAATAGGCTTCTTCTGATGTATATTATAATTTGTTTTTAACCTGTATCAAGTTGAGTTAGCATAGTAGTCTATTCATCCCTATGTTTTTTATCAGAGGCTTCTTACTGAGAATATCCTAAGGCTTACGTAATTTATAGTATGCAGTTTTGTAAACGTTTAATCTAAAACGTAGAGCTAGGACGTTTATTGTCAGTATGTGGTAGGCCAAAAATCATGCTCAATCATCTCATTGTAAATATCATTATGTAACTTTCTTTAATAATGAAGCACATATTTTAATCACCTGTTCTTGGTTTTTTGTTAGCTAAACAATATAACCAAATACAAAGATGCAATGCTAACAATTTCACGTTTACTTGGTTCTGGAAAGTAGATTTTTTTTTAACTTGGAACAAAGTCGAGCTCTCCTGCTTTTTTCGGTTAAATAAATTTTAAAAATAAAAACCGTTATTCCCAACACACTGGATTTAAAGGGCGCGGCTAGTTCGTACAGGATTTAAAATTCGTTATGAGATTAGCATGCTTTTTGATATGGACATTTTGTATTTACTAAAAAACTGAGTTCATTGGTAATGAAGAGTTGCTGGTTGTAAATTGATAAAAGATAATCTTATTGCAGCTTTGTTGTGACTGAGGTAACGTTAAGCTTTCTGAACTCCTGATATCAATATAAACTAGCGACTTTAATTATTGGTATAAACACGTATAAAATTAGAATAACACGTATCTGAAGTTCCTGCAACAAATCACAATATATGTATAATTCATCATGATAATGTAATGCAAATCAAAGTGCTTCCAAACGTCACAATTAATAAGAATACAACATTTTCAGCTTTGCAACTACACCTACTAGGGCAGTGAATGGTGACACTTCAGCCAGTTAAGAAGGGGGCGAAAATTCTTTCATTCAGAGTGGCTTCTATTGCTCCAATGAGAAACCAAGTCATTCTGGTTATCATGACCTCATGCTGTTATAGTTAAGGGGCGGGGAGGGCTAGCCGCTTATCCAAACTTGAGAGGGGAAGCAGGGCTAACGTTAATCGTTAGCTTGCTTGCTAGAGAGGTTGATTTGTTACTGATCCAGTGACATGCCAGGAGACAGAGCCTGTTAGCAGCACACAACATGAGTTATTTTAAATCTGGCAACTGACAGGGGAAACCCATTACGTCATGTATTAATCATTATTTCATTAATCCATTGGAAGGCGGAGTTTGCAGGATGAAAGATTCATGCTATTTTGCTTTAATACCTTCCCGCCTTATTCTGAGCTGCCGAGCAGGAGTTATGGAGACATAATGGCGGCTTGGTTAAATGTTAGTTTGGAGCGTGGGAAGTCCTTGATTATGCATTTCTTGTTCTTAATTGATACACAACAACTGTTACCACAAATGACACTAATGAATATGGTTAATGTGTGCGGTGGAACCACCAAGATTGTTATTTATTACGAATACGAGGCAATTAACTTAGATCAGTAGAGTAGAGTAATTCTGATAACTGCCAAGCGGCATCCAAGGTTTGGAACAAAAGTGTATCAAATAATATTAATATAACCAGTTACAAGTTGACGATGCATAATTTGATACGTTAATGAGAAATGCGTGACGGTTTCACAGAAACTATATAGCAACTTATCTTTGCATATTTGAAACAGTGTTTTCCATCATTGAAACAGGTCTTCACAGATGTGAACACGACTTTGTATGCGGAGTGTAGTATCTAAGGATCGTTTCCTTCATGAATAATTCTAACATACAGTTTTAATTCTAGCTTACTAATGATGACAGCATATGGCAGGTGTGCAGGTTTACAAAAAATTGCGTAATCGTTGTCTCTGTACTACCTTTATTCACGTCATGTTGTGGTTTCTACGTCAAATTACTAGGAAGCATAACAAACTTGAATTGTTTGAATGAAACCCAAGCGACGCAGTGATCGTTCATTATAGTACTAACATGGGCGAGATTCCATGAAAAGATGTCAGTCTTGGAGAACTGAAAGAGAATGTGCCACAATGGGTTCATTCTATTGCAGAAACAGATCGACGGCGATTGTCACTTGGGCAGTGTTGTTTTGGAATGTAAGCGCTCTACCAGCTGGACTGAAAATTGTACCACCTCCAGATGTAATGGACCCAACAACTGTTGTAATAAGTAAAGAAGAAATAGCCAAATACCAAGTAAGACCGAAATTGACTTTTTGCTTATAGATTGATTACTTTAGACTTTCAAGGCTAGGTTATTGAACCTAATGATAGAGACCGGCTTTTAAAATGGCGAACGAATGACATAAGCAAGTAGAATTAGCACTTATCATATTAATAATATGATGAAAATTAATAAAATTTAACGTTCGTGCATTGTCAAATTTATTTTCGTTGTTTTCCTGACAGGACGAAATCATAAAGCTACAAGGAGAATGGATCGGTGAAATCACCGAATTAATAACGATCGCTCAGCAAGAAATGGCGAAGATTTTTGGACGTACAGAAATGGTAAACTCATTATTTTTTGTTTTTTTCTACAAACCTCACTCGTATACACGTCAGAAGAAAAATCACTTTTCCTTTTTTCAGTTCTCGGCAGAAGAAATCGATCCATTGTGGCAAGGTGACATACTGTTAAAAAGCGAGTCTCAGGCACGTAGACTTTTCAGTCCACTGCTGGCTAAACGGAGAGAAAAGAGACAAATATTCACTATGCCACCTCATTTATCTAGAATGAGGCTCAACCCCATAGTTGTACCTACGATGCAATTTCGCAATAACGTGGCAAACTCGAACGTGCAAACACTAAACAGAAAGACAATAGAGACGTCAGGTACAAGGGAAAGCCCAACACAACGTACATTAATAAAATCAAAGTCTCTAAAACAGTCTAGTAAAACAGAGATGCCGCAAATAAGAAGTGCTACAGCTAAGACAACAGCAGCATTAACGACACCTAGGAAAACATCTACTATTGCAATGAATGTACCCACAACTAGAATATCAGCAGATTTATTAAAGACAACAAAAACAACAAATTCATTATTAACAGAAGCACCAAAAACAGACAAACCTGGAAGCCAATTACAGATAATGACACAAAAATCAATTACAGAGTCACTGACAACATCAACACATACATCAGTAAATGAGCCATTGACAACACCATCAGAAAAGTCAGTAAAAGAGCCACTGACAACACCATCACAAAAATCAGTAAAAGAGTCGCTAACAACACAAGCGCAAAAATCAATAGCAGAGTCACTGACATTATCAACGCAAAAATCAATAACAGATTCACCGAGAACATCAACACAAAAATCAGTAAAAGAGTCACTGGCAACGCGAAAGCAAAAATCGGCAACAGAGCCACAGACATCACCAAAGCAAAATTTGGTAACAGAGCCACAGACATCACCAAAGCAAAAATCAGTAAAAGAGACACTGACGACATCATCACAAAAATCAGTAAAAGAGTCACTGACAACGCGAAAGCAAAAATCGGCAACAGAGCCACTGACATCACCAAAGCAAAAATCGGCAACAGACCCACTGATATCACCAAAGCGAAAATCGGCATCAGAGCCACTGACAACACCAAAGCAAAAATCAAAAACACATTCATTGGCAACACCAACACAAAAATCAATAACACATTTTCCATCACACAATTCAACAACATTGCTAAACCCCGTGCTGATAGATAGACCAGCAAACGAAAATGTTCAAGAAAAAGGGAAAGCTAAAATTTTAACAAGAAATGAGCAATCACCGTTTATCGCATCAGTGAAAGAAACACCATCAAGTAAAAATGTAAGAAGCAAAGGGAATAGAAATCGTGTAACAACTGACGAATTCGTAGCTTTATGGACATCACCAATCTATTACGAAATCAGAAATTTAGGTAAGACAATGGAAATTATTTTTTAAGGCAAACAGTTCTTTAACAGCCGCGACCGCACTTGGCCTTAATTTTATAAATTTTACGCTTTTAGATACCAAAAAATATATCGTGGCAGTTGCACATACTTTTTATTTAGCTGTTAGGCAAATATATGTGGCAAATTTGACAAATAAAGGAGAAGGAAATTGAATTTTAAAGTATGTCGCAAAAAACGTTCCATTGACATAAACTTATATCATTTTGCATTACTCTTGTTATTTATTTCTTAATAGATTAGAATCTGTTAGAAATACTTATGTAACTGAAAAAGAAAATACTTAATATTTAACTGATAAAACATCACTGTTTCGCTATCGCAGTGTGCAGCACTGACTTACCAAAAAAATATTATTAATCTTATTGACAAGATAGTAATTTATACATTTGCTTAGTTATTGAAGTGTGTGCGTTAAGAATGCTCTGGTTGTTTTCTTAACCTTATGCGATGTTATCTAAATTTGTTTCCGTTTCTTATTAACGATTGAACGTTAAAATGGCTGCGGCTAACAGTTAAAGTGGGAGTTTAAATTTACAAGTTTCATACAGCGTTATCGCTTACACATGTTCTGTGTGCAGTAAGACAATATGTAGATGATGCAAGATTTCGAGACTAATGTTTTAAGTCTTTTGTATGAATTCTCTATTCTTGTCCTTTAAATGGATAATGATAAAGCTCATTTAGCTAGGTCATGCCGTGAAGCTAATGTTGCAAGTATCGGATAACATGAGTTTTCTACTGAGCGCATTCTATTATAGAAATCAATTGCATTAAAATAACATATGTGCCTTTTTTCATGTGCCATTTTTACCGTGTCATTTTTTCAAGTGCTATTTTACCTACTTTTCCATTTCTGCCATGTTTTCCTGTGCCACTTTTACTGAGCCATTTTCGCCGCGCACCGGATAACATAGTGCCCTATACCGTGACTTTTTCTTGAGGTAATCACTTCTTAGGTCTGCTTACTTACTAATACTGAAACGGAACGATTAAAAAATCTTGCAAATTATCCAGTATAGATTTTTGTAGTGTCGGATTTTAAATATTTGAAAAGACTGAGGTAGTGCAAAATTTATTCAGTCTTGCATGATAATTCGCATACTCTAAATTCTCATATGACAACTTTTGAATGATCTGGTAGATTTTTATTGATTAGAGCTGATAGACAGCTCCACGATCAATTAATATTAAATTTAACATCATGATTACAGATGAAATGGTTTCTGACACAATTGTGCAAGGTTTGGAGGCTTTAGAAAAAAGTACTTGTCTGCGATTTCAACTCAGCAGGTCACCTTTAAGATCAGAGAACGATTCTTTACTTTTCACTCGGGGAAGTCGGTAACTTGTTACAAATAATCTTCTGGCATTTAACCATTTAACAGTTATTAATACATTGAGTTAAGTATCGAATTATCTGAGAGTTAAAATTTTATTTATTCGATAAAACAACTTCTGTTTATTTTTGTTTTTGGACTACGTTTTGTTTTTGCTTTCAATATATCCACCTTCAATACTTTTGGCATTATAAATGCTGCCTGTAATGTAGTGATTTTCGCGCTAAGTTTTTGGACACATATTTTTAACCAGAGAAATTCTAATTCTGATGATTTACAGGTCTTTGCTTTCCGTTTCCAAGGTTAACTAATGAATGAATCTTCTTAAAAGAGTGACCAAAAATTACATCTTTCAGACGTATATAACGACCTGCTGGTGATATTCGGCTATACTAGAGCCTAGGTTAGACTCACGAAGTATTTATAAATCTCTGGGATCATTTTTACAGGTGTTACTCGTACATAGGCCGAATTGGTGGACAGCAAGAGATAGTAATCAATGACAAGTGCAAAACAGTTGCGTAAAGTATTTCACCAGTTCTTTTTTGCTTCAGTAAAATGGAAGAATTCTCATCCGGAAAACTGAAGTACAATATTAGATTATTTATGACAATCTTTTAATTAATGGCACAGTAATTTTACTAGTAGAAGAAATATTTAAGAGAATAAAATTATTGGCAAACAAATGTTGATAAATATTTTTCTCTCATAATTTATTGACATTTCTAGAAAGGTATGATCATGCATCTGGTCAACCATGCCCTTGGCATTTGGCATCAAAATTCTCGAAGAGATATCAACTCGCACATGCGTATGATTCAGAAGAACATTGCTGTAGGAACTGAACAAAACTTCTACGTTCATGGGTTTGAAACTTACAACTTGCCTTACGATATGTCTAGTTTGATGCACTATTCTACTGAGGTTTGTCATTAACTCCAGCATGGGTTTTGAGGAAAGTGTTGATAAACATCACTATCATCATCGTCATCGTCGTCGTCTTTGTCGCACCAATACGTCTGTTAGTCTTGTTATAGACACCGGGCAGGTAGAAATTCTAATATGAAAGAAATCTGCCCTCAAGACAGGTAAACACAGCTGATACTTCAGCAAACGCCAAACACTGCTATGCCAATGGCTCATTAGCACCACTTCCGACATACGATACATATATGACACAGTTTGATTAAAATTTGTAAATAATTTCATCGTTATTATTACGAGGAAGAATTATTACAGTCAATAGACTTGTGGTAAATTGATGTGACACTTTCTCTGATCTTTACTCTATAAATTGAAGTCAACTTGGTTTTCGTCTTTAATATAAACGCAAATTTGCTTAATTAGAACGTTCACGTTGACTGAGTTAACTGAGTTAATAGTAAAGATTTAAAAGAGCGTTTGTGATGCTTTCTCTCAGTAATGGTTGCTGTTTCACTTCTTTCGTTGTCCTACAATTCAAGGCGATTGTGTTTATGTTCTGTAAAATTACTAATGAAATGATGATGATGACGACGATGATAATGATGATGGTGATGGTGATGGTGATGACGATGATGATGATGGTGATGATGATGATGATGATGATGATGATGATGATGATGATGATGATGATGATGATGATGATGATGATAAGTCTTTATTAGTTTTTTTTCCAGGCAAAAATTTCTGTACAAACATTATACAATTTTGCATAGAGTGAATTCTACAATATTACACGTTACGGCTTCTGTAATTAGCTTTTATAAAGGTGCATATAACATTATTTACAGTGATGTTATTTAAAAGAGTATTAAAGTGAGTGCTAAAATCATTGTGTTTAATAAAGCAAGGTTCCTGTCAAGTAACACAGAAATCCAGTTAAATTAATGTATTAAGTTATAAACGCCCCAGTGCAATATTTAAGACCGCAATGAGCTACAACCAATGGTCTCAGAAACTACACAAATTATTCTAGTTTATTTTACTGAAAACCCATTTTATTGAAATTTAGCAGCACCATCTTAAAATAAAAGGGTCATTTACAAAGTAAGTTGGTGCTGATACTAAATTTATATTTTTGGTGTCATTTGGAGAAAAGGTTTGAGCATCTTTAAGCGTATGAAGACATATGATAGACTAAACAAGTCTCTAAATAAGAAGACATGTGTGGCACTTCAGAAATCACTGGTTTATTTGATTTTCCATTTTCTTTGCAACTAATCAATATTCATCTTATGACAAACTGTTGCTCAGACTTTTGAAGCGACCTTGGTCTGAACGCGTTAAGCAAAGTGTAAAATCGTTGCATGCATGGCTATGCAGAAAAGAACGTGCTATGTAGTTGTAAATTAAAATCGACGAATTAAGCTTATGAAGCCAGGTTTGATGTTACTAAAATTCTCGAGAATCGCATGTTCAGTAATCAAATTCTCGTTTTTGTTCCTTTTGTAATTGGCAATAATTTTTAATAAATAACTTATAAATATAATATAATCGATAGTTCTATTATAACTCCAGTCCACTAGCACGTGATGTCGAAGATGACAGTCAAGCTTTGCGACGGAATTTGCAATTTGGATGGTTGTCAAAAAATATTTTTCATTTGTTTTAGAAAGATTTATACCTTCCTTTGACTGCTCATTGCTTCGCAGCAACACTTACTGCAGGAACTTTTGCAGGAAACTACAAGAAATGAACAAACATACCCATGATAAGCATGCAACTGCTAAGTATAGCACAGATACTAGATTTTCTCCTTTCTAGGCATTTACAAAATTGAGGCCATTGCCGACAATTCGCTCGAAAGAGCTTGGTCTATTTAGATCCATTGGACAGCGAGATCATCTTACTTTCTTAGATGTGGCCCTTCTAAATCACATGTATTGCTCAAGTGAGTACAAACTTTGATTTGGAAAAAGGAAAAGGGCGATGTACTCATTTTTGTATTCATTTACTTTTCCTAGAAGCGCTTGTTTTTGGTTGTTTAGAAGTATATTGTTTGCAAGTATATTGTTTGCATGTATATTGTTTACAAGTATATTGTTTACAAGTATACTGTTTACAAGTATGCGTGTATTTTGTTTGTTTGACTGCTGGTTGTGGCATATTTTTTCGTTTTTTCATTTGTGTATTGTTCGTTTATTGGTTTGCTCGTTCGTCTATTAGTATATATATATATATATCCGTCCTCCAATTTCTTCATTCGCTTCATTAGAATTTCTATTAATTCATTCACTTCGGCAAAGCAAAGAAAGGTTCAAATCTTTAATATACTAGTAGGAATAATGAAAACAATAACCACGTTCGCTTGAAGCTATTTGAAGACCATTCAGGAGCTTTGATCATTTAATATCATTAATTTTCTTAAAACTATCTTTAGCCTACATTATTATTGGTCACATTAAAGCATTTGAAATTATTAAACGTATTGAATTGTTAACGTCAGTTTTCCTTGTTTGACAGCGTGCCATTATATTGACGGTATCTGACTGATGTCTATTAGAAAAACTTCGGTAGTGCTATTGCATTTATTACCGAGGCTTATAGTTAGACTTCCCTTCTTTCAACTGTTGTGTAGGCCTATTAAATTAAAAATTTATTTCAGAAACGTGTGAAGATACCAAAACCCCATCCTGCCTTCATGAAGGTACGCAAGACGTAAACAACTGCGATTCTTGTTTTTGTCCTTATGGCTTCTCGGGTCAGTTCTGTGAAATTCTTCAAGGAGACTCGCCAGGTAAAAACCGCCAAGGTTGCTGATACAATCGACTTTGTGCTCCCCATTAAACTGTGGAAACATAATAGAATAAACCTTTTCACAGTTATGTAGCGATTCATGATGATCGTGAAAAGGTCAAAGGTTAAGTGTACCAGACAGCGCATTTGTGTATACTTGATAACGCCTCGCAGCCCATGCTGTTGTAATAGTAACAGTCTTAACAGCTAACTAGAACCTTACCTAATTCATTTTTTCTTGTTCGCAAGCAAGATCTTGCTTGGTAAATCACTCTACGCGCAGTCTAATCTATAATTAAGTAAAGTCCGTGCATAATTAAGTAAACTCCACGTAAAACAACTAAACTTACTGAACTGATGCGGCAGACGGCTTTGCTTTACCCACATGTCAAGTGACGGTTATAGTTAAGACGCGTTGCTGTGGTAACCTCTGACCTACAGCAACTGCTCGTGCGCACAACAAGACTGTGAAAAGGCTTATTACATTATGTTTTGATTCAAAGACACATAACTGTTAACTCTGCATCGATTCTGCTACAATAGAGGTTACTTTTATTTGTTTATTGAATTTCTTACTTACAAAAAGTGCAGTTAGTAATTAAAATAGGCGACGTATATAAAATACAATATTTAAAACTAGCGCGGACTATAAACATATTTACAAGTGAGAATTAATTTGTAGGTAAATAATTTAAAACGCATTAGTATTATAAATGAAGGTTTTTAGACAAATATAAAATTAATTGCGCTGCCATGTAACTCTCGTGCACATTTATTTCATACAGATTTTTAATCACAGTAATTAACTAATATTGGTTACTTTGCATACTGTTCTGAAAGTTACGAATGACTACACATTTGTCTGATTTTTTCGTTCAGTTAGCAATTATTACATCATATTTATATCCAAAGTTTCACCGATTCTTCCAAAAACTTAGAGTACTCATCATAATAATGATTTACAATATATTTAATTTTTTGGGAAATGAAATTAATTGTTCTCTATTTTCAATATGCATGGAACCGAAAAGCTTCCACCGAAAGTAATATAGTATTTACATTGCTACGTGGGTACATGTTCCGAATTTTGTATGAACATTATTAAGTATTCAAGTTTACACACTTAAACTTCACATTATAGGAATAGCAAATCGGAAGTATCGTTTTTCAAGTCTATATACTTTTTATGCTAATTTGGTTAGGCGAGATCGATGACGTCATTGACCTTGACATAGATGGCAGCGCCACAAAGTTAGACATAGTGCTGGAACCAAGACGAAACGCAAAATTTTTATTTGTGGTAAGATCCAGCAAGCAAAAAGCGTCTCTTTGTTTTATTAATTAGACATTTATAAAGAATTAGGTTAGAATAACTTTGTAGTCGTTTCTTGGTTTTATTGATAGCACCATATCGTTGCTATCGCGTCATCAGTGATAATGATGTGAGGTCCGAATTCTGTTTTGCTCGTTTATTTCTTAATTTATTTTTGGAACCGGAACGAACTGCCGGGAACCGGGATCCCTAGAACTTGGTCTTGTTGTTATTGTTAGTGTTAATCTTGTCACATTTACTTCTGAAAAGTGTCACAAGCCAGTTTTCATCGTAACAGTCTGAAATTTTGCCCAGCCATCAAATGTGCTGAAATTTTAATTGTCCTAATACGATCCTGAAATATGCCCGTTAAACTGATTTGCCATAAAAATTGTTACATTGTTACGACTTCCGTCAATCTAATGCATAAATGGATCTGCGCTATTTGCGTATTTTAAACTTTTTCGAAAAAACGGATCGCGTGACAAAGGTAAACGCTTCCGACGATATTCTTATGATAATATTATAATCTTTACAAGAAATGTAGGGCGCTGCTAGATCCAAACGCATTAAACGCTTCCATTCTAGTTTTCATACTTATAAAGCAAATTGTAATGGTTGGCGTAGTTGCTAGTTGGAGCTAGACGTTTCGATTTAAACTTTTACAGGCTCCACCTGAAGATCATGTTCTACTAACATTCGGTTCACTAGACATGGCTTCATATGCAAATTATTCTAATTACTGTCCAGACTACATTGAAGCCCATCATCATGGCATTACGAAACCTGGCGTAAGGTAAGTATAATTACAAAGAAAACGTCAAGACAGTTACGACGGCTACAACGACTGCAACAAACGTTGCTGACCAAATCAGTCAATCAGTTAATCAGTCAATCAACCAATAAATCAATCAGTTTACTTCGTACATAAGCAGCACATAGCAAATAAAAGACAACGAAAAAAATGACGTTACAATTTAAAAACATTACGCATTATAATCAATTAAGAGTCTAAAAATCTAATATTAAAAAATAGAAATGGTTATAAAAAGAATTATGTGACTGATAGATGAAAGAACATAATTATTGATGATGCTGCAAATTACGCCTATTATAAAAAATTTTGCCCTAGAATTAGTGTAAGTGACACGGTGTTTAAAAGTTAAGGACTATTTGATTTTCTCATTACTCAATCGGTTAGGTGCTAAAACTATAATCATGTGCTGCAGTTGACAGCAGCCTATATCCGTATTCAGTTTTCTGGGTTCACTTTGGTGTTAGTAGTAGTACTAGTAGTAGATTTATTGACCAAAATTTTCACAATTATACAACATATTAGCGGAGTAACAACCAGCAAGACAACAAATTTTAGTCCAAAATTATATTGTTTGCGGGCACAGTGACATCCAAAAACAAAACGATATCAAAGTTCTGCTAGTTTGCGTAATACTTCAAAACAAATGACACAAGCTAGTTCATTTTCAAATAATTTCACACAGTCTGAGAAGTTTGTGTTACGATAATTGACGTGTAATATAATGCCAATCATTTTCGTTGACTGCCCAATCAGCGTGCAAGTTATTTGACACGCCTGCAGAGCTTAATTAACGCAGGTACGTTCGGGACATTTAGCTACAGCTCCGTCTAACACTCTTGTGAAAAATGCTCAACTTTTCATTAGTTAGCGGGAGAAATATTGGCCTGGTTCTAGATTTTATTATTGTCAATTGAAATTGCAAGTGAATTAGTGGAAATATATAGTCTAGTTTCGTTTATAGGAAGAAATGCACAATGCTCACGCCTATGAGTTGCTGATTAAACCATTTTGCAGTCAAGAAAATACGCAGTTTAGTTTAGTTTATGGCCTTGCACGTTAGATAAAAGCAACTATTTGATTAACTTTAAATAAAGATAAAACAAAATGTTTTCTTTTTTTTCACCAGTTTTTATAAACCTCAATGAGATCTTCACAGTCAAAATTAATTCAAATGTGGTCAAAACCTATATTACACATCAATGTAGTATTAGCTAGTTTACGTTATTTTTCTGGTTATAATCATAGTTAAAAGATGCCATTGGGATTTATGTAACTCGGATTTATTGTAATTTATGTTATGGGACATTCAATATAAGGGTCGTCTATGGAATGGAACAATTAAATTTATTCCATTTCCTTAGCCTAACAAACGGAAAATACAAACACTGAATAAATCTTGCCGACGAGCACATGATCACTTAACATAGAAAAAATACATTGCAGGCATGAATGATGTTCGGATGTTCAAAGGCAATAGAGACATTTTTGTTGCTCATTTATTGTAAAGCAAGGCTAACTGGGTTAGTTTCTTTATTATTCTCATGTCTCTGCATTTTGTAGTGCTTTGAAACTTCGTCTCTACATTCTGTTTAAATTGAAAAGTCATTTTGGCTACTTGAAGTGTTCATTTCGTTTAAAAATAGCTGCTGCTCTGCAAATTTGTGTTTATGAAAAAGTGCAATCAGTTTAGCTGCTGATTAGACATTAGTTGTGGCTGTCATGCTGTTTAGTTTAGTTTAGTTGAGACAGTTGTTGTTCAGCGTGAGCTGTTGTCCCGAAAGCTGCTGAGCGTGCTTACGTTACAGCGGAGGCGGAGCAATAGACCAATATGTTTGACGTCAATTATTCCTAACTTGTTCCGTTAGTGGGCGTTCACTAATAATATGGACTTCTGTTTGTAGTGCACTGCAGTCACACAATCTGCGCTCTCTAGGTTCTCGTCTTCACCGTCCAGTTTCTATTCGAAAGTTATGTGACTGCAGACGAAGCCTTGTAAAAGCAATAGGATGCCGTTCAAGAGTTCGTAGGAAATTGTAGGGGTCTTTAATTCTGGGTTTAGCATTCTATACGTCACGCGCTTAGTGGAATCACTTCTTTCTATAGATGCAATCAACTCTTGCTTACTCCTTTCTAGAAAAATAGCTTTGTTGCTCGGTAATTCATACAAACATTTCGATAGCTTCCCGTTAACAGCTCTGCTAATATTCAATGTAGTCATTAGAAGCTCGTGTTTCTCCGGTTCAGAAGACAATTTAGACCACATATTAATCTCGCGTTAATCTGGATTAATATTATCAACACTTTAAATGAAGGATATCCACTTTCTATTTGGACTAGTTCGTTGCACGCGCTTGCTCTCACTGATAAAAGAAACTTCAGCAGTTCTAGATACGTTGGCTCTGCTATAGTATACCTCAAATTGGAGTTTCTAGTTTCAACGTTATAAAATTCGCCAGCCAGTAAAGCACTATCCAGGACCTTCTTTTGTCACTGTTTTTGTACAGAAAAGCATGAAATTTGTGGACATGCTGCTCTTTAACCTGTAAGTGCTTTGCATCCATAGTGTTTGCCTTTTCATCAGCAGTAATTACTGCACATATTTTATTTTCAAAATCTTCTTCAATGACAAATCTCACACTGCGCTTCAGCAACAACAAAATTTTTTTTGCGATTCAAAGGACTTCCCATTACACTGCAGTCAGAGAGCTTCCTGGTATTATGTTTCTTTTTTCTTGTCAACGTCTCGCATATGACGTTTTGCTAAAATTTAAAAGGGAAGGGGGAGAAAGGCAATTTTAAAGAGACAAATAATCCACAAACTTATATCACACAATATTTCCATAAAGTGGGGTGTTACACAAAGTTATATTACTCAGCATTACACTTACTTGCTTGAGAGACTTATGTAACTTGAAAAGAAAATTCTTAATAACTTAAAAGGCTCGGGCCAGCTTTTAACCGGTCACTGAGTCACTTTCCCAGTGTGCACCACTTGGTCACCAAAAACGTAATCTTAATCTTAATGACAATATAAAGTAATTTGCGCTTCTGCTTAGTTAATTAAGTGTGCCTGTGCACTACGAATGTTCTGACTAATTTTTCAAACTTTGCGCAGTGTTATCTAAACTTGTTTCAAACGACCTACCATCAAAATGGGTACACCTAACCGTCTTCGCTGGAATTTTCAAGTTTTCACATTTTCAGACAGCGTTGTTGCTAATACAAGCTCTGTGCGCGATAAGGCATTATGTACGTGATATAAAATTTAAAGACGATTTTTTAGCGTTATGCAAGTAAAAGGTTTTCTGCCGCAAGTATAGGCTGTCGGATAGCTTTTTAAAACTCATGTTTTAATATGCCCAGTTTTAATAAAATAGCTCAACGTAAGTAAGTAAGTAATGGTTTATTTTAAGACGGGATTTAAGCAATAAACAAAAGTCATATGACTCCCTGCTGTCCTTAAAACAAAACGAATAAGAGTACACAGGGAGACTCAGTTTTTTGAAATTTAAGATTAACGGCCTAAATAAAATAGACTATTTTACAATTATTTCAACTTAAGCGTATTTTAGCTGTACCAATTAACGAGCTGAACAGAACAGTAAATATAACATAAATTTCGCACAAAAAATACAGAATAAATGAAAGAATGAGAAACCGTAAATTTTTGTTGTTGAGACAGTGATATAATGATTTGGATTAATTCTGCAAAGAGAGAATTAAAACTACATAGGTTCAATGGTTATAGATTATCGTTGTCAAATATAGATTCAACTCAAAATGTTAAAGTTTGATGACTGGTTTGAAGATTGAAGTTTGAAGACAGTTAGACGCAGCCATTTTGACGGTAAGCCGTTTGAAACAAGTTTAGATAACATTGAGTAAAGTTTGAAAAAATAATCAGAATATTCGTAGCGCACACTTCACAACTAAGCAAAAGCGCAAATTACTTTATATTGTCAATAAGATTAAGAATACGTTTTTAGTGAGTCACTGGTGCACACTGGGAAAGTGAGTCAGTAACAGTTTAAAAGTTGGCGCGAACATTTTAAATTATTAAGAATTTTCTTTTCAAGTTACATAAACCTTTCAAGCAAGTAAGCATAATGCTGAGTAATATAACTTTGTGTAATACTTTGTGGAAATGTTATGTAATTAATATATGTCTGTGGAATTTTTTTGGTACACACTTTAAAATTGCCTTTCTCCCTCTTCCCTATTAAATTAAGTAAGTACTTTAAGTAAGCAAGCATGAAAATTTCATTGTAAATTGACTGTAAATTTTGTACTTTGTTAAATAAACCGTGACTTGCAGGAAAAAAATATCAAATTAAATTACATGGGTCATGTTTTGCTTGTTTTGCAGGTTATGCGGGAATAGGGAAGTCCTACCTGACGGAAGGAAAAATCTTGAATCTGACTACAATGAGCTACTGCTAGAACTAAATTCTAATACTGATTTTGACTCAAAAGTTGTTATTGAGGTTGCCGGTAAGAAAAACGTAGTAAAAGGCCTAATTTTGTGCTGTGACACTTTATTACGGATAAACCAAAGTGTTTAAACAATTCTAACGCCATTAATACAATTATCCAGTTTATATGATCCTGCAGCTAACTATTTCCAGTTACACTTACAGTTAAAACCTCCCCGCGTTTATGTTTCTATGATATTTTTGTATGATACGTCACATTCTTGCAACTTTTGCATACTAATGTGAAAGAACAAATCAGATTCATCACTAAATTATACTACTTGGATCACTGTCTAAAAAATCAGGAAGTCACATTATGCAACTGTCCATAGCCATATAAACCCAAACGCTATATATCATATGTTCTTGAATGGACAGAGTTGCAGCAATTACAACTCATTTTCCTTTTCAGCTGTTCATCCAAATTCATCAGACGATCATCCCCTAAAACACGTTTTAAAGATTCGTCCGGAAGGAAAAATCTCAGCTTTTGATGTTTCCACCACGTCGACAGCAACAATCCCAGTTGCATTAGCAAAAATTACCTCTATGGTAACTTTTACTGGACCAACTATAGCTCAGACAGCGCCACCAACCACACCTGCAATTACCACACTTATACCTAGTACTACTGCGAAAAATACAGTATCATCATCTATTACAAAAAAAATGCCTACATCAATGCCCACAGCAACACCTAGTTCTACCACATCAGTGCATACAACAACAGCAACTACTACACCATTATCTGAAGCTACAACAATGATCACATCACTGCTTACTACTGCAACAACTATGGCATCAGGTAATACTACAACTGCAAAGTCCATTCCTACTAAACTAACTTCCGCTATACCAATGCCTGCAATTACCACAATTAGAACACCGTTATCTATTGTAAACAGGCATAATATAAAAAGAACTACCACCACATCACCACCTAGGACAGCAATAATTGTTTCGCCAGTAATTACTACCACAACAATTCCAACTTCACTTTCTACTGCAACAACAACGTCTAATCTTCCTGCAAAAACTACAATATCAAATTTCGAAACCAAAGATATTAAGCTACAGCCAACTACAATAAGAACAGTAGCCAGTTCAGCCACAACAAAACAACAAACATTGACATCTACTACTAACAAATTTGATGCTCTTGCCATGAAAAATGGTAAGTCGAAATTGTCCGACTTAAAACAGATTAATTCTCGCTATATTAAGCTAATGCGGACAAGCAGAGCTCAAGAGGCAAGTTTGGATCAGCTACATCAAAGTAAAGTTGAGGATTTTCGATGGGGCTTGTGGAATGAGTGGTCATCTAGTTGTAAAGGAAGGTGTGGCTGCAAATCCTACGTGAGATCTCGAGCATGCTTAGAAGGAAGCTGCAGGTAGGATATGATAAAACATAGACTACATATTTAATAGTCGAACACATGGCTCTGTATTATAAGCATTAAATAAATAAATAACAAACAATTCAAATAGCAAGTATTTTGAAGTTTATTACGTAGTTCTTCCTCACTGTGAAACTGACAATATATACTGTCACTGTCAAGCAATTTAATTTAATCTTGTATAATTATTTGTTTGTGCACTTGTAGACCTTAAAGTGTTTGAAACGAAGCCAGTCTTAGTCATGTGACCTAAGCTTTAGTTTAGTAGTACACGTCATCTACCAATCACACCTGTTCTTTTTACACATGGTCAGATTTTCTGTTGTCGCCATACTGATCATGCAGTTTAGTGATACTTGAATTGCTTTGTTGATTTTATTATAATTTAACAGTCATTAGTTGTATTGTCAAACCAAAGTTGTTATCAGTAAATGCAAGTCGCTATCTACTTTAATAGTTACTTAATAATTTAAAATTTTCAGAAATTGCTTGGAATCATAAGGTAGTAATTTGAGTCTTTGTAAATTTTCAGTCCTCATAAATCTAATTTTTTCACTTTGCCTAAATAGTAAATAATCTTTAGCACGTTCGTTTTTAAGCAGTTTCTGTGATCTATTATTTTTTTAATAAATTGCAGGTCCATCGCACAGTTTAATGCTGATTTTTGGCGTTTCTGTGCCTGGACTGGCGCATCCCTATATGCATTCTTCAAAAAGAAAAGTAACATACTTATGCTCTTTATAATATATATATATAAATAGCAAACTGCAGGGAAACTTAAACCTACTGTGTCATTGTGCTATTATGGCAATATGGAAAAACTGATGCTTGAATGGCGTCCTTAAATGTTCACCTTGAAATTTTTTGATTAAAGAAAGTCAGAGATGAACTTTCAGCCCCGATTCCTTCCACGAAAAGTAGGCTAAAGCTTACACTTCCCCCACACAAAGAATTAGTTCGTGATGCGGATTAGGATTATCGTTAAGGTTAGGGTCACCGTAAGGGTAAAGATTCGGGTATTTAAATTGTGTGAGGAATTTGTTCCTGGATATTCCCCATCTGTCATCTTTTTAACTTTTCATACTTGTACACTCCTTTTATTATCTTTTCAGCCTAATGTTTAAAACTGCGTTATAATTTTTAATTTCAGCGGTCTCAGTGTCGATACCAAACCTTGCCCTGAAGCTGGACCTCAAATACCTTGCATCATGAACAAAAAAGGTTATTCTTGTTGCAAGAACTGGATATTAGTAAAGCGTGCCAAAAGATGCTATCCTCCAGAGCTGTAGGAGTCAGAAACTAATACTCTTATTTATAATTTTGTATCTATTTGCTACAAAACATTTATACAGGATGGAAAATTGGCTGAGCGTGACTCAGCTCTTCAACACACGTTTGAAGTCCTGTGATAGCAAATTTAAAGTTTATGAGTTACAATCTATATATAATAATTATTAGAAATAATTATAATAATTTAATATATAATATATATAATAATTTAGAAAAAATCTAAATCTATGCAGCAATTTTTGATCATATACGTTTGCTTTCCGTTTTGTTTTGTTTGTCTAAAAATACAGGAGTTTCTTTATTTTTATTTAAAAAAATTACAGTGCCACGTGCTTTCCGTATTTTCTACAAAAGAAAACACATTTCGTGGCAAATTTGGACCGAAAGACCGATTCTGATATTTTTTCAAAGCAGTTAGGCAGTGGACGTAAAATCATTTATTGAACTCCGCCTTTATTTTATTTTCAGTGTTTATCTGAAATTACATATAATCATTATAATATAATATTTGTATAAAAGGTACCTAGTCTCTGGTTGTGATAGTACATTATATGAGAGTATAAATAACTAATAATTTCTGTAAAACAAATGGGTTTTCATTTTCTACTTATTGTCTAGCTGAGACTTTGATGCTACGTCTGCTTCTATAAATATGGTGTTTTCACGAAAGTCTCATCGCTTTATGTTACTGGTTTTTCAAGGGCGTTTTATTTCTCTGATTGAGAAGTTCTGTGACACAATCAGCTATAGCTGTAGGCGATGTACACTACAGACTCGAGAAAGATCAAGTAATGGTCATTTTACCTGGACTGGTCAGCTCGAAAACGACTAGCTGTCACGTTACACGTCTTCAGATACATGCTAAAACTATGTCAATCGAATTTCTTATTCCATTTAGATCTTACACCTGTTATTTTACGTGTTTGAAGCAAGTACTTGTGCGCTGAGCGTTGTACTTTGTCTTTATAGATGGCACTCTATTAGATGAGTTCACGGCATTAGACCTCGCAAATTAATCAATAACAAAATGATGTTATTTGACAACTTACGATGGAATTGTTATAAGTGACATGCCAAATTAATAACGAGACAAATAGCAAGAGTAGTTATTTAATACAAACGTAATTGCTGAATTTAAGTGACATTACATTTACAATTATTGTCCAACATGGATCCACTGGTATAAATCTGTTATAGCTGGGGGAATGAGCAAGGCCTTCCACACATAAGTGCTTAATTTCTATTTATTATTTTCTTCTTTTAGGTATACTGTAATTTTTGTAGTTTATTACATGTAATTGTAATTGTAATTGTAACACATGTTCTCTTAATTAGTTCGTTGCATAATCTTTTAAATATAATGTTAATTTTAATTGTCTTTTGTTTCCTATGTACCATATATGTACCAAATAAATTGATGATTGGTTGATAGATTTCGCTAAACTATTGATTGTGAGACTACTAACATATTTGTCACAACTTCGCAGTCTACCACAGAAAACAAACGTTTAGTTTCGTGATATAATTAACCTATATTAGCAAGTCAAATAATAACATGTTAAAAGTTATAAAAAGAAGAAACGTACCTTAGCGTTATCTTCATCGAACAAGGGCATCACATGTGGCGAATCTTATTCCTTTATTGAACCTAAGCGAGCACACCAGTTTTTAGTTTGTACACAACTGATCACCAGTTTTTAAACTTTCGCTGTGTGTGAAATTTATGACGGCGAATCAGTCACTGCGAATATTCGGTGTTTTGTGGGTAAAAATGTGACAATAGTGTAATAGCTTATTTACATAGAAATACTGTTTATTACTTAGTACCCAGAAGGCGTTGTATAAGAAGAAGCTTTGTGTGTGCAGTCATGTAATCGAAATTAATAGTGATAAAATGTGAAAAGTATTTTTATTTCACCACAATGTAATAAGAAAATAAAGGTAGGTTAGTAGTTAGGGAACATAATTTCAGCTGTCACATTTAGTGCAAGCCAGAATGAACATAAGAAAAGGACTTTATGAGTATGTACATTAGTGCTATGTTTAAGCACGATAGAGGAGAGAGAGAGAGAGAGAGAGAGAGAGAGAGAGAGAGAGAGAGAGAGAAAGAGAGAGAGAGAGAACAGGGATTGCTTTATATTACTAGTACGACTGGCAATTTAGGGTTGTTTATGTTCCGAAGCTGACATTGTAAAGAACGAACAAGGCACAAATGAAAGTCATAAAAGAAGGGTTCATGGAATCAGTTCGTAAAATAGCAGCGCAAGTTAAATAATAATTGAGCATCTTTAGCGATGTTTAAGAACGATTATCACCTTACCTGTAGGACTAGGTTTACCTTTTTAATTCAGAATTCATGTGCAAGAATGATTCACGCACACGCAAACTAACGCAGGTGTTGAGGCACGTGTGACTGAAGGCCCGTCTAATAATAATTGAAATGAGTGAAACACGAGTCATAATTATTCACATATATTTTTTTGATTAAAGAATTTAGGCCTGTTTTTGCGTCTAGCACATAATACCTGAACAAAATTTTCCTTTTATTAAAAACAAAATAATCGCATTCACATTGAATTATGCTTTCAACTATAAAAGTTCCGTTAATTAAATACTAGGAAATATTCATACCAGCAGCACCGCCCCTCTACTTATGAATATTGTGGGCTTGTAACAGCTTGACTGCTTGTAATATTCAATCAGAATAAGATTGCTTATAGATTCATTTCCTGATTGTTGAATGCCTATTACACTCCGTGAGTAACTTGCAGTCTGATTAAAAGCTCCAAGCTCCGCAGTAAGTAACTGATATCTTCAAGCGTAAAAGGTCTTCCCTGAGGGCTACCGAAGACGTCCGCCATGCTTGGTCTGAGAAAGATGCAGACGCTTCTGATGATTTTTCTCGCCTCATGGAATTCTTGTTTTGCAGAAAGAATCCAGTGGGATGAATTGGATGCAGTAAGTAATTAAAAATACTAAAATGTTTAGTATGTATACTAAAATGTATTGCAAACTGTCTGTTCATAGTGCTGTTTACTATCCTCCAACTTTTTTCAACGACTAATAGTCATTTTTCTGTAATCTGGAATCACGTGTGAGTGTGACATGCCGGAGTTTAGAAGCCCATTTTGAGTAATAGCTGTCAGTTGCTAAGCTCTAGAAGACGCCGGCTACAAAACTGTGAGAATTGCATCAGGTGCACCAATCAAGAGCAGTGACATTCCCAACATGTCACCTGTTTGATCTTTAACCTATGACCAAGGTCAGGTTGCAATAAAATATCAGCTCAAATACACCTGCAGCTTCTTTCACGCCAATGTGACAATACGCCGACATATAATTTCTAGATTCTAAATTCTAATATTTTTCAAGGTTAAGCTTGTTTAATGCGAATCAGCTCTAGAACAGCACTTTACAGAGTCCTGCCTTCGTTAACCCTGGTTTTCCTTGCGATCCCTGGTTTCCTCAATCATTCCGTGATTTTGAACAATCATTTTATTTTACAGTAGTAATCGGAACAACTTATGAAACTTAGTACACTTATTTTTAACAGAAATCAAATGAAAAAATCTTTATTTTAATGTGTCATAGTGTAGGCCTACATTGTTTCCTACTTTGATATTCGTTCTCGAGCGGGCTAAAATACTTCCTTTTCTGTCCCCGAGTCCCTGACTGAAATTTTCGTTTCAGATTTGAAATTCCTCCTCTGTGTGCCAAGAGCCTTCAATTTCAGAGTATTGTGGTTAAGTAAATCTGTGCTTAATTTGTTAAGGTTTACAGGAGCATAATCAGACTTCTAATCGGGATTCTCTGGCTTCCCCTGTTGATGACTTTTAACACTTTTTGAGTTTACAAAATGCTTTTGTTTTAACGAAAGTAACACTTTTTGTAGCAGCTGTTATCCTTGAGGCACCGGTATGAGAGGCAGGCTACAGCCCCAGGAGACACGATGTCGTCAAATGCTACAACAGCAACAGCAGCAGAACCCAGCGGGTCATCAAATGCCACAACAGCAACAGCAGCAGAACCAAGCGGGCCATCAAATGCTACAACAGCAGCAAAACCCAGTGGGCCATCAAATTCCACAACAGCTGCAGAACTCAGCGGGTCATCAAATTCCACAACAGCAGCAGAACCCAGCGGGTCATCAAATGCCACAACAGCAACAGCAGCAGAACCCAGCGGGTCATCAAACGCCACAACAGCAACTGCAGCAGAACCCAGCGAGCCATCAAATTCCACAACAGCAGCAGAACCCAGCGGGTCATCAAATGCTACAACAGCAACAGCAGCAGAACCCAGCGGGTCATCAAATGCTACAACAGCAACAGCAGCAGAACCCAGCGGGTCTTCAAACGCCACAACAGCAACTGCAGCAGAACCCAGCGGGTCATCAAATGCTACAACAGCAACAGCAGCAGAACCCAGCGGGTCTTCAAACGCCACAACAGCAACTGCAGCGGAACCCAGCGAGCCATCAAATTCCACAACAGCAACAGCAGCAGAACCCAGCGGGTCTTCAAATGCTACAACAGCAACTGCAGTAGAACCCAGTGGGCCATCAAATTCCACAACAGCAGCCGAACCCAGCGGGTCATCAAATGCCACAACAGCAACAGCAGCAGAACCCAGCGGGTCATCAAATGCTACAACAGCAACTGCAGCAGAACCCAGTGGGCCATCAAATTCCACAACAGCAGCAGAACCCAGCGGGTCATCAAATGCCACAACAGCAACAGCAGCAGAACCCAGCGGGCCATCAAACGCCACAACAGCAACTGCAGCAGAACCCAGTGGGCCATCAAATTCCACAACAGCAGCAGAACCCAGCGGGTCATCAAATGCCACAACAGCAACAGCAGCAGAACCCAGCGGGCCATCAAACGCCACAACAGCAACTGCAGCGGAACCCAGCGAGCCATCAAATTCCACAACAGCAGCAGAACCCAGCGGGTCATCAAATGCTACAACAGTAACTGCAGCGGAACCCAGCGAGCCATCAAATTCCACAACAGCAGCAGAACCCAGTGGGTCATCAAATGCTACAACAGCAACAGCAGCGGAACCCAGCGGGTCATCAAATACTACAACAGCAACAGCAGCCGAACCCAGCGGGTCATCAAATACTACAACAGCAACAGCAGCAGAACCCAGCGGGTCATCAAATGCTACAACAGCAACTGCAGCAGAACCCAGTGGCCCATCAAATTCCACAACAGCAGCAGAACCCAGCGGGTCATCAAATGCCACAACAGCAACAGCAGCAGAACCCAGCGGGTCATCAAATGCTACAACAGCAACTGCAGCAGAACCCATTGGACAGGCAGAGAGCGCTTCTGTTGACGCAGCGAATGAAGTTGAACAGGTGGGCAGACGTAAATTGAGAAGAAGGGGCAAAAAGAGAGGATCTGCATCAAGTACTGGCAGAAGTTTCAGAAGAGGCTCGGAAAGAAATCTCTTTGCAGGAACGGACAGAGGCCGCCAAACAGGTACCAGCCGTGACGTCAGAAGAGGTTTTCAAAGAAGTTTGCTTAGAGGCACTGGTGGTACTAGACAAGAAGGTGCTATTGGTGGCAGACAGAGAAAGAAGAAAAATAGGCAAGGAACTGGTGGTGGTAAAAAAAGAAAGAAGGGAAATAAACGACAGGATGCTGCTGGTGGTACACAAAAAAAGCGGGGAAAGAAAAAGGGAAGACAGTGAAGGTTAGGGATTGATAAGATATGTTCTTATGATAAATCGTTTGATTCATAAAATGCCTAGATTAAGCTTTGTGTGGGTTTTAGCCACTATATACTGTAACTAGTCATCAATGATGTGCACCACTTTGGGAATGTTCGATATTATTGGTAGATATTTGGCATTTTCGGTTTTTTACTGTTTAATTCTTATACTTTTTGCTTGAAAATATTTATATCTATTGCTTCTTTACTTTCTGTTCATTAGTTTTTATCTTTTTTCTCATTGAAATAAATTCGAAAAGGGACAGCTAGATTCTTGTAATACTATTATTAGATACAATTTATCTTAACGTACTCTGGGTGAAACTTTTTGACGTTCGTAGACGGTTATGGGTAACGTGACTTTGTTTGTTTCACGTTGTGAAGTTACGTACAAATAAGTTAAAAATAAAATGCTTTTTCTGAGACTTTCACTGTCGTAAAAAAACAAAAGGCGGCAAAATGCTCTTTAAATCACAAAAATAATCAAGATGCTACATCAATTTGATTCTAGCTTATGAAGACTGTGATGAACGAAAGCTCTGGTGAAATATAAAAATTAGTTTTGATTTAAAAGACATTTTGACCTTTTGTTCTTTTATTACATGCAAATTGTTAAAATCAGCCAGCGAACACATATCAAGGACAGGCGCACTGGTTCGGTAATCTAGCCAAGTACTGATGCAGAATCTGTCAAAAAATTATATCGCTAATTAACTGAAATAAGCAAAAATATTTTGCTACGCAGACTACCTTCGGACTGCTAGGGTACTGACTCGATGGATCGGTTTCTAATGAAGGCCTATATATATATATATATCTCTTCTGCATAAACTATTCAAAACGAAAACGATTTCCTGAATAAAATCAAATTTTTATTACAAAAATCTGTGATGACAATTGGTCACAGACGTTTAAAGCGACAAGAAAGAAGCAATTACAAAACACAACCTACAATAAATTATAATATCATTTAACTATAAATTGCACAAAAAGCACGCACTGAGCAAAATATATCGTACTACTGTAATAACAATCTTCTAATCTCAAACAAGAATTTTTGCGAGAGTCTTAAGACGCGGGTCTACACAAAGTTAAAATTGTTGTTGGCGTTTGCAAAGCTCCTTTGTAGTGCATCACGTCGAATCTCTCAAGAAGGCAAAGCAAAATTTTGTGATTAAAACTCTTTAGCATTTTGCGGTTGAGACGGGCAGTGAAAATTGATCTTTCCTGTAAATAATGAGCTCAGTAACATATAATTCGAATAGTTTTGGTGGGAAATTCCACTAAACTGAGGGATCATTCGACCCTTACAGTTGCAGAAAATAGGTAATTTGGTAGTTTTTTTGACCTTCGAGGTCATTAAAGGAAACTTCCGCCTTCAGTAGTAGCTGTATGAATGGACCATAGAAACTCATTTTGACTCTAATGACATTTTGGGCTTCTTTACAGTTGGCCAGAACAATTGGCAGTTCTGCACATTGAGGAGGCAGCAACAACACGACAATGACAACAACCACATCTGTGACTTTAATAAGAGTAACAAATGAAACGGTTTACACGCAAATACAAAATAAAATGACTTATGTTGGACGATCTATAAAAATATAATTGTCAGCTAAAATACAAAAATAAAAAGCTGTGCCCAGAGTATTTTACGAGATAAATATAAATACACACGTCTGACAGCATTTTTAATAATAAGAGTATTAACAATATCATAAATTTATTAACAGTTTTGTTGATATTAACACACTCATTAATATTAATGTTTGAGTTATTAACCTACAAGATCAAAGCCCTTCTACTTAATCAAGTATAAAAACAGTGAAAAATGTCACAACACAATATAAAACACTTAATATAAACAACCATGGTTTCTAAACAGAAAGCACACACAAAATAATAAACAACAATACGAATACAAATGATAGGAAAAATAAATGGGACGGATAATATAAATAAAAAAGATAAATTTGTTTCCTTAAATTATGATTCCTGTCATTATATGTAAGCAGAATACATCTGCGGATAATAATTAATGACCAGTTTGACTGACCGACGTGACCGATTTATCAGGATTTTTCAGCTGTGACAAATAGAATTTTATTAAAGCATCTTTCATATCTTTGATTTGAATAATCTTATTAAAATACATTAGTTTATTCAAGCGTATAGCCTACATAAAAGAAAAACAGTGCAATGAGAAAGTTTGCCTGTGCTACTTAAAAGTAAAAGGAAGAGAGGGAGAACAAAACGGGGTAAGTGCTGACAACACGTCACGTATAATTGTTCATTTTTGCTTGTTTCTCTGTTCGGTAAAGATGTTCAAAAAGACGAACTACGTGATATATATGAGTATAATAAAGTTTGCTTATCGAGTTTATGCTTTGAATTTATTAAACTTGGTGTGACTACAATGGACTGAGTTTTTTCTCTTTCCCGTGTAATTTCAATTAATATTTACAGCATCACAAGCTGAAGCACTCACTACCTCACAAATCATTTTCAGTGAGTTTTTCTCTGCATTTCTCCAATAAAATATACGGTGTGTCCATGATAAAAACATACTTCCGTATCACCCTTCGAGTACGTCTATATCTTTTAATCTGGGCAAAGCAAGAAAGTTAGACATAAAAAATATGTATAACATTTTTATAAATGAAAACAATTACTTTTTAATCTATTAAAAATCAGAAAAGACTGCTACTGGTCTCCTTCTTCTTCTTCAATGTCTCATTCTATCTATTGCAGACTTTGAGGCACTAGCATTTATTAGAGATTTCCACCCACTCCTATCTGCAGCTAACCGCGTAAGTTCTTCTACTCCTAAAGATAGATTTGGTTGAAGTTGTTGTAATCATGATCGTCATTTGGAGGAGTTTGGATCTCAAGTGCGTTTTCCAGGTAGAGTTTGAAAGTACTGGGCTAAGATAGTCCCCTGGGGGACCCCGGTATTCGTATTAAAAGTTTTTCTTAAGGTGTTCCTAACTTTTACAGTAAGTTTAACATCCTTTAGTAGAATTGTAATAATGAGCATTTGATCTGGTTGTAATACAGTTTGTAGGTCGTCGAAGAGAATTCCTTTCTCTGCAATATCAAATGACTTGCTCATATCAAGTAACAAGCCGTGATGCGACAAGAACAGGATGTGATTGCTTTTTCTGCTAGTATTTTCGTTTTAGCTGTTTTGCTACCAGATTATTTATATCTGGACTTTTTTCATTCTTTAAAAGATTTCGGGAACAAAACGTGACTCCATTGCTGTTTGTTAAATCAGGAATGTTTTTTGCATTATTATTGTTGTAAGATCTTTAAAAAACGTAGTTATAATTTCTGATGCTTCTAGTTCATCATCAATTTCAATTGATATCCTGCCTTTTGGTTTACTTCTATTGATTTTCCCAGACTCCTTTGTACATCTTACTAGAGTCATTTTTGCTGTTTTCAATTTTTGCAATATCTTCTAATAATTTTTCTTCTTTAAGCACATCTCTAAATTCTTTTAGCTTCTGACTTGTCTTTAGCTGCACCGTGCTTCAACCTAATTTCCTTGTGTTCAGCTGATAATTTGTCAGCTTGTTCATTGCAAAAGATTTTCTTTGTTATTTGTAGAGTAACCCAAAACTTCCTTTGATCCATGTGTGCATGTATTAACAATGTTATCCCATTGTTCTTGTACACTGGCTTATGCAATTTCTTTGAAATGATGCTGGAACTTTCTCTAAATATTTAATTTCAATATCTTGATTTTTAATTTGTCACACTGAAATTGCCAAGATATGTTGTCCTTTGCCAGGGCTGCCAACATTGAACTTTGCAATTACTAGTCTGTGCTCGTAGAACGTTTCAGTGTCTCTGTATGATCTTATACTATTTGCACTAACACAGTTAGCAGACTGAATTCGAAAGAATGTGCTGCCATCTGTCGGTTAAACTTCAAACTAGATCCGCAGAAGTTACAGATTTTAAGCACATACAGAAATAAACTAACTTAAAAGTCAAGGTTTCTTGATAACTAATTCTTGCCGCAGAGAAACAGTTTTAAGTGAGCAAATATTCTGTCATATCACGACGCATTAAAGAAATGCAGAGAAAACGAAAAAATGCAGCCAGATTTGATACTGCTTTTCGTAAAATCGTTTAGATTATTACCATCTGTGTATTATAGCACGTTAATGCACCACGACATTAAATTGTCAAGCGCAATCATGACATCAGAAAACGGGAAGAAACGGTTACTGATCCATTACTATACCACCCACATACCTTTATGGAAACTGCATGAGCTATCACTTACGCAGACTCATATAAGTGATGAACAACAACATGAATCAACAACATGCGAAGAGCGTTATTATTAACTAGATTATTCTGTCACGTACTGCATTGTGTTGCTGTGGCTTCTATAACGAACAGTACAAACTAAGATGAGCAACTGATCACCTGGAATAGACATGTTTTAGCTGCAAGGCTTTTCAGCAATGAGCAAGTAGATGAAATCACCAAATTCTCGCACATTTTATGATACATGAATTGATTTTTCATAATCAGATTTACTGGACAGACTACGAAAGTTTCATGTTCGTATTTATCAATTGACAGATAAGTTTACAAAGAAAGAACACTCATTGCACATCCGTTAAATGTGTAAATAGATCTTCGACCCTTTTATTTGTCAGGTAAATGTGAGCATACGTTATGGCAAGAAAAGGCCATGGCACCTTCATAAATATGAGTATTACGTCAGTCAGTAAACCTATGCAAATCGCCAGGCTCTCGCTTTACCTAAACCTAATTCTTCGGTATTACTTGCTAAAAAATGAAGACTGACAAGCTGCTCAGAAAATAACAAGGCTTAGCTATGACACGTATGTCAGATTTTAAAATCATTATTCGTGCGATTGAATTATATTTTATTAATTTACCTGCACATAATAGGCAGGCATAAGCCTGTATATCGAAATCTCCGCTTTTACGATTTCCAAGTTTTCAATAAATTTGTTTCCAGGTCTGATACACACTTGGCCATATCATTCGTTCAATATACACGTAGGCAGTAATTACTGCAGTAACTGCTTGTCACAGTTTAAAGTTCTTTTGAGGAAATTTTATTTTTTTGGCCAGCTTATTAACTCGAGCTGTGATGGATACTATAGGTCTAGTGTTCTTTGTCAGTGACTGGCATATTCTATTACAACTCCTTGCCACTGTGTTTCATTAAGACAGCCGGAGGAGTGTTTCTGCAAGAAAATTAGAAAATCGTTTAGAGCTATGAAAACCGGTGCACAGTGAAAATAAGCAAACAGTAGCACGAAAGAAAATGGGGATTTAAGAGGCGTTTACCTGGCATATGCAATGCGCTATGCATTATCCACCTGCGGACTAAAAATCAATAGGAAATAGCTGCAGAAAAAATAACGCACAATGCAGGTCTGGCAAACGGATGCATTGGTAACAATGTAAACAGTTTTTATCTACTCCGCACTCCGGTAACGCATACGCATTCCGTGTAAATTAACATTCTCGCATTTATACATTCATACTTCGCAAATCTATGTACACTACTTAAAGTATTTTCTATGAAACATATGCTTATGAAAAATTTGCGATTGTGTACATGTTTACCATAAAATAAAGTCGGTACTGTCTTATACACTGAACGTCGAATTCCGTGGTAGACTAAAGTAGCATTTACCTAGTGTCATGGGGGGGGGGGAGTGCGGAATAGATTAAATCCGTTTATATTGTCTTCAACGAACCGGTTTATCAGCCTGCGTTAGGCATTATTTTTTCTGCACATATTTCCTATTGATTTTTTATTCCGCAGGTGGATAACGCATAATGTATACGCATTCCGGATGCTAGGTAAAAGCCACTTAAGCGAGCTCTACATTTTTTCAAAAAAATAAACACAGGGTGTAGTACTCTTTTAGGTTTTAAGTAAAAACTAATGAAAAACGAAAGTAATTGCAGTGCGTTACTGAACATTTTAAATTTGCTATGAAATTACCAGATATATCAAATTCACAAGTCACTTACGTAAGCAGTGATCAATAATCGGAATAGCATCAGTCTATAACCAAAACAGGGATGCGCCATTTTCAAGTCCAAAACATGGCAGGTCATCAGCGACTGACTACTCACTGTGAGTATAAACATGTCACGACTGTTACCATATTCAGTCGCTCTCCAGATTTCTGGACCTGGCAATCTCCTCTTCATTTGCACGGCGAGACAATAGGGCTGTTATTTCTGGCACGTACATCATGAAGGCTACAGCACCAAGAATAAAGAACACGATGAGAATGGCTGCCTTGTGGTTGCGATCCATATTTTGTGGAAATGCTAAAATGCAAAATGAAAACCTAGATAAAATCTGCATCGTTCGACCATCTGAAATGTCATGGTATGAGCTTTATTAAATATCAACTAAACAAACAATCAGATAATTATATAATTGTGCTGTCGTTTCGCCTAGTGCCTGCCTGACCAGTCGATTAGAGCAGTTGCATATTTACAGTAAAATTCAGAGAACGGTTAAAAGTTAAACTCGATTATAGTGTGGTACTTTAGCGTAGAAAAAAACCAGATGCACTCTTCCAATTTCAAAATTGACTTTAACCATGCGTCGTTAGAAATGTTTTTATGAACAAACACAAAAATGTTTACAAAAATGTGAGAACATCACGCAGAGGAACATTTAATTAAAAAGCTACGCTAAATATGTTGCAGTCTAGATCTTGAAAGCACACACACACAAAAGCAACAGATGCTACATGTGCCACACAACTCTATTCATACAAACACACATTTTATATGCATTTTGTACAGTACAGTTTGTGTACATTAATTGCAACAAAGAATATTATTATTATTGTTATATTATTGAGGTCTATGCTTCATTTTCCTTATTAAGGAGCAGCTTTTAATTTCGTACAATTATCAATATTCCCAGCGTAGGTGCAGCTGGATATTGTTCAGTAATAATATTCGATCTAACGTTTACCTTACCTATTGCGCCTCACAAAACACGATTTCTAATGTAGCAACAGAACACTACTAGCAAATGCCAAACAACACTCACTTTAATAATTAATAAACTAGCGATATATGTAGCTATAGTAGCAGTTAAAACCTAACATTTCAGGATTATCGCTCTCTAGAATAGTGACTCTCAGGCAAACTGGTTTTCTTCTTGGATGGGGTCAGAGACAGCAGCTGGGTTATACTTGGCATGGTATAGAATTTCCAAGCGTGCTACAGTGTGTGTGTGTGTGTGGGGGGGGGGGTCTGGCGATGCATCTGAAGTAATAAACAGCGTCAGTAATACTAGCTAACGATGTGTGATGCTGCAGCTCACGGGCCCGCATCATTAGGCTGAGCATTATAAAACTGTACAACATAACGGATTGCTACGTAACTATACCTAGTGCATTTGTCATCAGTAACACGCAAACAGACAACAGTAAATTACGTTGGCTGAGTGATACTACAGTGATAAAACATTTTGCTTTCTTGCGAGAGCTGAACACGGCGTTAAAAAGTTACATTTCGAAATCCCTTCCATTCAATTAAAGGCTTGAAACTCTTAGAAGATGACTTTTATTTGTCTTGTTTTTCTATTAAACTTGAAACAACTAATTTATTTATTTACTAAAGTATCCACTTTGTATTAGTATTATTTTCAAATTACTGATGTTTTATTGTATATTATGCAAATGTGAATGCAGGAGGGGGTGATCGGTGATTGTATGTGTTGTACATAGTATTGTACTATTTTTGTATAATGCCGTCTTTTATTTTGTACGTTTTTAACGACTGTTTTATATGGAAGAAACTCTGAAATAAAGGTGTAAGTTTTTAGAAAAGGTTTTGTTATGTAATTTGCATAAAATGGCAGTTTGAATCTGTTGCATACAAGGCTGGCAGTACGGTACAGTACGAAAAAATACCGTACTTCGTACCTCTAAAAAATACCGTACCGTAATTCCGTACCGTACCTACAAAATCGAATCGTAACGTACTAGTACGATAAAATATCGTAACGTAATTCCGTACTAAGTGCAGGATGAAAAGATAAAGAGTGGCATAAAAGTTAATTGTAAAAACGATAAGTTTATGAATTATCGTTATGAATTTATGCATACTATAAAAACAGAATTGCTGTCTGTAGATTACAAAAGTTACTCAAAATTATGCACGAGATATAAATTTATCTTGAATTGCTTTTTCTAATAAATATTTTTGTGCAGACACGATGATTTACGGTCGTTAACCAGATCTTAATGTTGGTCAATAGTGACAAATTTTTGATGATGATTCAAATTTAGTGTCCTGCCTAAACACCTGTAACTATACCCCGCAAGCCACGCAGGTTTAACGTGTTAGGTCGGTACGTCTCGAATTTCTTTCGTTGGCAAAGCAAATCTTTAACTCGGATGTTACACTCAAGCTATGCAGATTTTTTGAAACAAAAACGAATGTAGGTTAAACAGGCAGGTAGGTACAGAAAAAGGCGTAATTTTTACCATAGGGTGCCATTTTTACCGAGCACGACAGAAAATTTCTATACAATTCTCAGAAATAGCAGTTAGAGCAGCGGGCTACATAAATAGTTGTCAAACTTGGTAAGCAATACAAAACAGTAAAGGTAACGTAATTTATGGGAAGTGAGCACGGGTGCTTCTAAAGAACTTGCCGCTTTTGCATCCAAAGCGAACCAGTCTTCCTGTTTCGTTTGCGTGTGTTCTGTGTTAATTAGGGGAGAACAATAAGTCCCCACCCAAGAGGCAAAACAAATCGTCATACTGATTTGCTGACAAATAAAAGCATTACAGGAATCTGGGTAAAATGGTACGGAAAAGGAACGAAAAAAATACCGTACCGTACTTTTAAGAGTCTTTTCGTGCCGTACCGTACAGTACTGCTAGCCTTAGTTGCATATTCAAAGCCCTTGGAAGGCACTGCTAATACGCCACAAGATAAACTTTCAGCAATGAAGATAAATATTTGCGAAAGTCAAATGCTATTCCCACGAAAAAAGCTTTTTAATTAAACGAACAGCTCTTCTATTGATCGAAACTATGTGACTATATAAGAAGTGTTAACTTTTGGTATTCTAATGTGTTTTATCGCAATTAAATTTCAGTGAAATTTCTTTACATTCGTTAAAGCAGTTTTTTCAAAATGAACTTCCATTACAAAGCATTTGTTACATAGTGTTGCGTCAGTTTTATAGCCAACAGCCTTTAAATACGCCTAGACAGCGTAGTTACATTAAATACATTTCAGTTGAATTTTTTGACAATTTTAAATTTTTCAAGCCTTAACTGTGTGTAAACAAAATAACTAAATACTTCTTCAAAGTGTCTTGGCTTGAAATCAGATACAAGAAAATAGTCATACAAACTAAAAAGTATACTATCAGAAACAGACTTCAGAACTGTATTATTATAAAATTATAAAAGAGTATTATAGCAGAATGAATTATAGGAGAAATAATTGCATAAAATAATTATCTGGAAGGAGTTTACAATTCCCCACGCAATTTAAATTCCCTAGCCTTAATCCTAACCTTGACCCTAACCCTGACCCTAATCTTAACCCTAGCTCTAACTTTAACCCTAATCCTGACCCTAACCCTAACCATAACCCTAACCCTAACCTTAGCCCTAACCCTCACCTTAACCCTAACCCTAACGCTAACTCTAACATTAACAAGTGTATGGTAATTGTAAACTTTAGGCAGTTATCTTTTTCAAAAGCAATAGGCTTATCAAACATAAAAAGCGTTGTCACGTGTAATCGATGGACGTTTGATATATACAGACAAAGGTGCCACTAAGATTTTAAAGAGATGTAAGAGATTATATTGTCTTACCTGTCCTGTACCATACCGTCCTCACAAGATCTCTATGGCATTTCGCATATTGAGAAAGCTATTGTTACGAAACCGTAGTGAACAAAATTATTAGCCTAAAAACCACGTTTGTGTGTTTACTATATAAAAACACAATTGCATCTACAGGTAACGTACTGCACAATGATTAGACACTGCGCGCACGACAACCGAAGCCTAGCTTGCGATGGCAGGACGCGCTTCACCTGTTATAATTTGCATTTCTGTTTGATAAAATGCATTTGTGATTCCAACAGCACACGAAAGTAACGTTACTCACACATGCAGAGCAAACTAATTATAGCTAGGTCATAATTACTACATATAAGCGTTCAAACAAGGAAAACTATTACGACGTCTTGCGCCAGGGGTTTCGGTAAGCGACAGAAACTTATTGATTTATAAGCTGCACATAAGCGCTTATGACAGACGATATCTTAATTACGTTTTCGGTCGTTACAAAGGACGAATCTTAAAGACGCAAAGCAGATAAAGGATATAAATGCGAATCGCGATAAAGATGACGAATTTAGGCGACGCAAAACTAAAATAATTTCTTCAGTTTCTAAATTTATAATTTAGATGCAGTTTTTATTCTTTTTGTTATTGAAATGTGTTAAGAGATGCTCGCGTCACAGAGCAAATTAGATAAAGCTTCTTTTGCTTGCAAACGGGTGTCGCCACAAGCCTATCCACTCTCTTATATATTACTACTGTGTATAATGGATGCGACTCCAAGCTTGAAAAACAAACGATAGGTTCAACACGTGTAAGAGTGCAAAAAATTTTGCATTAGGTAAAATCGATGTTAAAATCATTTTTATGTATTTATCGAATCGGTAGATTTTTGGTAGAGAAATATTTTTATACGCTAAGCAGTACACTTTTTTCTGGTCTAATCTGGTCAAATAAAGTAGTCACCTTAATTTAAAAAATGCATATGGGGTGCAAGAAACATGTTTCGCCATTTTATCACATCACATATTATTGTAATACCTATAATCTGAGCAATTCTGAACACCTTGTTCTAAATTTTGTGTCTCGTAACATAAAAAATTTAATGGTGAAATATTTGCTTCTCAGATTAAAAAAAAGGCTTATGTTGTAGCGTGTGTTACATTAAAAAATCATGAAAAAGCTTTTCTTCAAACGTAGTATGGCCAATGAGCTAATTATCAAATTTGCTAAAATAAGGATAGAACTTGCTTGCTTCAAAAATCTTACTAAATTTTCTGTAGATGGCAGCACGCAACTGTGATTTCCCGAACTCGATTTGCAGCACAATTATTCACTTCTTTGTATAACTTCTTTGTAAAGTTATACAAATTTAGTTACAATACAATTCCCAGTTAGGGTTAACAGGTTAAAGCTATACGCAATTTCTGGATTTCTTTCATTTGTTTCTCTTGGTATTTACAACATTAAATTTTAACTAATTAGTGATAACCATTACCTCAAATTTACCATTAAATGTTATTCACCAAATCACGCTCATAGAAAATTCTCGGAGGGCTAAATCGCTTTCCTGTTTATTCCGCAGTAATCACTGAATTTTGTACAAAGGTATTATTTTAATCAAACTTCGTGCTTCGTACAATTTATTGGCCTTCAAAGTTTTTCAACTATGAACTTATATATATATATATATATATATACGCATCGACAAACTATTGATAACGTTAAAAATTCACTTCGTAAATAGCTTGACTTCCCAGCTTATTATCGAATTTTACGTATACCACTAACAATTTGATTTTAGAGTGCAAAACTGATGCATTGTAATTGTTTGCGCATTGTAAATCATTGTTTATTGTGTTAGAACTCATTGTATGACTATCTGAAGAATATTACCGCGACAAGCTTAAACTCCAACCCCAAAAAGTTTTGGTCATATATTAAGCTAAGGGGGCACCAAAATTTGGGTGTGCCTACAATAAAAGATGGTACAAAAATGTGCATATTACATTTGAAAAGGCAAAAACTATAGATGATCAGTTCAAATCAGTTTTTACAAATGAACATACCAGCAGCATTCCAGGTGGGCACGTCTCCATATCCAGCAGTTGGGGACAAACAGATTGGCATCGAAGGGGTAGCAAACAGTTGACTCACATTAGTTCTTCCAAAGCTTGCGGTCCTGATGATTTGGTATCAGCAAAGATGCTTAAGACAACAGCCACCGAGCTGGCGCCCTCATTTGTTTTTCTTTTCCTTTGATATGGGAATTATTTTTTCTGATTAGAAGCAAGCATTAGAAGTAAACAGCTGTTTACAAGAAAGATGAAAATGCCTAGATATTATAGGCTTATCTCCTTGACGTGCATTTTATGGAAGATAATGGAGCATATCATCTTAAATCACATTATGAAACATGTTTCACATCACAATATATTATCAGGTCTTCAGCATGGTTTTAGACAGAAGTTATCACGTGAAACGCAATTAATTACTGCAGTTCAAGACAGGGCGTCTTCTCTAAATAATCATAGTCAAACGGATGTTTTACTGCTGGACTTCAGCAAAGCTTTTGACAGTGTGCCGCATTATAGACTCCTTCATAAGCTACATTATTATGGCGTTCGTGGAAGGACTGCAGCTTACATATCTAGTTTCCTCTTTGGTTGAACGTAAACAGTTGGCTGAAATATGGCTGGAATATGGCAAGGTCATAAAAAATTAAATTAAAAAATCAGAATTTTTCCGACACAACATCACCCTGTAAGCTAATACACTGAGTTCCTCGCAAGTTCCATTCTTTTGCTAAAATAATGATGCTACGATTAAAGATTACTCTGATATATATATATATGTTGTAAAACGAAAAGTCCAAGTCAGAGCAGGTGCAGTAAGTTCAATTGATTGCTGGAACTTCATTATTTCCAACGTATGGCAGATTGATTAGCGACGGACGATTAAATTACAAAGTTAGCAAATATTTCTTTCAACTGTACTGCTTTCAACATTTTAATTTAAAATGTTGAAATGAAAATATGTACTCGATAGTTGCCAAACAACTAATGTCTCTGTGAAATCGGCATGCCAAATTTGAGTGCATACGTATAAAACAAACAAGTTAAATTTGGTCAAGAGACTGAGGCTGAGTGAGAGTGAGAGAGGGTTTATAGCTGAGTCTTGCAGAAGCCGCGCAACTAAACACGTGAGGTCATTATAAGAAAATCCCATCGATATGGAAAGTGCAAAATTACAAGATAAAATTCTTAATTCAGTTGGATCTAAGTACACAACCTACAGGACAATAAATCCTCAGTTAGAAGTAGATAAGATCTAAATAAACTGCGAAATCAGTTTTAATGTTCCTGGTACAGGGCATACTTTTACTTTTACTTTTGTTGTCATGGGCGACATTGTTGATATTTTCGATAAATCATGTGAACCTCCAATACTAAATAACAATGATCTTCATCTACTTAATTATGCAGACAATATACTGATATTTCTGCAACTCAGACATGCTTGCAAAATTGCCTTGATCGACTTAATCTGCATTGTGACAAATGGTACTTAAAGTCAAACTAGACCCTCACTATAATATAAGCTTTTACAACTTAAAATCCTACTCTTATTACGAATATTCAATTTATTTGATTATTAACTTACTGTAAAACTTGTTTCATTTGGTGACTTCTTGTTACTTCGTTGTAGCGGTATTAAATTGGAAGAACCGCCTTTCGTTGCGTGAGACAAATAACGTTACATGAGTACAGTCACGAGGTCACCAAAGGTCACTAAACAAACATCGGTAACAAAAGACGCTTTCTGTACCTCGTACGCCATTCTCGCTCACGGCGATGATCTTCATGGCGATTTATATGACAATGCACGCGTTCGAAATTCGTCAGGAAAAGGTAAGCTATTTAATTTACAAGTTTCTTTTGTTTAATAATAACTATGAATTCCTCGTGCAATCATAATATTGCGTTAAAAACTTCAGTGTCTGTTGGGGTTATATAGAGTATATATGATACATAAATATAAACCTTTAAAAGACAAAAGTAGAGGTATTTAATAAAGGAGGTCATAAAATAAATGCGTTTAAATTATTCTCAGATAAGATAGAAATAGCGCAATAAGATGGAAAGTATACGAAGATGTTTTAAAGTTAGATAAGGCTACTTAATTTAGTTTATTGCACCAGACTGCACGAATATTTGTAATTCAGGAGGAAAACAGACAAAAGTGTACAACTCCCACACACAAGAAATTGGTTCGTGAAGCAGATTAGGATTAAGGTTAGGGATAGAATTAGGGTTAGGGTTAGGGCTGGGTTAGTGTAGGGTTTTGGTTGGGTTAGGGCTATGGTTAGGGTGGGAAATTGTGAAATCGTTCCGAAAAACAATTTCCACTTACTGATAGACTAGCAAAGACTGAACCACTGAGCCAGAATGTTTTTAATGGCAGCAAATAACTTAAACTCTCAAATCACGAGCATTTTTGCTTTTCTTCTTCTTCGTTTTATCTTTATTACATGACGGCACTTCATGCTGGTTTGACAGCCGCTGATATTTCGAATATTTTTTAGATAATTAAGTTTATTTACTCAATGAGTTGAGAAACTGTTTCGCAGTATGTAAACTACACACGTGCTTATAAAATCAGAAACTATTTCATAGTATTACACAAACTACACACGTGTTTATGAAATAGATTCTTACAAATGTCTAGATACACGATATAATAAAAATGCAACAAAAATTACTCACGAAAAAGAGATGATGAAATAAGAACTTATAATTTCCCTCCCCCTTTCAGTTACAGCTATTTCGCGAGAGAAACTAATTTTGAACTTGCTCTGGGCTTTTTAAATTTAATGATGCTTCGAAACAAGAAATCCCTGTTTTTGTAATACATCTTTAAAATAATTGTATTGCAAGAAAAGGCTTGGTACAATTAATTTTAAGCACCTAAATTACGTATTTTAACAGGATATGGCGCTTCCTTAAAAACCGACCTCTCCGATAGTGAAAATATACAGTGATTGTTTGGCTTCCGGAACGAAGCCGCGCTACATTCTTAATTCTCGCAGAAAGTGTTTACATTGGTTAGGCTCGAGTGGTTTTGAGTGACAGTACAACGAGATTTAATGTAAGTTAGATGGACTGCGAAATTAAATTCGGAAACTGTTTTCAGTATCATGTCGTGAATTATGCGGGTGAAAATCAGTCGAACATGACAAAAGGACTACGTTAATGTGTCATAGAGCGACGGCGTGTTATTGTGTTAGAGGAAGATATTAAACTTCGCCAAGTAACGAAGTCATTATCTGTTCATAAAATTCTGAATTCATTGTATCGGGTTTGAGGCGGATTCAGGGATTTGTTTCTTGAAAAGGGTGGAATATTTCACAAAATGTGTAGGTACGATCAAGCAGTATATGTTGAAGCAACTATAATGAAGGCGATTTTAGTTACAAATAAATTAAGCATTCAGCTTAAACGAAAAAAATCACGATAATGAATTCGTTACCCTGGCACGTGGCGGTGTTAAGATTCATTATGTAACAAAAGCGCTCATTATGTAACAATGCAGCATCATGTAGCAAGTCACAAAAGTCGTCATTACGTAACAAATTTTATAACAATTTGTAACAATCAATTATGTGACAATTTTTGTGTAACAAATGTGGTAAATTATGTAACAAGGTGACCGTGATTTGCGGTTGGGATGTTATGGTATGGATGTGGTCTAACTATTGGATTGGGTAAATTTCTTTCTGTTCTGGATATGGCTCTAATTATGACTTAGTTTCTTTTAGTCTTTGGTTGCTTTGCCGTGAGCCTGGTCTGAGATCTGATCTATCAATGGTCTGTAACAAATCTGTTTAGCGTCTGATTTGTCGGAGATACGATGGTTTGATCTCGTTTGTCTGTGTTCTGATCTGCCTGCTCTATTAGAGGCCTAGTCTGTATTTAGTCCGGAATGTCTGAGGTCTAGTCTGACAGAGGTTTGGTCGGAACAAGTTTGGTCTGATGCGGGTATCTAGCCAGATGCGTCTTCAAAGATGAAATTCTGACTAAAGTTCAGTCTCAGCTGTTGTTGGGGTATATACATACACTTAACAAGTAAACAAGCCAGCAAACAACAACAAAGAAACAGAGAAACAAACAAACAAACAAACAGAGTTGCAAACAGACAAACAAACAAACAAATAAACAAGCAAAACAAAACTAACTAACTAACAAACAAACAGACAGACAAACAAAAAACAAACAAACAAGGAACCATACGAATAACCGCGCCTTCTTTTCTTAGCTGACCTAGACCTAGACTTGGCTCTTTACGCGGAGAAGGAAACCTACTCTTGATCTGAAAAAACATTTCTTCCCAAACAGTCGGGAATCAGAGCTGTTTACTGTAGTTAATTAGTGGTTGCTTCATTAGAATTCTGGGCATCAGCTATGCTGCGGCTTAGCATTTTCTCACAACTGTATTCACCTCACCAGCGGTAAGCCGTACGACGTTTCAGTCTTATAGAAAAAGCTTTTCTGAGAACCTTCTTATCTGCAATTAATGGGGCATTTGACTGGGGCATTTTTGTGTTTTATATTACAAGAATAGTGCATAATTACTACAATAGGCTACGAACTGCATGACATTTAGCGAATTTTGGCGCCAAAGTAGTATTGCCATCCACCCCATGCCTTATATTTTGACTATAGCCGTATCTGGTAAAATACTAATGAGATCTGCTTGCGTTTATCAACTAGGAGTACTTGACCGTTCTACCTAACCATTGAATTTCCCACTACAAGTCTTATCCGAAGAAGTGCATCACTTTCCGCGCAGTAGGCTATGTTCTCTCTGTAAAACACTGCTGTGTGCCTTACTTAAAACGACCAGGAGCTTTTTGGCAGAAGTCCTTTAACAATTTTATTTATTTATTTATTTTATTTTTGATTTCTGCTCGTAGACTGAGTCTTAATTCATAAAAGTACAATAACTAAACAAAAACTACAACTAGTTATACTAACATAAACTTGCAGTTTACACAAATTAAAAAGAGAAAGCAGTTAGAATAATTACATAAGTGATAAACATTGAAAATACATTAAAATTTCATTTCAATGCGCAAAATATTTGATAAAAAACATCACTATTGTAAATTACATGTTTGAAGAAACTATCAGAAGCGTTTAAAACACGGCATCTAAGATTATATGTACATTTACGGAAAAGAACTTTAAAATGACTAATATCACTTTCTACAAACTTTCCACAAATATTTGCTTGCAATGTTCTGAATTAAGGTAGAAAATCTGGATATCATTTCGAACACCACGCTTCGACAAACATTTACAGTTTTTTGAAGAGAAAATCAATGATTTACGCCGTGTTAATGTTCAATCAAATTTGGCAACCATGCACTGGGTGCACTGAACCAACGTAAACACGGGATTTTGACTTTCAGATCGATGGTGATCGAATATTTACAAGAAATAAATTGTGAATTTCTGCAGTTCGAAGAAGCAATCCTGAACAATGACTTTATCTTGTCGTTGTTGTCGTCATCGTCATGTTCAACGTCGTTATTATTCTTGTTTGGATTTAAACACATTACTTGTTTTTAAGAAGTGAGATCGATCTAAAGAATTTAAAGTTTAAAGAAATCGCAATTGTAGGCACATATCTGTCAAATGTATTTCATTAGATACAACACAGAAAGTTAACCCATAAAATACTGTAATTTAATTCATACTAAAATAAATTTAAAATAAATAATAAATAAGATAAATACAATGCGCATAAATTTAAAATAAATAATAAATAAGATAAATACAATGCGCATCATCATAATGTTTTTCAGTTAGGGAACAGCTGTATAAACAACTTTACATAGAGTAGCAGTAGTAGCATATTTCCTTGACCAAAATTTTCTCAAATATACAATATATTAGCGGGTTAAAAAATAGTAAGATAACAAATTTTAGTCAAAAATGATATTGTTTGTGGGAACAGCGACATAGATCCAAAAACAAAAACGTATCAGGGAAAAAAGTTAGACGATGTTAATCACTGTCTACTTGGCGTAATAGTTCATAACAGATGACGGAAACTAGCTCATTTTTAAAGAATTCCGCATAGTCTAGGAAGTTTGTGTTACGATAATTATTCCTAACTTGTTCCGTTAGTGGGCATTCACTATTAATGTGGATTTCTGTTTGTGTTGCACCACAGTCACACAATCTGTGCTCTTTAGGTTCTCGTCTCCACCGTCCTGTTTCTATTCGAAGGTGATGTGACCGCAAATATAAACAATGTATTAGCTGCATTGATTGAAACATAGAATTTGGTGACAATCATGCAGCACACAGACTTAATGCAAAGTCACATTAAGATTCAGGGAGGGGGCAGAGGGTCCGATGGCACCGGACATCCATATTGGGAGGCCATCCAATAAAAGAGTGAAATAAAAATTTTCAAATTTGAAATTGTGTCTGTTAACTTCGTTATACAAACACCCTACCGTCCCAAAGACAAGAGACAAGATATATCTACTGTCACTCATTTAACAGACACCATTAGTACTTACGGCCATTTAGCGACTTACACTTCAGGTTAGGACGCAACAACCAAATAACGAATAACATGTTGTTTTATCTTATATGTCCTCTCGAACTCAAGACTGCATGGTTACAGTCCGAAATCTAAACCACACGTCCACGCAATACAGACAACTCACAAGCTGGTGTAAATGTGGACCCGTGCTTTGATAAGGGAGACCGGAGTAGAATACTTGTTACACATGTTTTGATTTGAAGTTTGTAATTATTTTGCACATATTATTTGTTTTCATACTCCAGCTGTCCACATGTGAAGAAAGTGGAGATCTCATTTGGGGAACCGAACTTAATAAATTCAATTTATATTTAATTTGAATAAAAATGTTTATTTCATGTTTCATCTTTTTTACATATTTAAAATGTCTTCTTTTCTCACATTTCTGGATACTAGGCCCTATAGCCCCCCCCCCACTTGAGTCTTAGGGGCAAACAATCAAGGGCTTGGCTCCGGGGATCACCAAACCTCTGCACGCCACCAAATTCAGCGATTATAAGAAATCTAGCAGTGCATGCAACAAGTGATTTTTGCCTCAAACACCTATAAATTGCTTTGCATGATTGCAATTCCCACGGATGAGCCGGTTAAACGTTTTCACACTTCAAAACTTTCTAAGTTATTAACACTGCTATGATGCATTTATAAAGACGCGTAGGCCTAGAAGTAACGATGTAAATGACCTTTCATTGAGCGGTAGTAAGTTAGGATAATACTTATGGCGATACGTTGCAATAATAATCTTAATGGCTTATTAGTTAATTCTAAAATCAACTTCGAAAAATTACTTTTTCACATTGGTTACCAACTTTAAATATACCTACTTGACTAAAGAACGTGCAGCTTTTTGAAATCGCAGGGTTAATTTTAAAGTTGACTTTAACTAAAGCCAGTTTAGTTACCAATGAAATGAACGGTTTGCTATTTTATACAACTGTTCATTATACGGCTGAAAAATTTGTTTTAACCGTTCCTCTAGTTCTTTTGGCACTTCCGGATGTTTTCTTCCTTTAACCTTTCCCAAACAAGTGACTTCTTTATTAAACGTTTTGTCAGTTCTTTCACGGAAACAATAAAATCCTTTATCTTTCCGGTAGACAAAGGCATCTCCAGGTATCAAATGATCCAAGTTCAGAAATGTTTCAATTCTTCTCAGTTCACTTATCGGGTCTCTAACTAAGTCGTCACCCGATACAATGTGAAGTTGTTCTCTAGGAAAAATTCTCAACCATTTTGCAATAAACGTGACATATTTTCCTTCATCTACGGGATTTGGGTCTGCATTGGAACCAATAAATTCTACAAATGTTTGGTGTTTCAATCGACCGCGTTCTAAAAAAAGGGATACAGTCCTTTGAAAGGGCTCCCGAACTAAGACAAGAATCTTAACTCCCGGAAGATCCTTCCTTGTTTTCTCTGCCACTCCTGGAGTGATGATGTACTTTGGACTTTTTTCTACAGTAATTTGGTTGCTCGTCGAGCATGGCATAGCTTCTGTGTACCATTTTAAACCTCTGGCATAGTGAAAGTTAAAGTAATCTACCTCTACTGGTCGCCAATCTCGGACAGCTATTGCAGGGTGCAGTTTCAACATGCTCAACAGGGCAAAGGTTCCACATTTTCGAAATCCGATTATAATACACCGGGGTAGTCGCCGTTGACTGCCAGATTTGCACTTCTTTCTCTTACTAAATTCGTACTCAACATACCCTTCTTCGACAACCAGAGTAGAATTTTCAGAAACTGTAGACGAATTCGCGTTATTTTTCTCCGAAACTTTTTTAGTAAATATTATTGGCTGCTGAGAGAAATGATTCACGGATAACCAAAATGTCTTAGCGAAAAGTAAACCACAGAATATTATCACTACCGCGAATACTACTTTTGTCACAGGAGTATTGACACTCTGTAAATATATCTGGATTTTAATAAACCGGCACATCTTACACAGTTTTCTATGCTTTTGAATCACGTTTCTCCAATTTTGTTGCGGTATAATAAAAAAACGAATCTTCGACCTGCATTATGAGGTACGTTAACATAAACAATACCAGTTACCACAACACCGTGACAGAAAAATTACCCGCTAGCCTTCGAGCTTCACTCAAATGTGAAATTGTCCATTTTGGCTTAGAATAGACAATGTTAATAACCGTGTAAAATTCAGTCGCCCTGCGGGACGATCTCAACACCAACGCCTGATGCGTGTTATTTAGGGTAAAAGTGTGCTAATAATAGTCTCTGTAATGTAGTTGTAGATTGTTATTTACAGTCGATCCAAAAGCTCTTTGGAGCTTATGTCAATTGTTCATTCACAAAGACGACTTTAAATAAAGATTATTATTATTATTGTTATTATTATTATTATTATTATTATTATTATTATTATTATTATTATTATTATTATTATTATTATTATTATTATTATTATTATTATTATTATTATTATTATTATTATTATTATTATTATTATTATTATTATTATTATTATTATTATTATGTTTTAGTGCGTCAGTTAGGTATGACTGAGCTCTCTGCTCTAGCATGAGACAATTCTTAGTCAACTACTGCCGCTTAAAGTATTGCTTAGCAACTCGCAAGTAAAGAATAGGCTAGCCTCATATTAAGATAGGTCTGTAAATTTGTGACGGGTTGTAACAGGTTTATGTAAAAAATTGGTCCTACTAAAATAGATCGTCATCACTGAAAAACTGTCATTTATTGTGCTACGTCATGCATTAGAAGTTTACCACGTGCCTAAATACATTATTATCATTTATAAACTATAAAGTTATAAAGGAGCATTCAATGCAAATGTGGTCAGAGAAGCTGCCGAATTTAACATATAATAGCGTCAAGCGATTCAGTTTCACTCATTTAATTCACACGAGTTATGCAGCTTCCTTTACGGACAACACTAGTGTCCCATACGCAGCACATTTATTACAGACACAATTCCACTCCTAGTTCTAATGTATGTACTATGTATTCACATAGTAGCTAGAATAACCCAATACCAAAAACAACGTATATAAATATGTTTCATAGTCATAAAATAGTAAAAAACAGAACTATTTGCGGAACGATATTTTAACTACACTTACAGCAGTTACTGGTCCGCTAAAATGGACAATACAATGCACTTACACAGTGGAAACTGGGTTGTTGATAGTGGAAGACTTGAGGCCATTCATGTAACACTAACTTAGTATTGAATTCTTGGATAGCCTGGTCAGTACATTTTCTGAAATATGAGACTACAGGATGATTATTGCGAGAAATTTTCTGATTTGTTTTCGAAAACACAAAGAAAATGATTAGTTAAGTTATTGTATAAAATACGAGATTAGATTGTCAGCTAAAATGCCTGTTGGTGAAAATATTATCAATTAGTGATGTTTAGTAACTTGCTATTCTAGTTGGTTACATTATTAATGGATACAAAGAGTGACTAAGCATGCTAATTAGAAACGATTCCGTATATTGATGGGCTAAAGAATTAAATAATTAAGTTTTTATCGTTTGTTTTTTATTTTTTTCTCGTGCGTTATTAATTTTCCCCTTTAGTAACTCGTAATGCACATGGCTAGGGATTTGAAAGGACACAAGGCACATTCGCTGGGTAGGGGGATTTATGCTTACGCCTAACCCACCACTCCTAAGTCAAAGATCGAGGAATAGACAGTGATTCATGCTTTTTTATGCTAGTTATCCTACTACCGTTTTTGAGCTTGGGATACAATTTGATATGTGGTTAGATCCTGTACATGGCTGAATATGGGTCATTTGAGTGTGGGAATACCTTTTGGGAGGGGGCAAACCTAGGGATGGGCGATCATGTGCTAGATAAATGCTTTTTTGCTTCGAGCATAGTACGTTGTAGTACATCAAAAGAAAGGTCACAGACGAGTTGAATGGTGAAAGTTCACTTAATTTCACTAGCTAATCAAGCTTGGCAAATTCACTGGAGACAATAATATAACCTTCAGAGCACTGGCCTGCGAATCATGAGAGAAAAAGTGATAAGTTCAGATATCATTGACCTATGAATGTCATGTACAACAGTATTTATGTACATAATCGTAAATAACAAGCAAAAAGTGTCTCTTCAAAGCATCTCCTGTCAAAGAAGCAGAATCCTACCACAATTTTTGACTCAGTGGAAAACGCCGACTAGTCGTATTTAAATTTTACATTTTGCCTTACATTACGTTGCCTGAAAAGGCGTTACAAAATGTATTACGATATAAATTATTGTGACTGCCAGAAAGCGACCAGCCAATATACATTCGGAACTTGTCTGATCTCCAAGCTAATAATAAAAGACGCATTAAATACATAATTAAATTTGCATCGTTTCAGTCGTTATCTAACTTTTCAGTGCTTTCTAATCAGCCGGTTCTTACTATTTTAATAGCAACATTTTGGGCTATTAAATAAAATTAAATTAAACGTAGCTTTGTGCGCCTGCAATATTAATGCATAGGCAATGCCCGCACTTCGGCAGGCAAGAAAACGCTGAACGAAATTCAGGGTTTCAAAAGGTGCAAGTTTTATTAATTGAATTTGAATTTGAATTAAAGCCTTTATTTCGGAATTTCTTCTATATAAAACAGCAGACAAAACGCACAAAATAAAAGACAGCATTATACAAAAAATTAATAAAACACAATACTAGATAAGCATGTACAATCATAAGAGAACATTTGCATTATATACAATAAAACCTCAGAATTTTAAAAGTAATATTAAAAACATAGTGTAGGTAAACACAATAAAATGTCTACGAAGAAGTTATAATGAAGTGCTGGTTTGACACATAAAAAATTCAGCCTGTGCTGATTGAATTTTCGATTGGTATCTGCATTCACTCCATAGGTTCAGCACCAAAGTATTACAGCTTTTAGATGAGTTTGTCTGTTTGTCTGATTTTTAATGAGTAAATACATTTAATTCGTACATGAGTAAATACATCTTAATAATCATTCCAATTTCAATTCCTGTAGTTGTCGGGTGAAAGAGAGAAAACACAAAATTATAACTCCCAATTTACCTTTTTCATTCCCAAAATGGTATGCCTAGTGCTTGCTAGAAAAGACACTAGATTCTAGATCCAAATTCTTTTCATTTAGTTTAAGTTCTGTTGCCATTCATTGTTTTTATTTGCAAAAGGCAAAGTAAAACTAACATTTGAGACTTACACAGTTGGCATCTTTAGCATTCTCGGCTCCATAAAATTGGATAATTATGCAGACTCGCGACAGAAACAACAAAATAAAAATTGTTGAAAAATTAACCCCTGGTGGGACAGAATGGCTACTTAACTTCAGTTACTTTATAAAAATTTCCAAGTGGTGTACTGCCTCCATTATAAATTCCCTTTTGGCAGAGGTCTCATAAATTAGTTGGGGTTGAAAAAGGAAGTAGATTTACGAGAGTTTAAAAAACGAGTTATTCTACATTAAAAAAAAATGTATTGTAATGAGCAAGTTGTCAGTATTGGCTTCCGTTTAGTTTAATAGTCCACACAGCGGTCATTCCGTCCGTTGTTGTGTCAATTCTAATGTTTCTTTATCATTGTCCACGTTGTTGGGTTTTAGTCAACAAACTAGAAACGTGCAGCATTTTTTATCGACAAAAAATTATACATTATACTTCAATCTCATTTTTCTGGTATTTACAGCAGTTTAAATTTCTTTCCCAAAGTCGTTACGATAAAAGAAGGGATAGTAACTGCTATGCCTCGTTTTATTTTCTATAGCCGCTCTTGAACTCGAAGGGTCTATTGAGTGCCAGCGCAGCTTTGGCAACTCAAAGAAGATGCTCTGCTGCTGCAGCTACTGCTGGATACCATTCAGTGGTTGCTCTTCTTCCGTAAGAGAACTAAGCGTGCTGGATTCTCCTCATTATTTCGTTGTAAGTTACACGTGGATGTTAGAAATTCACTACCATTGGAAATGACTAACGCGATAGGATACCTGCTTTTGCTTGGAACTCTGCACTATGGTTCGTTAAAATTATATACATATTTTTGTAATTTACGATTTTTAATATTAATAGTTAATAATTGATGCGCATAACTTTGTGTTCTAGGTGAATTCGAGGTTGAGTATCTTGAGAAGTTTGATGGCTACTCAGTTTTGTACAGATTAATATGTAACTCACGACAAACACCGTCCAAAAATCAAATTAAAGCAATGAAATGTTTTAAATGTCGACAATACAGCATGAAAAAACCATTCACAGTCGTACAGAGTGCGTTAAATTAAGAATTGTTCGCCTGTTTGTTACGCTTTTTGTTTGTCGGGAGTGGATTTAAATTTAATACCTTTTATTAAGATTTAAGAATACTTGTAAATTTATAATAATAAATCTTTAGTGAGTGGTCAGTATTGAAGAAAACTTTTCTTTTTGTCTATAAATAAATGTGAAGTATCGGTTTGCTGCAAAATTCATGAAGTGTTAAAAGAGTTTGAAAGTTCCTAACATGGCTGTTTTTGTTATTTTTACCTTTTTTCTCAGTTGAGTCAAAATTTTGCATTATTTATTTTCGAATGCATTATTAAGTAAAACTGTGTCTACAGCGGATGTAATAATTGCAAAACTACGTTATACATTATGTTATTTAGCACGCTATTTGTATATACAATATATATATATATATATATATATATATATATATACACGCACGCACGCACGCGCGCACGCATACACACACACACACACATATATATAAAGTCATACATAGAACTGTAAAATGAATGTAATGTATGATGGATGTCGCTTTAATAAATATTTTCTCACTCGATCACATTAAAACATTACATGCATAGAACGTGTGCATTCAACTGAACTTAAGCTTCAGTTATTATAAAGTTCGCAATATGGTCTATGAATTATTAACGATAACGCCCTAAGTTCTTTATATACCATCCGGAGTTATTACTGCCAGCAAGGAAATCTATTTTCTCGCAAACAACCCTATTTTCTGCATAGAAAAAGACGTCGCTCATCGCAGCATGCATTGTTAATGAATTCCCTCCATTCAGCGGTGGAGAAGCCGTGCAGATTTGAACACCGGTTTCCCTTTTGAGGACGGTAAGTAGGCGGTTATGAATCGCGTAACTTGGCACTCTAGAGAGGCTACAGGTTCAGAAGAGCTCTGGCGGAACGTGATATCTAGGAGATTATTTTACTTCGTCGCAGCTTTGCTGGGTAATGAGTACAGCTATACTCTATTGCATGAAACCGATCATTCATTAAAACGTAATGCATTGTATGTAGCGAGTACAGCAATTAAGGGTATCCGATGCAAGCCATTATGAGTAATGCCGATGGTAAGAGTTAGTATTACCATCGCTATTCTTTAGCTATCAAGCATTAAATACTACGGTAGAAAACGATTATGAAATTGTTTATTGGTCTGATTTGAGTAAGCAATCGCTACATTTCATGGGAATATATAAAATCAACGATTACTGATCACTCCGATGTATGTCGTATAAAATGCAGTTTAATGCACTTATTCCAGCATGAGCAATATAAGTAAGACTTCGCCATAGAAGCATATAAGTACAACCGAAGAAGCTCATAAGTACTTGACAAAGTGCATATAATAAAAATGTAATTAAATGGGAGCAGTCGTCTGGCCATATCCTGCAGAATACTTTAGCAAATAGGTGCTATTTTACTAAACATTACTCCTATCAAACAGAAATAAACAAAACACCGAAGTTATGGTGTTAAAATGCAGTTGATTTATGGCCAACACAGTCGCCAGTCACAAACGTCGGTAGTAATAGTCTTATTTCTGCACTACGGTGTTATCAACTGTTCTTCTGTTATCAACAAAATGACAATATCAATATGATGCGTAGATGACTCAGTCTAGTCGCAGATGGCACTAAACTTCATTCTCAGTTGAACGCGTCTACATAGGGTACGCCATATATATACCACCTTAGTACAGTACGTAGTGCGCATAACAATTTTAAAATTTTACAACATGAAACGCGTGAAGTCATAGTGTGTCTCACGGGTAGGTTGGACGCGAGTGATTAATCTCTGTTTATGGCATGAAAATGTTTTCGTGAGTTGCAAAGATCTTTTTCTAGCGCACACTTTCCCGAGAGATTCTTGTTTTACTGGTTTTGCATATTATTATTCAAATTACAAGGATATGATGAACTTACGTGGATGTTCATATTCAACTTAATTTCTCTTTGTCGCCTGACAGCATTCTTTTTTCTAGGCTACACAAAACTCTATCAGGTACCTTTATTATGGAACAGTCTTGAATAATCTTTTGTCCTTGTATTGCTTACGTTACAGCCAAAAGTTCCCTGGAACCTAGGCAACTATCATATACTATTACATATCACTCGCATGCATGACCTTTAGTACTATTACGCCCTGTTGGCTATATGATAGAGCTAGCATATGTTCTTTGTCAGAAACTTATACACAGGGCCAGGAGGTATTTTAACACATTTTATTTCCTTAAAAGTTCTGACACCCAGCACCGCGCCAATCTCCAGTAATATCGCTCTCCTGACAAAATACAATCGCGCTGAGCTACCTCCTTGCCCGGTGACAGTCGCTATCCTTCAGCATAACTGCAAACGTAGGGAGGAACGCTAAAAATGAGTTGACGTTTTAGTAATGAGTTGTTACTTATTCCAGAAAACCTTTCACGTTATATGTACCTGACTGCTACAAAAAGTCTAGCGATTCATCGCAAAGTCGATTTAATAATTTCATTCAAGGATATGTGCTTGTGTGCACAGTTTATATTTGAACATATATAGGAAATTTCAATATTTTCTCGCATGTGCGTGCAAGCGCTATCTCGCGCGTAAAAACTGCGTTCAGATGTCTAGACTTACGCAATGGTTTATTTATTTGCTACACACGAGAGAAATAAACGCTGGAAATATAATTGAGTTTCATTACAGCCCATTAGTGTTTTTTCGTCTTAGTAATCAAGACAAGTCTTGGTGGCTTTATTTCGGCGCTGTGACAACATTTTGGCAATAACAGCTAATGCCTTTCATTGCTTTTTACAGACGACAGTAAGTAGTTTGTGACTCACAAACGCTTCAAGTATCAATTTGCTGGTTGGAAAGCATATTTACTGGAATCATGGTCTGACATAAAAGTATATAGTGTAGTCAAGAAAGAAACGTGAAAAGGGGATAAATCAAAAGCTTGAATATATTAGGGAGAGAGAAATGGATTAACATTTTCTGGAACTGACGCTCAAAATGCTGTCTTCTTTTTTTCATCGTTTCTTCCTTTCCTTCTTTCCTTTTTTATTCCTTCTTTTTCCCTTTTCTTGTTTCTTCCTTTGTTCTTTTTCTTTCTTTCTTCTTTCTTCTTTCTTCCTTCTTTCTTCTTTCTTTTTTCTTACTTTCTTTCTTCCTTCCTTTATTTTTTCCCTTTTTCTCCCTATCTTTTTCTTTCTTCCTTTCTTCCCGTCTTTGTTTGTTTGTTTCTTTCTTTCTTTCTTTCTTTCTTTCTTTCTTTCTTTCTTTCTTTCTTTCTTTCTTTCTTTCTTTCTTTCTTTCTTTCTTTCTTTCTTTCTTTCTTTCTTCTTTCATTCTTTCTTTCTTTCGTTCTTTCTTTCTTGTTTGCTCTTTCTTCTTTTCTTTTCTTTTCTTTTCTTTCCTTTTCTTTTCTTTTCTTTTCTTTTCTTTTCATTTTTCCTTCCTTCCTTTCTTTTTTCCACCCATTCGCCCTTCATTCATTCATTGCTTTTTAACCTTCCTGCATTCCTTCTGCTTTTCCTTTTTGTTTGTAATTTTTATAGCCATTGTTTGCATAATTAAAATGTAACGGTGTGGCCTTATTTGTACTAATTACACCTCTACATGCAACTTGTATAAAGACGATTCAGACAGTGTGTGCAAGACACATTGTATTCATTGTTAAACGCTGTTAATGTGTAGTAACAGTTATTTACTTTATAAGCAGATGTGCAGATAATTGTTTGACCAGTCGTTGCTAGTTAATACAGCACAGGTATTATAATGGCTGTATTAAAATACAATAGAGGGCAGTTAGTAAAGTAATGACCCCAAGCTGCACTTTGCTCAAGGACATCTCATGTTATTGGCTTTACTTGGTATCCCATTTTTTATTGGCATTTTTTATTTATGAAGACTTTCCAGCGTTTTAACTCTTGTTGTAAGTTTCATATGTGAAAAGTGAGTGTTAGATTAGATTGATTAATTCTAGAAATGCATACATGAATGAATGAATAATGAGTACGTGAATAAACAAATGAATGAAGGAAGGAAGGATGGATGGAAAGAAAAAAGAAGGAAGGACTAGATAAAAGGACGAGCGAGTGAATCAGTTTTTATCAATACGATATAGGCTTCTTCATTACCTATGCTAAAAACTGTAGTTATTAATTTGCTTTGTTGGCGCTGACTGCTGCAAGTGTACTCATCATTATGAATGACAATCAGCAGCAACAGCTTCGAAGCACCTGCATCAAACAGCTGTGCCTACCTTGGACATAAGGCAACACTCTTTCAGCACAAGAAGGGGTTATCTCCCATCATTCCAGGTGTTCCCGTATATGTTAATGCTCAATATAGAATAACTTTGGCTTTGTCAAAATTCCATGAACAAACGTTTCTTGTTTCGCGCCACTTACTGTCTACTGTACAGTTAGCAAGTGCATATCATTAAAATGATCTCATTTCGTTATTATAACCTCAATGTCAACGTTATTATCAATGATAATACTATTATGAATGTTATATGCATTATACATTATCATTCGTAGCACATCCTACGCTAATTAATCAAAAGTACAAATTACTTTATTTTATTTGTAAGGTCAATAATGTATTTTGGTGAGCCAGTGGGGCGCACTGGGTTGGTGTGTCAGTGACGTTTTGCCAGTTGCATCGAACATTTTAAATGATTAAGAATTAAATTTTTTCTTTCGGAATTACATAAGTCTTTCAAATAGGTAAGCGTAATGCTAAGTAATATAACTTTGTACATTATTGGGAAGTAAAATTTCCCTTTCTCCCCCTCTAAAAATCCCTTGTCTAATAATAACGATTATTATTAATTCATCAACACTCGTGACCACATTTCTTTGGTCAAATTTTAATGTAGACGTATTAAAAGAATATGAGCATTCGCCCATTGCTTAACTACAGGAAGCCAATTAATTTAGTCAACTGAAATAGCTGAGTTATGTTTACATGTCTCTAAGTAAGGTGAGTTGATGAAATGGGGTGCCCATTTCTTGATGTACCTTAAACCGCCACAGGCCTTGTTTAGGGCAATCTGTTAAAAAGTAAGTTTTAATTTCATGTAGATTTTTAACTGCCTTGCAAGTTTCCAGGGTTAACAAAAGCAACAAAAATCTGTTGGCATTCCTGTTTACTTACTTTAACTCTTTTCTAGTCTTTTTTCACCACAGTGTCCTGTGTTTACCATCAACGTTTACAGCCTTTCAAACTTCGTCATCAAAGCGTATCTTTTGATGCCACTTAAAACGTGATACCATACCAGCATCTTCGATTTCTTATTCGAGCGACTGAGGCAAGTGTATTATATGACTCTCCTTCATAAATAATTCACAGCTATACAGTAAGATGCGGTCAAATTTAAAATCCATTCAACTTGCCACTCTTACGGGACTCGGTTTATTACTTGTTACCTATTTGTACATTTACTTAAGGTTAATGCTCTTGTCTCCATTTTGCCTGCTCCTCAGGGACATAAATTGTGGAGTGAAAGGCCGCAGAGTCAGCACAATTAGCTTTTAATTATTAAATCAACACCCTAATCATTGCTTCAGTTTGAAAGGTTTCCTATACGTGTTTCTAATGAATAAATGTGATAAAGTCACAGGTAAAAGAATTTAAGGAAAAAGTCACAGGAAAAAAGCCAGGAAAAATGTCACAGGAAAAGAGAAATAACCCTAACCCTAAGGTACATTGAACAAAACGTGACTTTTTTCACATACATGTAATGCCATCATTTACAAACAGAGTTGTCAATATGTATGGACAAGTCATGTATTGCCAATTAATAACTGATTTAAAATATTTTCTGTTTTATTACTTTAATTGCTTACGTAGGCTACTTGAATAAATTCTGACTGACTTGAATAATTTAGTTTCATTACCTGACTTTTTCTGGCCACCATAAATTAATTGTGACGTTTTTTGTTCAAAGTTATGACTTTTTCCTGTGGTTTTGTCCCGAATACGCTCATTAAGTGAGTAGTATGCCCCCTAGTTGAAAACACTCGTCCCAGACCATATTTCAAAAATTAGTGCAGCATTTATACTGTTATTCTAATAAATATATTGCATGCGTATTTATTAGGAGTATATATAACTTTTAAATACTGAAATGCATGTCAAATGGTTAGTTTTCACTCACAATACAACGCGCCCAGCCTAACTTGAATGATCTAACATTGGAAATGTCAAAGTTATTAACCAGCTGTGACTGATGAACTTTGGACTGTCTTGACCACTGGGAGTGCGGTGGCCTAGTGGTCTAGGTATTTGTGATGTAAGCGGAACGTCTTTGGTTCAAATCCAGGTTGGATTCCCACTTTTTCGCTTTGTCTGTATTTCAAGTTTTATTAAATTAAATTTTATTTGATTGGGGTTTGCAGCCTCATTATTAATAATCTTATCATTAAGATTATAATGATCAACACAAGGCATATTCTACAGGATGACCATCAGGTCTTTCTTTCAGTAGAATGTTGTACCATTTGCTTGGGATTTATAATATACATATATTACTATACATTAATTACTATCAGAATTTTTATTCTGCTTGTTTGTCTGTACTTTCTGCTACGTTCTTCTTCAAAGTCTCATACCACCTATTGTAGACATTGAGGCATTAACGTTTATTAGAGTATTCCATCCACTCCCATCTGCAACTAATAGCGTAAGTTCTTCTACTGCTGAAGCTAAATTTGGTTGAAGTTATTGAACATCTTAAATTATTCATCTTAAAGCGGTTTTTTGGAACGTTTTAAGGCTTCTTTAAGGCGATTCTTACTGGTGTTTTCTTTGGTAATCTTAGAATGTGTCCTAGCCATCTTAATCTTCGGAGCTTAGCTTTTGAACTCCGAGGAATTTTTTTTATATACAGCCATCTCATCTTTAAAACTTTCCTTTAGAGACTTCTATGAAACATGTTAATGTGTTTTCCTTTTGCAATCGGTAAACCCAATGTTTCACTGCTGTATTTAAATATGATGGTAACGTAAGCATTAAATAACCGAAAACTTAATTTCTTGCTAGTTAATACATTCTTGCATTGAAGAAAAACATACATAGTTTGCTGTTTTCTGTTCTTAATATCGTCTTTGGTGTTTAGAAGAGTGCCCTTCTATATTATATTCCACGTCTGATTACCATCTCTTGTAATAATATTTTTTTCTGTTTTTGACTGGTTTACTTGAAGATTTCTTTTCTCTAGTTTTTTTTTGGAAAATCCCTTTTTACTGTGTCAGTTTGAAAATTTGATACACTAATCCAACCAATATCACCAGCGTATTTTGAACAATCAGGAATGGTTCACATTTAACAACCTTTTTCGGCTATGAGGGTAGAAATATGCTAACTTTTCAATGAGTTTTCAAATGCATGCAAAGTGCATTTTCAAGTAATTTACCTGTTATTTTCTCTTGTCACACTTGCAGTAACAGCTGTTCAGGGTGGAGCCGTAAACGTTGGGCAGATCAGACTCGACAGTTTTCCAGCTGTTCCAGTTGTCCGTAAAACGTGTTCTCGACATATGCGCAAGACAAAGACACTTTCTACTTTTTTTAATTATAAGTTTATATCTTTGTGTAGCTTGACAGTTGACATGTACACGTAACAGTATAACAGTGTGTAATAATTCACAATATGGTGATAACAGAGGCATGATAGACTGTGCCACTTAATGATATTATCTAATTTTATAGTAACTATATTTATTCAGGTCTGAATTATTTGACGCTCGAATAGGTCGTGCTCGCTGGGCAAAAATTGCGCTATAGTTTTTAGAACTGTATTACAGTATAATGAATTCTGCGATATAAGTTTTGTAATGGTTCGGGACATGTAATGCCTTCAGGTTTCAAATCGGAACAACACGTGAACACGTTTATTGGCTGGCTAGCTCAGTTGACCAGAATCGTATAGTTCAGGTTCGCACCTTCAATGCCAAATTTACTTTAGCTAGCCGCATTTTTTCTAATAATAAACGTTTTTAAAAGTGAAATCTTTCTTCTTTAAACCACAAGAAAGAAATTCGTCTTGAAATTTTGTATCACCCAACATGCTGCCTTATTGCGCACAGAGCTTGCATTGGTAGCAACGTTGTATAAAACTTGAAAATTTAAACTCTCGCGACGACCGTTATAACAGGGCGTAGCCATTTTGACAATAGATTGTTTGAAACATAGATAACATTGAGTAAAGCTTGAAAAAATAATCACAGCATTCGTAACGCATACTTCGCTAAATAAGAAAAGCGTAAATTACTGTATTTTGTTAATAAAATTAAAAATAAGTTTTTTGGTGAGTCAGTGGTGCACACTGGGAAAGTGAGTCAGTGACATTTACGAGTTGGCATGAACATTTTAAATTGCTAAGAACTTTCTTTTCTAGTTACATAAGTCTTTCAAACAGGTAAGCGTATTGCTAGGTAATATAACTTCATGTGAAAAGTTTTTTGGGGTCGAACTTTCAAATTGTCTTTTCTTAGGAAGAAAAAAGAAACCCAAATATTTGTATGTAAGACTGTTGATTGCATTTAAAAGTTAGTTTTGAAACACACGAAAAACAATTTATCGCTGCAAAATATGTAAAATAGCATTTGTAAAATAATAATTTTTACTTATTTATTTAAAGTAAATTGACAATACACTGTGCACTGATAAATCTTTTCACAATACGTACAGTATTGCATGCAATGTCAGTAGCTTGTAAATGCAATAAAACGCTACTGCCTACACTTTCAGTCTGATAAATAGTCAATATGATAATAAAGGTTTATTACATTTTTGATAGTTGTCGAACCAGTTTTAAAGATGATGTTTCAAAAACGATATCAAACTTGCGGCATTTCTCCTATAGCAAAAATTAATGTTCGCTAGTTAAATTCAAGTGGGTAAAACATGAAACATTATTTCCATTATTTAAGAAGTGCGTGACGTCAACTAAAACTTAGTTGAGCCTTTTATGAGTTAAAATAAGTTAAAATTGTATACGTATGTCTGTATGTAAACACATATATGCCACTATATATATATAGTGTGAGGCTTTTTAGTGACTACAAGAAGTTTTGAATTATCCGTTAACTGTTGAATTTTGTTTACGACTCTAAATGTTTGTCTGAGAGCCGTGTGAATCAAAAACAGCTTTTCGGTCAACTACATGAAGCTAGTTAAATTCTAGCGGGCACAACACTATAAATCATCGTTGCCATTATTTAGAACGTGTAATGTTTTCAAACGACAATCAATATACACCAAACCGCTAATGGCTTTAGTTAGGGTCAAAAATATCACACCAAGGTGAAGCTGAAGTTTTTGTGAAGCCACGTTTTTCCATGTAACGTGTAACAACCCCGAATAAATTGCTAACACCGCGCTCAAGCGCTCGTGTTATAAATTATTTCGAGCCGATTAGAATTCATGTTTTAGCGAAGCGGATTTCATTATTTAAATGGTGCCCCTGAGATGAGAAATGTCATCTGTACGGCGCAGAATTCAACTGTTTAACAAAACGTAGCCGCATAATAATTTATGAAGCCACGTTCGTGTGTGACGCCATAGCATTGAGAATCTGGATACAATGAAACAAAATTCAACCCACGCCAGATGTAATTTTTGGCTTGGGACGATTTACTACAAAGTATGGTGTGTATTTGGATTTCATGCATGATTTTCTGCAGAGTTTGACACTTTTTAAAAACGGATCCAGCATTTAGCAGCGGGTCCTTCGCAATCATAGTTTAGAAGCCCCAGGCTAATGAAAGTATGGATCGTCCTCTAAGTCTCCCTTACCCGCCTTTAACATTTTTAGTTGTGATATATTTTAGCAACAGTTTCATAGCTTGAAGTAAGCTTATTACAAATTCGATTAATAAACTAGAATAGTTAATTTTTGTTTGTCAATAAAAATACTCTAAGAAATAACACTACTTTACTATTTATTGCAACCAAAATCAGCTTTATTTCAACACAACCGTAGAGAAAAATACATTTTTCATCAAAAGCCCCAGGCTGCGCCCCATACTAGCGCCTATTGGATAATACTGCTGTGTTCATGATATCCGTCCTCTCTCAGTGAGGTAATCATCAAGGGCGGTAAGGCAGTTGAAACCGCATGGAAACAGTTTTGGGCTTAGCGTTCTTCATTTTTAGTCGCTAAGCACACGCTGCTACCACTCCTCTGTTCGCGTTGCTCTGGCTATTTGTCGTTTTCTCCTTACAAGTTTACTGTTTATTTTGTATTTTTTTTATTTTATGTCAGTACACATTGTACCATATTACAAACATTTACAACACACATTTATAACAATTAGTTTAGTACTTAAAAATAAATTTAGTACTTGAAGTTAGTTTGTACTTCGTATTATACACTTCTGAGAATCGAAATCAAGTATCACCAATGACATTTTATTTCTTCATTTGAATCACTTTCCTCTACGGCTTAAACCAGTTCCCTCTTTATACAAGAAACGCTTCTTGTCTGGCTTTTTGCAGCGAGGCTCTACGTGGCTTTTATTAATTTCTCTTTTGTGCTTTGCTAATGGCTATTAGGAGAAAGTCAGACGTAAAAACATGGAATCGTGTGATTGGAACAGTTGACGTTGTTGTTATAAAAGAGAGTAAATAGAAACTGCTGATTTTACTCAGCCTGATATATTTGCCGACAAGTCCTTTGAATTAAAATTTGATGGACCTGAACAAACAGTGAACTTTATATCTTGCCAATCCAAGTGAAATTACACAATTAAAGCGAATTTTTCTTGCCGTTTGCGTTATCAGTGTAAATTGTGGTGCTCGATTGTTGATGTGGGCCGTCGGAAATTGGTTGAGAAGGTTTACTAGGGTTTTCAAAACACGTTTTCACTCTTCAATTTTTTTTTATATTAAAGGAAGAACCAACCTTGAACAACATTTATTGCATTTTAATATGCAGTTAAAAATATTGAAATCACAATACAAAATATGCGCATAGAATGCTTTGCTTAAAAATGTCTAAGAAATTCAAAAATTTCTTATCTCCGCCAAACGAACGTTGGTGCCGGCATATTTCAAAAAATGACGTAAGCCGATGTGTGCTGGGCACCGTGAGTGCCGTGAAGGCAAGCTGGGTGAAGGTACGCGTTGCAAAATTTATATAGTTTGCTTAGAAGTTCCATTATTCTAGTGTTGTGTTTAATTGTGTTTATCTAGAAATTAGTTATTCGTTCAATTATGATCAAATTTAAAGAGGTTACATTGCTTCAATTTACAGGATTACACCTTAAAATATGTAAGTAATTAACATTAATTGTGTAAATAATTAATTTACAGATTCTTGTTGACTTTTAGATACGCACGTAAACTTGCCAGCACGTATTAGGTGCCGGGCTGGTTACTTAGTTTACAGAGTTCGCTCTTTATAAGTACAAAAAGATTCCGAAGCACCTGGCACAATAAGTGTTTATATTGCACGGAAACTGGATGACGCCATTTTTTGTCTAAAATAAGCGCACCCAAGCGTAAAGTAATCGCGACTTTAAATTGATTTTACTAATTAAGCGAGATGCTTATCACAATTTTATTACTGAAATTTTCTAACATTTTCCCCACATATTAAAATAAGCTCAACTTCCCGAGAGACTTGGCTCTTGCTTTAAGATAAATTCGGTACGCATAGTACTGTATATTACATATATTTAGAACACATAAATTTTTTTTGATAAAGCAGATTAAAATTACTAACTAAAAATCTAACATACATTTTAAAAATACCTTACCAAAAATGTACAACTTAAAGTCATCACATAACATGTTTTGTGAGTTTTTTTTTTAAAATATAGACTCAAATACCGTAGCAGAGCTTATACACTATTATACAGCCACTAACTAAAATGTCGTTTTTACTTGCCTATATGCGATTTCTTAAGCTACAGCAGATCTTTATAAGGCCGCTTCTTTACAGATAGGCGCAACTCCATGCAAGGTCATTGTTAAGCCTTTCCAGGCTGTGATACCTCATCCCTGAACGCTGTTGCCACGTGGCATATTGTTGTTGTCTGCTCAAGCATTTTAAATGCAATTGATTATCAAAGGTTTGGGCCCATATATCAAACAATCGCTATCCCACGGCTGCGCAATACACTTGTTCTGACCTCGTAAGGTTACTCTTGCGTTAGTAATTTCATTTTTCTAATCACTCTAAGTGCTAAGAAACAGTGTCTCTTCTCAAGAGATTAAAGAAGTGCTCATTGTGTGCTATCATTCTCATCAAGTAACTTAAATTGTGTCACAGTCAGGCGACAGTAAGATATCAACGTAAGCTAAGGCAGCTTTATAGCTCCTAAAAATAATGCCCTTTGGTTAATGGAAGGACGTCTTACTGCTCAATTTCCCTCGCAGTCAGAGTGCTACAGATTAATTCTTGCGAGGATTTCATTCTTCTTCTGAACCAAGAGAAAACAAACTCAAGATTGACTTATACAGAAGCAATAAAATTTATGTGAAACGATCTGACGACGATGTAATTTTGAAGGATTATCCAGCGCCAACGTCATGGGAATCCGACTAAGCTCCCAATTAATGCTTCATGCTGGTTGCCGCTTCAGTCTAATAATTATTCTTCTCTGTGTGCTTGTCGCTGTATCTTAATTTATTAAGCTTACACAGCTTTAAAATTACGCGCAGTATTATTTTAGTTACAGAGACACATAAATATTAGCGGATTAACAGTTGCCTGGAAGAGAGAATAATATTTCTTTATTATTAGTAAAAGAGACTTCTACACATGTTTTCTGTGAAGCAATTTAATGTAATGTGTGATATTTGTAGAGTGATAAATGTGTTTATTATTTAAAACAATTCACTTCACTCTTAGGAAATGGCTTCCTGAATTCTACTTTGGAAGGCGTTTACAATTCCCCTCTCAATTTGAATACCCTAACCCGAACCTCAACCTTAGCCTTAACCCTAACCCTAACCCAACCCTATCTTATCCGTAACCCTAACCCCAACACTAAGCGTAACCCCAATCCTAATCCGCTTCGCGAACTAATTTCTTATCTGTGGGAATTGTAAACTTTGGCCTCTACTTTAGATTTATTTATTTACTTTTGGAAATTGACTAATCAGAACTAATTGTGCTAAAAATAGTAAACGTTTTCAAAGATACATTTGCTTGGCTTGTGGTGCACGCAATGCTTGCTATAACGCAAAAATTTTGCTTATTACAATAGTTACTGTTAACAATGAAAAAAATCAACAAAATCATCAGCTTCGCCAACATTCTGGCCAGCGTTTCGGAATTTTTTTTGTAAAAAAAATCTCATCCTGCACTGGTTAAATTATTTTTTACGTTTTTCATTCTAATTTCTTTTAGTGGTGAAAATGAATCCTTAGCCCTTCAGTTGCTAAACCCCGCATAGTGGTAGGTGATTCGATCTTTTACTGGTGACATCGTTTGAATCTTTCTGTCAGAATGACACCGCATGCCATTACAGCAACTGATCTTCTTTATGGGTTTCTTTAATGAAAAACTATAGACTTCTAGATAATGGCTACTCAGCTTTTAGTGGCCGCTTGAGAATAAAATTTGTCTGTCTGGTCGGTTAATGATACAAATTTAGTTCATAAAAAAATTAAAAAAACCAATTTTGGATGACTATAAACATCAACGTCTATTATAAATAATTACTTATTAACTACTGGATGTAGTTGTACGCTTACACATGTCTTCTTATTTTTTCCATTCGTTCATTCGTTCATTCGTTTCTTTCCTTCTTTCTTTTTGTCAGTTCGTTCGTTTGTTTGTGAGTTGTTCATTCATCCGTCCATTCATTTGATCGTTCGTCTTTTTCTTTCCTTTCTCTGTTTTTTTCATAATGCTTGTGTAACCTTAACAGGTGAGGCCAACTCACTTGCACTGTTGTGCATAATTATTGACCAAGTTGAACCCGGTTGCTGGCAATTAAGTAAATATGATATAGATGTTATGGACGTACAACTCTGTTAGTACTGGCGTGGCTTCAGACTGTTTGCCGCTCTTGAGTTTTGAGAGATTAAGACCACTGAAGCCACATAAGCCAATGATATACTTTGCTGTTACCCAACACGTAAGATTAGAGAGCCCAGTCGGTATGCCCACCGTGGATTAGTTAACTTGTACTTATACAAAAATAGCTGTAGGTTTAAATAAGACTGTGTCAGATACAGTATACTATACACCCTCTTTTGTATGATTTTTTATGCTTTATATAGGAATGAAAACTTTTCCATTCAAATGTAAATACTTGTTTTACAATAGTCACTAGCAATTTATATGATTTATCTGTATGGTTGATTTACAAATTCTCACCCAAGTGTGTTTTTTGGTCATAAACTTTTACATGATCAACACTTTCATTGTACTAACCAGGGGGTTAGACGTTAAGTCGCTATCGTAAAGTTTGTGCGATTGATGTTTTGTCCATTGGTTTTTTTGTGCCTTGTTAGCTCTGGTTGCTCTAGCACTTTTAAATTTTTACTATTTTATGCATTACTTTGTTAAAAGTGCAAGTAAAGTTCTTTCATTTAAAATAAGTTCTCTGATTGTTAAATGAATGCGATTTTTGCGATTCTATAGAAGTTATTACACCGTCATCATTTTGCTGCAGTTAAAACCTCAAACACTGAAAATCAAACCCCATAACAACCAATGAGCTACACGATGTTTGTAGCTAAGCCTCCAAAATGCAATTCTTCTAGCTTTTCATATTTTATAACTATAAACAATAGTCTTATAAAGCATAGTGAAAGACGAAAAGCACATTGTTTCAAGAAACAGCTATAGTGTGATACTTGTAAAATTTAATACTTGTGATCAAATGGACTTAGCGAATGGCACTCGAAATTAATTTTAAAATATTTAATGCTGAAAAGTGTTGCTGTAAACGATATTGGAGAAAATAAATGTTCTATGTGTTCTTCCGGTGGCTACCCTGAGAAGCATTGCTATATCTTCACATACAGAATGTCATGAAACATTTCCTATTATGCATATAACAATTAGTACATATAAGAAGGCTGCTAGGCAGCAAACACAAAATTTATCCGTGTGGTCTGTATAGAATTCCTTATAACAATAAACTCAAGAGCTGCACATCTTGAACAGACCTAATCTTGAGTCAACCCGCTTACAGTTACTTGAACAGAGTTTGTTTTCGTTCTGGATAAACTGCGCCAAGAAGCAGGGGAACTTATGGGACTCCCTAGTGAAGCAGATATTGTGAATTCACGCCTTGAAGCATAGAAAAGTTGTTTGGGTGAGCTCTATTGTACTATGAGCATAACAGCTAGTAGGTGATCCTAAAGTAAAAAGGTTTTTGACTATTAAGTAGGAAAAGTATCAATGCTAATGTACAGTAGCAGGTCCAAAACAGAAAAAGAGCTGAATAGAGTAAAGTGGCGTTTACCTAGCATCTGGAATGCGTATGCGTTGTCCACCCGAGGAATAGCTGCGTATAAAAAATCAATAGGATATAACTGCAGGAAAAATAACGCATAAGGCAAGTCTGATAAATGGGCGTATTGAAAACAATATAAACCGATTTATCTATTCGGCATCCACATTGCATATGAATTCCGGATGCTAGGTTAACGCCACTTTAGTTGTGAAACTGGAACGTACGTGTAATGCAGTTTTTATATGTGGCTGCCTATAGAGCAATAAGGCTACTCAATTTAATTTTTTCTCTTCCACGCCTGGCTGTACACATTTGATTGTCTGTGAGTGTGAGCACTGTATGCATAACTTTGCAGCGATGAATAAATAGGTATATATGGGGAAACTCAGGTTGATTAAAAAATAACCATAAAAACGACCAAAGAAAACTTGGTAACTTAAAAGTGAATCAGAATTATTGTGCTGTATATAACACAGAAAATCCATACTATTATATTATTATCAATTAGTAATAAACTATTTAATTCTACCAACATAATTTTGTTATGGATAATGCTTTTGTGGTGGGCATAGTAAACTGGTCATGGTATGGTGACATGGTATCATTCTCACCAACCTAGACCATTATCTCACTCAGTCGGCCTAGCAAACATCGGTCCAAATTTGGGCAACACAGCTGTTTTCATCTGGTTTTATAATTCAACTCTTTACCACATCTTCATATGAAAGAATGTATCCTGTGATAAGTTGAGATTTGCCTACTGACAGCCTAACCTATACCCTTTATAATTTCTGCCGCCTCTAATCGAAGTGACAAGACTAATACTTATTAATCTATTATATATCCAGGTTTAACTCTTTTATCTGCAATAAATTAGTTGTCTCAAATGAAATTGCTAAATCCCAGGACTTTAATTAACGTTTATTTTGCACAGAAATTTTGTCTGGTTAAATTAACGCAAGTTTCTCCAGTGTGGACTATAAACTATATGCTGCAATGCAGTAATTCCATTAGTGAAATTACGATTTTTTTAGTAATTTATAGTTAATTCTGAATGTCGAAATTTATCAGGAATATTGATATGTGCATGTTTGCATCCGATTTAAGTAATTAATTTTATAAAGTAATGTGGCGAAAGGCACCTAGCAAACAATATAAACCTCCAAAAGAATGAAAACTAGGGAGATTTCAATATCTTAACTGTCTAAATGCTTGTCAATTATGCTAGTTTGGAAAACACACTCAGACCGGTAGAAATCAACAAAATGTGTTACTGACGTTGTTTTCTAAAGTAGGACAACGTTTTTACAGTTTTACGTTGGATTACATTACTTTGAAAGCATAAATAAGCAACATTAAGCCTAGTACAAAAGAAATTATCTCTGATTATGAGGTATGCAGTTGGCCGAATTTGCTTAATAAATAATTTTACAGTCAATTAAGATATGTATATTGGACATATAATAGTACTATGAACTAATAGTCCTATGAACAAGTCATCCTCTTCCTTTTCAATTTTGTTAACGTTACTTGTGATCGTTCTATTATAATAAAAATAGCGCTACATTTTGACTGGGCTTTGTTTTGAGTAAGCCTTATGCATAAAATATGCATCTTTAAAAAGTGGCCATAAAGTTTCATTGTGATTAATGATCGTGACGTGATCTCTGCTCTATGAGTATGAGCTCTGTTATGAGCGAGCAAGGGCGCCTAGTCTTCCGCTCTAGTTCTTGATTTAACGTCTCTAGGCACATGTGCTTTCATCTGATACAAGCTTACCTATTAATTATTTAATGCAAACCATTCTCACGACAGCTAAAATCCACCTAGGCTGTTCGCATGGGCAAAAGCTAGCGAGATCAGTCTTTGTTTCATTAAACATTAATGGGTTAGTGCATCGCATTTGAACCTCCGCGGGCCCTGTAAAGGAGACTAGAAGGTCTGTTCACAATAACTCTGTAGCTGACGTGATATTGTTCGCATAAACGTAATTTTCCTCTTCAACCAGTATAAACTTTTGGCGAATCCACCTGCGCTGTTAAACATAGAGTTTTTTCAGTAAGCCTTTTCACAGTTCTAGCGATGATGATCGTGAAAAGGTCAAAGGTTAAGTGTACACTTGACAACGCCTCGCAGCCCAAGCTGTTGTATTAGTAACAGCTTTAACAGCTGTTAAAGCCTTACTATAGCCTAATCTAGTTCAATTTTTCTTGTTCCCAAGCAATATCCTGCTAGCAAATTACTCTACGCACAGACTAATGCATAATTAAGTAAACTTCACGTAAAACAACTGAAGCTATTGAACTGATGCGGCAGACGGTTTTGCTTTCCCCATATGACACGTGATGATTGTAGTTAAGACGTGTTGCTGTGGTACAGTTAACCTTTGACCAGCAAGTGCGCGTGCGCACAAGGAAACAGTGAAAAGGCTTACTAAAAACTACATTTTATAAAAATATCTGTCATCATTAGATTCAATACGAAATACAGTTTTCTTTTGCTTACAGATTCGCTATATTTAGGTTTCGTTGACTGTTTTTCACAATTTTCACGTATAAGCACTTATTTATTGTATTACGCATATATTAATAAGATAATTGTATTCATTGTCTGTTTAATAGTGACTATTAATTTTATAATTAGTGAGCCATTAGTTTGTTTTTAGATCGATGTATAGGAGAAAGGGACAGACGTTGATGTCTTTTCAGTCCTTTACCATTCTTTCCCACTTTTTGTGTTATTATTTATTTATTATTCTTTATTTGTATGGTAATTTAAACGACTTGTTTTTTCTGGACATAAGATGGATGTTGTTATTTTACTATAAATATGTCTCACTCCGTGTAACAAGATAATCTTTGTCAATAAATTACTACTACTACTACTATGACGCAAAATAAGATAATTTATGATAAAACTTATTTGTTTATATATTTACCAATTTATTTGTGTATTTTCAGAACATTTCAAACAATGCAGTAACATTAGCAAATTAGTACCCCCTCCCAAAAAAACAAAAAAACAACGTTAAGCATTATTATAACACACTCACATAACTACTTTCTTTTGTGAATTGCAAAATTTAGCCAGAAAGATACTATAATCAAAGGCTCCCAAATCGCCTTCAACTAAAATTCTAAGCCTTGAGAAGTTTGTGTAAACTGCGTCTGTATTTGCGCCAGCAAACTTCTCGCCTGTTAAATTGTAATAATAAAGACTAATGCGCATATCCAGTCCAAAGCCTAAAATATTAATGCAACTGCTCTTTGTAACTAAATTATGCGAATGTAAAAGTGTATTTCTTAACGCAGCCATTTTGCTTAATTCAATTCGTTTTATTAAAACTTACGTCGGATAATTTACTTGGCAAATAACTCATGTTGAGTTAGAGCAATGTGAGTTACTTGCGCGCATTTTTTTACAAAGCGCAGTTTTGAGTAAACCTTATGAAGATGTACGGATTAAAATCTCGATGTTGCCACATATCTAATACCGTACACATTATCCCCCAAAGCCCCTCCCCAAAAAAAACTAAAAGAGAAAATTACTTAAACCTATGATTCAAGGGAGAGATTAATAGACTCTAAAAGCAAAAACGACTACTAATAAACTTAAAAAAACGTAATAATTCCACTTACAAAAGCATACACAAAGTATGTCTACTACCCAGGCAGCAGCAACAATATTGTCTTAATGTTGTCACAATATTTTTGCAAATATTGATACCATATGGAAATTTGGACTTGCCACAACATTGTACCATTATTTTTTTATCAATGTGTGTAAACCATGTGTACTGGACGAATATATTTAATTTAATTTAATTTAATTTAATATTGGTCCAATGTTGTACCAGTGTTAGGCAAAAATATCCTATATTATACCAACATGGTGATAATATTTTCTGAACATATTTTTTGTCACCATCCTGACAAAATCGTGACCATATTGTGACAATATTGTGTGCTGCCTGGGTATACTCTTCCGCTTATATTTAAATATTATAGCAGTATGGCTCAGCTACAGGAATTATTGCTAATGTTGAGTAGTTGTGGGTAGTATCTTAATCTTTATCATGTATAATTCCTTGAGATGAGACACCACTGAATCAATAATGATGTCTTAGCCGTTTGGATTTGGGTGTTTGGATTTGCGTTCCTCTCTCTCAACGATAGAAACAACCAGGAGAGTATGAAAGATGAAACTTCCCAGAAGCAGTTTTTTCGACAGTTACTTATCTATTTTCTGATTAGGTCCAGCATCGCTTTGCTTTCAAGGACACAGTATCGTCCAAGTCATGTAGTGATGCTGTCTTACTAAGTTCATTCATGATACACTTCAACTGATGTGAACTCGCCATAAGGGACTTTTCCTTTGTTGATGTGGTTACCAGTTATGCCTAAACTACATTTTGTGCGATTGTCGTTTTGTTTAACTATCAGGCAGGCGAGCAGATAAAATTTCATTTTGTCGCTTGTTATACGCTGTTTTAAACGTCCACTCGTCACGGTAATTTCTAGCTATTGATTCAATTAAGGTGGTCCAAGCTCAGCCACTTGTAAAGAATGAAGTTGTTACTAGCACGTGATTCGAATACCTTGTGACAACGTAATAATGCTGTAACTGGTGTAATTGTCTTCGTTTATTTTAAAATATCGCGTTCTTTCCAATATTTCGTCGTTGTCATGGGTACTACGACGCAAATACTGTGTAATTCGGCCCCACGTTGTCGTTACCTGTAAACGTATAGTTTCAGCATTTTTTCTTGCTCCGTAAGTGCACTTTCCTCAGAATTTCGAAGTAGGTTGCGAATTTTAAAGCATAAATGCGGTTCGGATAAAGCTAAAACACTGCCATTAGGGACATGTAGCTCTTACTGTTTGGTTTTTTCGCACGGATAAACTTGTCATTGCAATGGCTCTATAAATTGTCGCTGTTGCTCCTGTTGCTGTTACCAAAGGCGTACGAGGCGGTGGTCGAGGGGGGTTACCTCCCAGAGCAAACAATTTTTTAAATTTTCAGGGCAACAGCTATTTATTTTCAGAGCAGACAATTGTACTGTAAAATTTCTAATTTTAATATTGAATATTTAACAAATGCTTAAAATGCACAAGAATAAAATTTGTAAGCTCATGGGCGTTAAAGAGTACAAAAGTAAACTTACAATTTCACAACTTAATTTTTCTAAAAATTTCTGCTAATTTCTGCTTGAATAATCTTCGTAAATTTCAGTTTTTGCAAAAAATTTTTCACAGTCTTTATTTTAACATTAAATTTGCGCACGTTTACGTTCACTACAGTATTTAACAATACTGTTGTATCATTTGGAAGATGAATTTCGATTACAAAGAATTGTAAATTGTGTTACTTCATTAAACACCGTCATTACCATCGGCTTAACTTTTGTTTAAAAACACTTCCATCTTTCTCTTGTCTTGAGAACTTGGCTTAGGCGATTACCTTATAGGCTGGTATAGGTTGCAGCCAAGTGCCTCTCTGCTTGGGAGCCGAAAGCTTGAGGGGCCCCGCTAAAAGAATTTCAGAGATATATTTTTTGAAAAATAGGTATAATAATTTTAGTACTTTGCATTGCTGAATAATTCATTTAACTTAAAGTAAAATTTTATCTTTGGAAAAATAGGACCGGGAGTCTGAAAACCCAATTTTAAAAAAGTGTCACTTGTTCGTGGCTCCTTATTTGAGATAAAGGGCCCTGGTTGAGGGTCCCCAGAGGCCCTCGAGGCCTAGAGGCCCAAAGGGTTATAATCCGGCCTTGCTTATGTCGTTATCAGTATTGATTAACTGAACATTATTCTTCTATAAACTTTAATGGAAAAGTGATCGTCCCAGCCTACGATAATCTTGCAATTATTACAATGAAGGCTGAATATGGACAGATGTATAATAGGAATTGAAGAAAGGCTTATTTTGATAATAACTGGGTCAAGTCGCTGAGGAGTTGACAGTTATAATCAGTAAGCATATTGTTACTACTTTCTAGATGTTGTGGATGCTACACAGGGTGTTCCAAAAGAAATATTGAACTAACAAATACTAATATTTGTATAGTTCTGGTATACTAATAAGCATACCAATATTACACCATACAAAGTCCGATAAGTAAGGTCATACCAAGTTGTATGGTAGCAAAAATAAAATAATGATGTAAAAATAACATTTGCATTGTGATACCATAATGCAGTGGCCCAGATTGTTTGTTATATTTATCATATTTCTACTGCACTATTTCTTTTGAAACACCATGTATCCAGCCAATGTTGTTTATAGAGAGAGAACATAGTCATAGCATATGTGTTTTGCATCGTGCCTTCAACGCCATTTTCTGGCATTCATTCATGTTTCGTGAGAATGATATGCCAAATCGTTTAAGGTTGTACCTCTACAGTAAGAGGTTGTTGATTATTAGTTAAAGCAGTACTAATTAGCACTTCGTTCATTAGCGTTCAGAAATTACTATGTCATCTGTAATAAAAGGCACCACTAATAAGGACAATAACTTTGAGCCAGATTCATTCTTCTACAAAATATAAACAAAAGCAAATCGACGCGTGAGAATACGTTAAAAGCGTCTCAGCAAAACTACAAGCAATTTTCCCGTTTTAATCACTAATTGTTACATCTGTGTGTAGTCTAACCTACTTCTGCAACGATCTATATTGTTTATGGATAAGGAATAGCTTTGAATCATGCGCTAAAGAAGCCAGGCATGTCTGCATGATGATGATGGTGATGATGATTATGATGCCAGGTCCCTGCAGATTGGATTAACTGCAAAACCTTTGAGACCAACAGAACTCGTAACTCTATATGCCCGGCATACTGGCAAACATCATTAATGGAGGATGCTGCATAATTACTCGGCAGCTCAGCTTTTGTTATTGCGTTTAATCAACGTCCCGCGGGAGTGACATGTTGGTCTTGAATCATGATGACCTCAACTTGCACACATACACTTTTACAACAATTCAAAGGACGGCCCAAGTCAACATACACTACTGCTATAAAATCAGTTTGCTAAGTCTTTATTTTAGGCTTGCATGAAAATGTCTTTATAACTAATTAATAACTTTAAAAATATTGCAAGTTACACCTTAATGCCACCAGTAATTCCTTCATACACTTTAATTCCTGTCATTATTTTCTAGCAATGTTATATTTCATTTTTAAAAGCCTTTGCTATAATTCACATTACTGGGCTCTAATGATTATTTGTGGTTCATACGTTGCGACAGTATCACCGATTTCGTGCTGTTTTTGTCTTTGTACACAATCATCACTGTTAGCTGAACGTGCGCTCATTTCGATTAGAACATATTTTCGTCGACACAGACAGAACATAATCCCGATACATTACATCAAAAACATTTTTAAGAATTCGTTGGGTCAGTATAACAATGTTGAAATAATATATTTTGAATAACTTTTTATAATGATTTAACTTGTGTTGCTTAATTTATTTGAATAATTTCTGACTTTGGGTCAAAACAATCAAAATCAACCAAATGTAAACACACTTGTGTTAGAAACGCAACAGAAATATACAAAACATCAGAAAACCTATCACACCGGTGAAATCGTGGAAGTCAAAGGCGAGAGGTCACCAAGAGGTCATGACCCAAAATTACGAACAGAAAGGTACTAGCATTAATAGAGCATGATACTGCAACTGCAACGAGAGTGTACAGTTTAGATGATTTTATGTTTGATAACAAAATGGCTTGTCGCTATAGTTAATTTTGAGCAACATTTCTTGGTATAATTGTAGCTGCTAAACAAACCCGAAAGCTTCAAACTTTTTGCAAAATCTCCTGATGCGCGTACCAGATTGCTTAGTATAGATCTCCCATGATTAACTTTTTTGAAACCAATTTTCTTAAGACTAACCAACTGATCCATGATCAGTTTTCGTGATTAATTTTCTTGTGATTAAATTACCAAAGGACTATTTAAAGTCTGGTTGTTGTTTTCACTAATTCTTAGGAAATAAAATCGCATTAGAAAAACCTTGAAGAATTCCTGTACTTTTCATGACCTATGATTTACAGTACATGAGCCTGTTCACAGTCTTTTGCTTAGACCTTGACTTTGTGATAGTGCTGTCTGGATAACTTATTACATGTTTGCCCGGAAGCTAAAGAACTTTTTAGTAAGCTATACCCATGAATAACTTTTTTATGAGTGGATTCTACTACCCTTCGCTGGTCTATCAGAAAAAGTATTATCTATTATAATGTAAGCATTACAAATGGATAATAATGAAAAATAGAAGATATAATTCAATCTGTAATACCATGTATTATCACAGATATATTCCATACTGCACTGGCGAAATGATGCACTGGCGAAGCGTAGCAGTGCTTAAATACGTATTCCACTGTTTCTAATATCCACTGGCGAAATGATAGAACAGCGAAATCACGAGTTAGCGAGACGATAGACTGGCGAAATAATGCACTGGCAATTGTGTCCTGGCGAAGTGACAGACAATCCTTCATGATAACTGTACTGTCAAGGAAGCAAGGAAGCCTTATACATTAGTGAGAGTGACCTTTCCCTCCGTATGACAGTGAGAGACAGCAAGCACAAACAATGTCAATTTAATGAGCCCCACGCAGCTTGGTTTACAGTCGATCACAATAAGTTGGTAGTTCCCAATCATTTGCTACAATCAGACGACAATCCGCCAAACCATAGTGCTCCTAATAACAATCAACAGAAAAAGCAATCGCCCATAGCCACTCATCGCAAAGCCATGTTTCGTTGGTAACCTAAATATTGCTTTTATTACATATCATTAGGCGAGGGCAATTACTGTAAGTATTGCAGACGGGTGGACGATCAATTTCTGAACAAAAGTGATTTCACCTGGCATGTAGAGCATTCGGTTGTTTGTCGTTTATTATTGTCAGACCTCGTTGGGCGTCTCTGGTGATATAAGTTGTCTGTTTCTCTTATGCTTACAATTTGTCTCACCTTGAAAAACGATGAAAATAATTATTCTATTAAAGCAGATTGCTGAAACTGAAGTAACATACTAAGAGTAATTTTTGATTGAATAGAAGTAATTGGCGTGATTTCGGTATAATGTTCATACCACTATAATTCCGTGACTCATATTGAGTGAAACAACTTGACATTTTGCAAACCTCCCAACTACAGCATGCTATTGACGTTTGAATGAAACAAGTTGACAAAAATATCAATTATGCCCTTGAATGTACATTTCCTCACCCGCCTGCGCAATTAACACGTAATTCTCCTCATTGGTTTCATTAAGATCGCAGCTGTTACCAAAAGCACGTATTTTTACAAGGAAAAGCAATTTTATAAACTGTTTTACCTAAAACACCATTAGTGGGGAATATTATAGGCAAATGGAAAAATTAACAGCGAGTAAGAAAACTGTATTAAAAACCAAGGAAAAATAAAACATAGCTGACATGGCAATGTAAAATAGGAAGAAAAAATAGAAAATAAAAAATGAAACAAAGTAGCAATTTCAAAAACAAGAGAAAGCGATCAAGCAAGAGAGAGAGAGAGAGAGAGAGAGAGAGAGAGAGAGAGAGAGAGAGAGAGAGAGAGAGAGAGAGAGAGAGAGAGAGAGAGAGAGAGAGAGAGAGAGAAGATAGAAATAAAGACGGAGATGGAGACACAGGCAGGCACAGAGACAGGATAGAGATAGTGATTGAGACAGAGATAGAGACAGATAGTGGCAGGAAGGGAGACATAGATAGAGGCAGAGACAGAGACATTAGACATAGAGAAAGGAAAAGGGGCGAGAAGAAAAGACGGGATAGCGGCAAAATAAGAGAGAAGTGTAAGGTTGAGATGTAAAAAACGGGAACTAAAGGGAAGCTTAAACGTGCGAAGAAAAAACAGACAAAAAGAGCGAGAACGAAGTTCCAGGAAAGAAACAATATATGGGAGCAGAAAATAGAAGGGATGAAGAATGGTATCTTTTTTAGCCAGGCAGAATACATTTTCATACCTCATCTACTGTTGCCAACATTTCTTCTCCATTAAAATATGCTGAAGAAATAAAGAGTATTTCAAAGGATTGCGTTTCATCTTTGTTATATAGACATAGTGTGTATAACAAAGACGAGTATAACTTTATATTACAAATCATACTTTCGTAATCTTTTTGAGCTTATATAAAGCGTATATTTAACTGACAAGTTTTGTTTGACAGCAGCCAATATAATCCTATCATTTGAAGCCTGAATCTCAACTGGAAAACTGTTTTCTGGTCAGTGTCGCTTTTCAACTTTACTTTGATGAAGCTGTCGCCGACTATGCCAGCAAAGTCACATTAATGCAAGCAATTACGTCAACTGCCGCACGAATTGAGCAAAGTTTCTCCATGCAATTTCCTAAATAATTCCCCGCAGATTAGCGCTTTGCTAGGAAGAAAAACTTCAGCGTTGAGTTGACATCTAAATAGTTCATTTATTGTTTTAACTGAAGGTAATAGTTACAAAATAATGGATTGGCAAAAGTAATTTTCTTCACCATGGGTACTCTAAAACTTTGGAAGAAATTAGCCTTTAGGTCATGACTACTATGTGTACGTTTAACATAAACTGCATATTTGTTATGTAGTTTTAAACACATTTTTGTAAATGTTACTAGGTCTTACTCGTAAACAAGGGTTTTCCAAAATGTTTTGCGCTTGTTGAGCTCACAGGGAACTGGCTTCTTATACAATGTACACCTGTAAAACGCATGACACTACATTAACGTGTTTACGTAATTCATAAAGCCCCAATTTGTGGTACACAGAAAGAGGTGTTGGTTACTAAACTAAAAGGAAATGCCCCCAGAAAATAATGTCTGATAAAATAAACAAGGTTCTGTGTACAGCTCGGGTAAATATATATTAATCCCTTGTGATAAAATCACTTTGAATTTTTAAACAACACGGTGTTTCAGAAGTCCCTGATTATTTTTACACGTTAAGATACCAACAACACGATGTCCCAAATGGCAATTTGGTTGCTGAGTTTGCTGTTCACCTACAAAAAATTCGCAACTATTGAACAAAAGTTTATCACAAGAAGACAGTCGCCGATCGATTAGTTGAAAAAAAATTGATAAACAAGTGAGGAATTCTAAAGTACTCGATCGTGGCATCATTTTAAAATGTAATTATGAAATTTAAAAAAGAAAAAAGAGCACTGTTTGAGACAATCCATGAGGGTTTACCCGACTATATGACGGACTCAGCGAATATGATACAAAATTTCTATTCGGCACTTACATCTTGCAAACTTGCGTGGGGTTTTCTCTAGTAATTACGGCAATATTCAATAAAGTTCGATGCATGTCGTGTGAGTTTAAAACGCAGACTATTCCAAGGTATTTTATGATTTTGATTGAAGTGCGTTTGTGTGTATATGCCGTCATGCCAAACGACTATTAATGTTCTCGCAAGCAGAAATATCGATACAAATCGCCGTTCTGAACACGAACCTTCTGAAAAAGGCTCTAATCACGTTTCGAAATGGAAGGCACGTGTGACATTTTTCTTATACTTAGCCGTTATAAATTGAGATAAAGTTTGGTTAAGGTAAAATACCCACCAAATACGCACCTGAATAACAACTTTTTCAAATTAGCTGGCAGTTAACGATTCATTAATGAGAATACGACTGTGGATGCCACAATGTTCATAAACAATTGCGGTTTATTTCACAACAATTATTACCCCTTGCGGGTAATGATTTGAAGAATGAAAGGAGACGTCGAAGAATTGTGAACCAGTCGGTATTTGAATCCGAGACCAGGAATTAGACTTCACATGTTAGAATCCCAGGACTACTGATCCTGAGTTGTTCGTGTTTCTGTTACTGTCCCGTTACTATTGTCGTTACTACTATTTTCACTTGTTAGCAAAAAAGAGGCTATCAAAACAAAAAGAGGAACCCTTCATTTACATCCATGTTCTCGTGCTTTTCTAAGGTTGATTAAATCAGACTTAGCTTGCAGTCAAGTTGGAAATGAGCTCCAACACATTCAGTAAAAGACTTATCCAGTATGCAGAGCGCGGTTCTTTTATTCAGCAGATAATACAGTCGCAAATACTCTTAAGCACATTTTTGAACGATGCGTGAAATATCTTTCGTAGCTCCAGACATTAAGGGGAATCCACGCCATCGATGAATTCCTTGTGCTTTGAAATGTGGACCATATAATCTTTTATAATCTCACTGCACGATCTTCGCTGATCTAAAATCTTAATCGTCTAAAAATTCAGATTACCAAATTACTGTAAATACGCCGAGTTTATGGCTTTTTTTCCCATAAAGGTTTTCCTTTGCTTTGACCTGTTTCTGGAGACGCCCTTTATGCTTTACGCAATGTTTTCATCAAAAACTCCACTGACCCTCATAAAGATTAGAAAGCCATAATCCAGTTTTATCCTGTAAGTATAGCCAGCCTCATAACACTGGCGGTTAACTGGATCATGGTCTCAGTGAAACGTGTTTTCATCATTCAATTTCAGACAAGGTTTAGAGAAGAAGTAAAATCGAGGGGGGGATTTAGAATCAAACCAGATCGTCTAGATGTTCGATCATTCTGCCAATTCGGGTATTTTTTTCTGTAGCCGTTTAGAGCAGCTCTTATGCAAACAATGATATTGTAGCATTCTCGTTTTGCGAATTTGTTTGTGGGGTTTTAAGGGGGAACTTATTTAAAAAGAAATAAATTATGTCGGAGGTAAAAAATGGAATTATGTTACAGTGATTAGTGATCACTGTAGTGATATTTGATTAGTGATGAATCACTACTGATTAGTGATATTTATATGAATTACATGATGTCTTATTTCATACAACGGTAGCGGTTAGCAGTAACGCAATGCAGTACCAGTTTACCAGGTGGCACAAATATTTAAATCATTTCAATTGCATGTCTTTCTAGCAGGTGAGTGTAATGCTAAGTAATATCACTTGTATGCTTAGTAATATAACATGTAATATCCCGCTTAGCACCCGGGAGGTCGTGGGTTCAACTCTCGATCGAGTCATACCAAGACATGAAAAATGGTACCGCTGGTTCTTAGACCAAGCACGCGGGTTTATCGAAGTAACATGCGGGTAATAATAATCGGGGCCACCTTGGAAATAGGTATTGAGGTACTTAAGGTGTTATCCTTGGATTATGTGCTAAACGAAATTATTATTATTATTATTATTATTATTATTATTATTATTATTATTATGGAAAGTTGTTTGGAATGTACTTTAGAATTTACCCTTTCTTCCCTTTTAGCGGTTTTTGAAACTTTTTAGCCTATAGCACTTTTGTCGTTTTCCCGGTTTTATGCTTTTCCTCTAGGTCTCATTAGACGCACACAAATGAAAATGTGATAAAATGTGCAAGAATACAATATCAAACTATTTATAACGTCGGATATTAGTTTTTCGCGCATAAAAATACAGTTTTCTAGTAGCTTCATCTATCTATCGTGAAATCGCGCTTTGGTACTACGACTACAACTTTCTCATTCATTAGATGCACGTGTTAGAGATTTATACATAATCATGGCAATAATCAAAACATGTTGGGCATCGTTACATAGTTAGATCTGGAAATAATAATCTTAAGAAAGTTAAGCTATGGTTTGAAAATAACAAGCAGATGTCGCGGATTAGTTTCATCGGTCCGACCAATGAAATACCGGAACGCAGTCACTGAGAAAAAAGAATTGGACGTAAAGGTCCTGTCTGCAGTAGCGCCATTAATGTATTTTCTTACAAGATATTGAAAAGAGACTTGTAAATAATCTCTTCATTTTGTTGAAGATTAGCATCCCTCAGTTTGTACGTTTCGGCATTTCCTTGCGCCACAATAAGCAATACGCTCATAAACACAAATAATAGACTTAGTAATTGCAAAAGAGTACTCTGGTTATACAAAATAACATGCAAACAGTGAAAAAACACGTTTTAGACCTAATAACGGTCTAATGCGTGCATGCGTCACTGTTTGAATAGCTGAAGTATTTCTTTGCAATTACTAAGTCTATTGTTTGTATTTAGGGCTAACATATATTTTGCTGATGACGACGTAAGGAAGTACTATCAAGTTATCAGATTTAATGTAATTGCGTGCATTAATATATGAATAATCATGAAAACTTAAGACCACTTACGTATAAAATGTGCGTGATGATTTGATTAAATTTCTTTATTAATGTGCGATATAAGTATATTAAATGCACGCACTTTCATGTTACTAGGTAGACGTGACTCATTAAAATTTGAATTTCTACATGTTGCTCTTAAATTAAAGAGATTAAGTGGCTAAGTACACGGTAAACGAATTATGTAACTTACTTCGGTAATACTTTTTGAGGTACAATCTTCAGACACTTTTAACAAGAAAGTTTTTTATTTTAAATAGAGGTTCAAAAAGGGTAAGTCCCTTAAAACTCCTTGTTTATATGTGATGTGAACGTAATGTGAAATTAGTGTCACTCCTTCTTAGATGATGGAATTAGCAAGCATCAAGTAATTTAACAATATATTTTTTTCGCGTGCTTATAACAATTGGTTATCAAGCAAGCCATGAAAAAAGGTAAGGAAACAATGTGATTTGCAATTATTGCATTGTTTAAAGCCGCGTTTACCAGGCATCCGGAATGCGTTATGCGATATTGCGTATCCAGCTGCAAATAAAAATCAATAGGAGATAACTTTAGAAAAAAATAACGCAGTAACGTAAGTCGGATAAATACGGGTTGATTGAAAACAGTACAAAGTGATTTTTACGCAGTAACGCACAACGCATTCTGAATGTCTGGTAAGCGCCGTTTAAGAAGAATCATCTCGTAATTTAGTTTACGCTTACTTTTAACATTATTTATGTGTTCAATTGTTCATTATATGTATGTATACACCTTGCACCTTGTATAGATTTGCTTCATTCAAACGAAGAAGAAAAGATGTTAGCGTAAGAAAAATTGTCCAGAGCTGAATCAGACTTATGTGAGACTCACTGTAAATTCTATATGTCGAGCAGATTAAGAGATCAGAAAAAACTCCTGAGCGTATGAGATTACCATGGATGTTTTTGGAAGGTTAGCATCTTAGCCTGGGAATTGTCGTTCTGTTTTCTTATGTAAATTCCAAGCAGCTGCAGTGCAGTGATGTACTCACTCTTGGTTGATTATAGATCAAGTCCCTCGCCATGACAGGGTAATCAGCCATTACTGATTTATGATTGTTTACGACAGTAAGGAATCCTCAATGGTGAGTTTGTCACAAAGCTCATCAAGACATTGCGGAAGGGTTATAATTGATTTTTGGCGAGTGTCAACCTTTACTATAATATTATTTGTATAAGCGTGATGTGTTGCACAGCAATTATCATTTACCACTTTCCGTAGCTTGTGAATAAGCTAGTCGCCTTTAAGACATCATTTATCTGTGCTGATAGGATTTAGTGACTCTGAAATAAATTATTTCCAAACGCTCCTGGATAATTTATTACGGCGAAACATGCTGGCCCAAATCTGCAGAACAAAATCTTCTCCACCTAAGACTTAGTGAAATATTGGCGATCAGTTTTCTATTTAAATCCGTTTACGAAAAACTTTGAACTGGCAAAATACTCTACAGCTGATAAATCTCGGTCAAATTTAAGAGATTTTATTACACGTTATATAATATCTTATAAGCTTCGTTCGTTGTTCTTTTAGTAATGGTCTATCACTATAATTACACAAAGCTGAAGCTAGCTGGCTCCACCGCAGTCTCCACATTGTAATTTATACTGATGCATCCATATCTGTGTTTTTGTTTTGCCGCACTATCCCACTTGAAAGCTATCCCCTTGATCAGAGTTCAAATTTTCTAGCATTTCTCACATGCGTTGAAGATCAAGGCACATTTTGCAGTGTTACTCTATGAAATCATATTCGCGCAACTTTACATGTTTTTTTATCATCAGCATCTCTTCATTTTATCACCTTCTCCCTTTTCTGTGAAGCAGCCAGCGCCATGATAATAACCTCAAAAGCGTGCGTGATTGCGAAGCAAGATTTTTCTTGAAGAGCCTGTAGAGTATTGTGAATTGCCTCCAATGTTATAAAAACACAAAATTAAAATATCAGGCTTGGGATTCGAACTAGTAAAGTTCGGCTTACCGGTCTTGAATCAGACTGAGTAAAAGCGACTTGGTTAAGTATGTTTTTATTCAGCTGTCACTATATAATGCAGTAGCAGATGCGTCTGTGCTCTTTGAAGTTCCTTTGTTAAAAATTGCTTTCACGGAAAAATGTGGCCATGTTTTAGTACCAGTTAGAATTTATTCTCCAAAACATATGTCAACACTTTATCCATTATCAGGGATCTAAAATGCAATATAATATATATTTAATATGTTTTAAACATTATGAGGGCAAACACTGCTAACATAATCATCCAAACTAAGAGAACAACCAAACTCTTGCAGAAATAGTTACCTACAAGCAGGAGATTAACCATAATAAGTTACTCACTGTTATACACAAAGTTCGAACTGCTGTTGTTACTCACGTTCAAGTAACTATTTCTGCAAGAATTTGGTTGTTTTCTAAACATGAATGATTATGTTCGTATTTTTGCACTCATAATGTTTAAAATCTATTGACTGTATGTTATATCGTCTTTTAGATTTCTAATACGTATTGGAGAGTAAAACCTAACTTTTTAAGTTCATTTTGGCACCTTTGAGTGTGCCGCCTCTTTTTCACATAGCCCTGTTGTTTGCTATGGCTTGTTAATATTATTAAAATTTTAATGTAAATCTCTTCTCTACATCTTGTCATTCTCTATTGTTTCATCCTCTTTCTCACCATATCTTAACACTGATTACCTTCTAGGCTTTCCTTCCTTTTATCTTGCACCTTCTGCACTCCTGTTGCTCCATATTGCCTATTCAGCTCAGATCTTAGGAATTCACCTTAGGACGCTGTCTGCGCTGCATTAATCGTTTGGCTATATCTTATCTATTATTCTCGAGTTATTTTTATATTGTGCATTTTTGTGTAAGATATTGTTGAATTGTACTGGTTTCTTGGAATAAATGAACTAAACAAAATTAAACTAACTGGTATTTAGGAAATCACCAGAACTATATGTCACCATGTTTTAGTAGTCACATTTTCTTACTGGTGACTTGACATGCCAAACTGTTTCAATTACATTCAGCTTATGGTACACGTAACTTATTTCCAAGCATCGCATTATGACAGCTTGTTGGTTTCTAGGTTTGCTTTCTTTTAGAAGAGATCACTAACGTATTTTCGGCCGGTAACAAGAAAAAATAAAAGAAGAAATAGCCTCGGCGTTTACCGGCTTGTTAAAATCCATACTTATGTCAGTCGTAAACGCTACAGCGGCATAGAGACATGTGCATCTATCACGTCTCTATGGCTTCTTAAAACTGTCAAGATTGTATGGTTTCAGCCACGGTTGTATGACTGCTAATGCTGTGACCCTGTACGCTTTGCCTATCTGTTTTCTGATCGTTTAATATAAATCTGTTACGGTGTATAAACACAGACGGTTTAGCCGATACTCTGACAGCTTGCTTGCTGATTCCTCGCAAACTTGTCGATTCGTTCAGCATTTCAATTTCCACTGAAAGCTGGCGAATGTTGAGTGAATGATTTTCAATGAGGCGATGATCAAGCGCGGAGAGCTTTATTATTATCATCTCGCCTTCTCCGTCCGAATGAATGGAAGACAATAAGTTATGTGACTGTCCCCTTAGACACCAGATGATTTGCTATTTTGTTGTCCATTGGTCAACCAGTGGAAGAGGAGGCATTTTATCTTGAAGCATGGTGATCAATCAAAAGATGTCATATGTTTAAAGCAGGACAAAAGTATAATTATTGCATTTTTGGACTTAGTGAAAGACGAATACATTGTGAAAAGTTTATTTAGCCGATAACTTTATTTACAGGACGACTATTTAAACTTCTAGGATGTTTTTGTTTATGTTTGTTTACAACTCATCATTAAATTACTTAAGTACTGGAGTTATAAAAATATGATGAACAACAAGCACATTATATAATAGTGGTGTAATAGCTTAATTACAATATGAATTAGATCACTACAACAACTTGGCAAAACTTTACGATACCTAAACTTTCTGTACGTATTTTGTACATTTTAACGCATTTGTTCATACGCATGCATTTGTTTTTTGTAAATAATTTCGTACAGTTGTTTTTGTTTTTGTGCAACTGTTTACAGTATGCATTTATGTGTTATTAATATGGTTACAGAAGATCATCATCATCATCATCATCATCATCATCATCTCTCTTCTCCGTCTTTCGTTTTGACTATTGGGATTTTTTACCAACGGGATTTTACCTTCTCACTTCCGGTGTGCATGAAATTAATGTTACTTCTTCCAATTGACAGCGAGCTTAGACATTTAGAAATGCAGTTTGTTTTTCTCCTTGTCTAGCTGCTTAGCAATTTGCAGTTTGTGGTCACTTAAGATTTTAAGATTTCGTGGGGGTGGGGGTGGACCATGCATTACTTTGGAATGAGCAGCCTTCGTATTCCCCAGAACTTGCGTTGTAGTTGTAGATTGTATGGTATAACGAGACTATTTTATGCACAACAGTCTGTGAATTGATTGCTAACGTAGAAATTGGTTATAATGTTAAATTTGGTTACTCTGCCAAAATTATAATTACAAGAAAACTTCTTTGTCCAAGACGTATGTTTAGCGGTGAGGTACAACAAAACAGCGCTCCTAGCTGCAATCAAATCTGTTGTAGACAGAATCATATCCTACCTGAAGTAACTATATATTTTCAAAACTTTCTAAGGGCACAGTTAGAAGGATCATCGCCAGGAGGGCCCATCGAAACAACAATGTGACTTGTCAGTGTTCTCATTTTAAAGTTTACCTCCGCCATTTCAATCACATAAAATACAAATAATTCAACATGATCACACAAAGCACAAATAATTCAACATGGGCACACAAAATACAAATAATTCAACTTGGTTACACAAAATGCAAAGAAGTGACGGAAGCCAAGCGTACAAGTTACAATCACGCACGTTATTACATTCACAGCGCCGGACTGGAGCTTTAAATTGCAAAAACTGCTTCCACTTGTGCCCTAGACTTCCCGAATTAATGAAGAACCGCGTAACAAGATTTTCGCGCATCAATTGAAACTCGTCTCGCCGAGATGTTGCTGAAATTGACCCAAAGAGCACCAACAACCGAGTGAGAGACTGACGTAAACGGAAATAAGAGAATTGTGCAATTGGGTTTCTCTCGGCAGATAAATGGCTCGAATGCTACCTAATGCAATACACCATATACAGACTGTGCATGCTGTGGCGATTGCAAAATAAGAGAGCGTTGAATCATTATGCTCACTGCACCTGTTAGTGACTCATTTTGTGCCTAGGTGAGTGTGAGTAATAAGACGAAGCCAGGAAATTAGTCAAAGATTTTTAACCCTTGATTGCGGCAGCCACGTTTATGTATTTATGTTAGCGCAGTTACATAAAGGAGAAATAACGATGCATCAAAATAATGATTTTATTGGTTACCTGAGCTTACGTTAGACTTTACTTTAGATTTCTTAGTAACTTTGCTTACTAATGGATCTGTAATTTCTAGTGATTCTGATGGACTAAAATTAATATTACGATTCTTTCATTTTGATCATCACACAAATTACAATTATTTACAATTGTTGCATTATATTTTAATATACGCTTCACACATTGTATCAGTTGTATCTGCGCATACAAAATAAAAGCAGTTGTTGGGCGCAGAACTCTTAAGATAGCTGTTTTCAAAAATAATTTTAGAACTCATAATATAAAAAAACTCCGAAACGTCTCCAATTTTAGATTGGGCTCGAACGTGTCATCATTTTACCAGACATTAATAAATCAACGCTCGGATAAAGTACATCCATCAAAAAGGCTCCTGTTACTGCAGTCTTTATTGAAGTTTTCGTGGACAACAATTCCACGTGACAAACGTGTGGAATTATAAGTTCTTTGTCTATATCATAGCGATCCCGCAGGTATTAATGTAGAGTGTTTTGTGTAAATATAGCCGGCTATTCATTCGACGACAAAAACGCAATGAGACAGTAATATAACGTCAGGTGCATTCTCTCTGCCTGTATGCTAATCGTGAGTGAAGCCACAAAGGAGTTTCAACAGAATAGAACAGAAACCACGGACGATAATGGATGGCTTCATTTAATTCCAGGCGGTGAATTGACGCTTAGGGAGGGGGCATTGAGCCAACCTAAGATAAAGAGCGTTAGTCAATATGATGGCAGTACTATATTTGTATTTCCTGTTTCGTTACTGTTATTTTTGTCTTAGAAAATGTTAAGCAATGGCAAAATTGGTCCAATCTGCGTGTAGAATTAAAATAATTAAAGCTGACAGACAGCATGTTGCTTCAAATTTTTTTATTCAATAGACCTTTTACATGTCATACAATAGGATATTGCTTACATAGTAAATTACTTTTGCAGGATTTTGCATTTCGAAGTGTAACAAAGACTAAAATGTGTAAATAGTTTTTATTAGAGTACGTGTGTTTTTAAAAACTTTGACGAATATTATATGTTGATGGCAATACTACTGCTACGCTACGCTGCTGTTGGCAGTAGTAGTAGTAGTAGTAGTAGTAGTAGTAGTAGTAGTAGTAGTAGTAGTAGTAGTAGTAGTAGTAGTAGTAGTAGTAGTAGTAGTAGTAGCAGTAGCAGCAGCAGCAGCAGCAGCAGCAGCAGCAGCAGCAGTAGCTATAGCAGTAGCAGTAGTAATAGTAATAGTAGTAATAGCAGTAGCAGTAGATCAATAGTAGTAGTAGTAGTATTAGTATTAGTATTAGTAGTAGTAGCAGTAGCAGTAGCAGCAACAGCAGCAGCAGCAGCAGCAGCAGCAGCAGGAACAGCAGCAGCAGCAGCAACACCACCAGCAGCAGCAACATCAGCAGCAGCAGTAGTAGCAAGTTTAACCTTGGAATGCACAAGGTCAAAAGCTAGTTCTCACTGTTCAGCACTGTAAGAAATCTGTCATAAAGCTGTTCTCAATGACACTTTAGACATTACCATCACTTGAAATGTATACACCTCTTACGAATGACTCTGCAAGCGTCATTGCAGCATTGTTTTCAAAGACATTTTGTACGGTAACGACATACACTGCAGCAATTCGGCTATTAATTTCTATTATTATAGTAAGGTAAATGAGAAATAATGACAAGAATAGAGGAGTCTTAAAACCCAGGCTATATACGCCTGCTTACATTGTCGAATTCATGATGATAAACGAGAGAGGATACGGTTACATTAATTGACACGTGGTCAGAATAATCAGTTGACAAAATGAAAAATTGCTAGTAACTCTGTGTCTTCTGGATACATTAAATCTTATGTTTCCATCCAGTTATTAACCTAGGCTGCGCTAGAGAATATAGTCAGTAGAACTATTCTACTCTTAACTAACTTGTTAGTTTCGAAGTGACAGTGTCTTAGACTACGAGAAAGTCAGTTTTTTGTGGTTAATAGGTTTTAATTCAATCCCAAAGCTAACACTAATCTTTGTACCGTTTCAAGTGTAGATTGTGTATCCATGGACAATTCCAGGTCTACACAAAATTTATATATGCAATTAGAGTGTTTTGTTTGGAAAACAATGTTTGCTTTTTAAAATTTAACATTGTATTCTGTATAAAAAGGTTAATAATAAAAGCAAGAATAGCAAAGTGAGTGATAAATTATATGTACAGAAGAATAATACCTTGTTGAATCAAGTTATCAATTTAAAATGATCTCTTTTTAAACTGTTCTGTAATTGTGCCGTGCTTTGATATACAACCCGTTTGGATCCATTCAATCACTATGTATTTCAATGGGTAAACATGATATAACAAAAGTCAATTTATCTATGTTAATAACGTCTAGTCAATTAATGAATTTTGCTTGCTTAAAGAAGTAGTAAATACAAAACTGCGGGTAATTATTAATGCGCAATATCTTTGATTAAATGAACGGTAAACAGGGAATTGGGTTTTATGAATATAGACACGATTTTAGTTTTGTTGACCTAAAATTTAAGAGAAAGACATTATTTTGAGTAATTCATTAAATTTGTCTGTAATATTCTATTTTATAAAGAGTTGTTGCTGCAGCTGCTGCTGTTGATGTTGTTGCTGTTGTTGCTGGTGTTGCTGTTGATGCTGTTGTTATTGCTCATGCTGGTGGTAGTGACGGCAGCCTCGGTGGTGATATTTTTTGCTAGTACTGTTGTAATCACTGTAATAGTCATGGAATAATAATTTATAAACTATGCAGTAAGTGTGTCAATTACCAGTAAGGTCACCGTTGAATGAACTAAGCCTACGACCGCGCAATTTTTCTTAAATTACCGTAATCGTCCAATTGCTGTGCACTGTTATTTGGTTCATTTTTCACCCTGTTTGATTAAAGCTTCGAGACATTAAAAGCCACAGTTCAAATACAAGGTAATTGATCACGCTGGATTCCATTTACATGCACATGAGACTTATATTATATTGCCAGCCATAATGCGTGCTGCCTTCCTGTGCATTTAATGCGTTTTAATTTTGAATCAATAGTCTCGGGAGATGCTAAAATTTAACAAAAATCGCGTTGTTTTTGCTCGCTCGTTGGTCCTTTATGCACTTTTATTCTAACTAAGAGCTGATGATTCACACATGTTAAACGTGATTTACCGTAATAAATGTGAAAGAAGCATGAGAACAGTAACACTAAGTATTGAGTAAGTGAGGGAATGAGTGGTTGAGTAGATGCGCTTGGGTGGGAAAGTTTCTGCTGTTTATTTTCCTCATAATTCTTTCTCTTTCTTGTCTGGCAATGCTCTTTCTTACATTATGCCGTGCTAAAGCGTTTACAGATACTGTGCTGCCCCTAAATGAAGTTAATGTTGAACTCACTTTATTCTGTTCAACCTTAACTTTTTAATCTACTGCGCCTTTGTAATTGTGTTTAAAAGAAATAAGCGATAATTTTAAAACTGTGTTTTTGCACTTGTAAAATTAAATTTCTTGGCTAGTTAATTTAAAAGCTGTTTAGCCATAAACAGTTAAAGTCCTCGTGCGATTCAAAATTGTAAACTAATAGGCTACTAACTAGAATTGGAGTGTTAGTAAATTAACCAAATTGGCAATTAGATGTTAGGTGTGCCTGCCTAACCGTGCTATGCCATCCATGCCACGTTCTTACCACATAGCAAAGTACCAGACGTTTGCATCACAGTGACTTAAATCATGAGTTACGGAATTCAATTGAGTTTTTGCACAGTGAAATACAGCCCTATTATCGAGATCCTATGGGCATATAGTTCGCTTTGTAAACTTCAGTAAATCATCAATTTATTTAATTTTTTTAGCAGCTCAGCTTCTCGTGGGGCCTGATTTCTACCAGAGCAAACACGTAACTCTGTTTAAATTGCGAGCAAGATGAAAGAAGCCCAGCGTAACACGTTTCACATTTCGTTGCTTCAATTATGGCACTTTGCTATTATTCATCACCTCAGCACACAATGTCTGGTCCATGATCGTGCTACTGCGAGTTAATGCTATTATCTTAGACAAACACACTAAAATGTGTGCGACTCATCGATGTGTAGCTTTAATTAGAAAAATATACGCCCTCTCTGTATGGTCTAATTAAGTGAATGCACTTGTAGATGGAAAAGATGCTTATCCATTGTCACCTGTTGTGGATTAAAAATTTACTTTGTAAATTAAAGACCGTGAAATTATAATGCTGTGAGAAATTATGAGAAACGGGTAGCTAATCCATGGAGAATTACGCCAAGTTTACCCAATGCTCATTATAATTATAAACACTATTCAACAGTGATATTATCATATGATTGCATCGGCGTTTAGACAATGTTATAAGCCTACATTTTGCATTGTTTCCAGGTAATGTATACAGGATAGTACAATCAATAGTACTACTTTTTCTATGTGTTACTTGCACAGGTTACTTAATAGAATTAGGTGTATTTATAAACTGTTAGTTCTCACATACAACGCTTTACACTGATTTTCTTCTGTCTACTTACCTGCTAAGTTACATAAACGCAACTACTATAGGGACACACTGGCAAGTAGATTTTCCCATAATGAACTTTTGGTGCCTTTTAATAGAAAAAAGACTTTTGGCAACCTTGGATTTTCTTCTATTGCACCAAAATATTGGAAACCCTTGCCTCAAAATCTCAGAACCTTATCTACTGTGCAACTATTTAAAAAAATTAAAATGCTTGAAGACACATCTCTTTAAAATTATTATGATCAATTCCAACTGTTGTAAACTTCAGTAATGCCTTTTTTACCATAATGTCTGTATTGTAGGAGATTTGTGTGTTCTGTGCAGAGTTTTTAATTATCTTATTAGTTTTACATTTTCTTAATTTCTTTAGGCGCTTTATAAAATATATTTTATTACTATTATTATTTTATGATTTCTTTATTTTTTATTTTGCCACTGCCTACAAGACTTAATACCTACAAAAACTCAGTTTTGACTCAATTTTAAACAGTTTCAGCTAGTATTTTCACAGCTGTCTAATGTCATGTTTTACTACCAGTTAAACGCGCAAATATTTTGAAGTTTTTCTTGACGTTGTTGTTACAAAGTATAGTTTTACAAGAAGTTCAACAATTTTTTCTGAACCTTTGAAACAGTTAAACTGCACAATATAAGTACACTAGTGAATTTTTTTGCAATAGAGTTTCTTAGAAATATAAATTTGGCTTTATGTTACCATTTATGGTAATAATTAAAATGCGGCTGTACTCCGTCTCTCTCTCGCTATATAATATATAGCGAAAGAGAGAGAGAGAGAGAGAGAGAGAGAGAGGGGGGGAGAGAGAGAGAAAGAGAGAGAGAGATTATATATACATATTTGTATATATAATCTCCGACGGTGCGTCATTTTTAGGGCAGAGTTCACTACATTCTCCAAAACACGTGTTTCTAATGTGCAATGATGTCAAATTTCAAACAGTTGTTGGCTGGTTGTTTGCTTCTTCCACGTGAAAAAAGTCTGGATTTGCTTTAGATGGTGCTGAAAATACGAGCAATTAACTCAGCATGACACGTAACTGAAGGAGTTTTTCTGCTGTGGAATCCAGTAATTACTATTTCGAGTCACCATTGAACCGGAAGTTCAACCGGAATACGCAGCTGGCAGGTTAACCAGTCACCGAGTTTACAAAGAAGACTTAGTTTCGAGTGAACTTATGTATTGAATTTTACTGTCGTATTTATCTTTCGGTTTATAAAATCTCATTCAAGTACAGTAATAAGCCTTTTCACCTAGCGGCGAGTCTTAACTGCAAGGGTCATGTGATATGTGAGTAAAGCAAAACCGTTGGCAGCTTCAGTTCAGTAAATTCAGTTTCTTTACGTGTTCTTTACTTAATTATGCATTAATCTGTGGACAGAGTGATTTACTAGCAGCAATTTGCTTGTATTTAAGAAGAGATGAACTAGATAAGATTCTAGCTCGCTGTTAAAACTGTTACCATTGCAACAGCATATGCTGCGACGCTTTGTCAAACGTACATTATCGCCGGAACAGTGAAAGGGCTTATTATAACAATTTGTGTTAAATAGTGAATTCTGTCCAACAAGAGGCGCACCGTCGAGGATTATATTGCAAAAAAACAGTCTGTAATAAGCAATATTCTGATTTAGCAGCACCATCGACTCCGTCTTGACCTTGTATCAAAGAAGATACATACACAAACTGTTTAATAATTCAATATCACTTACAAACAAAATTAGACGAAATCTAATTACTTAGCTTTCAATGTAAATAATTCGCAATTAATGAACCAAATTGATGCCGTAAGATTAATCAAACGTGAAATCTAACTTCCATTAAGCGTTTGCTGTAAGAGCTTGTTGCAAAAGACTGTTCTGCATTCACACAGTGACTGTAGTTAATTATGTCTGAAGTAGAGCAAAGGCGAGAAGTTTTATCATCAATTATAGGTCATAAGCAGCCGGGTTTCAAACTCCAAGTAAAATTTTGCTGGACCATCAATTTTCTTCGTCAACATTACATGCACTGTATTGTATTGCATTTATTCCTTTAACATAAAAATACAATTGCAGAAAAATTGCACAAATATAAGATCGTGATATCAGTATATATAAATTAACAGATTGTTGAATGGAGAAGACCATCGAACAGTTTATGTATAAGACTCGCATTCGAAACCTTTTATGCGTTCCAAAGTGATATTTAGCGCCAAATGTAAATTATAAGCTTGGGTAATGCTCAACTGTAAATTGTTTTTGTAAAAATTATAACCCTTTAACTGCTGTCATTGTTTTTACGATCATCATAATATTTATTACTCATTTTTCTTACATCCAGTTTCATTTTTTACGCAGCACAATTTTGATTAAAGAAAAAAACTGTATGTATTTTAATGTTTAACGTTTAGTATACATATAATGATAAAATTTAGTTGCTAGTGTATGACAGGCAAACGTAGGAATGGATTCATCAATCACCCTCTTCTCGAGGACTGATTCACCAGAAGTGCTTGAATACATCGAATCAAAAACTGGTTAAGCATGTTCAGAATAATTGAACCATAACGTCACTAGCTTCATCTAACAAACAATTACACTGCTAACATCAGTACCATTATTAACAATGCATTATTTACAAACCTATTGCCTTGACCGATTCCTGTAACTGCAGAAGCAAACGGTGCGTGTCTAACTAAGTGACAAATATGCTGGCTTTTACATGTTTTATGCCACCCCTGTCCCATGCAAACATGTAATTGTGTCCACCCATCAGTTATTACTGTGTCACCAAGAGACAGTCACCTGCCTGCATTATTTGACATAACTATTACTGTCAATGAAGAACTCTTTAGCCATCATATGCAGATGGTGTTGTCCTAATTTGCACGTCAATATTACTGCATCCAGGGTTTCATTACATCGCACATTTCAGGGGTATACACCGATAGGTGACTGTTGTACGATTGCGGGAGTTTATTATTTATGTATAAATATATTACATAATCTACTTCCTGCAGCTTTTCGTAATTTTTAATACCCGTTCAACAAACTCGTAGTTATTACACTCCTAGCGCGCTTACTAGTTACTATCCTGCTACTATTCATACTAATTATGATCATCGTAACCCTTCATATACTAGCATTCAGCTCTGGGCACAAATGCCCAATGTTGCCAAAAACTACCTATTGCGTCAGTTCAAAAAGAAGATTTTTGATCATTTTTATTTTAAATAGCCAAATTTTGCTGTACAACATTAGTATCATCAGTTTGAATTTACTTGCACTAATGCGTATTTTGTGCCACTGTTACTCATTTACTCATATTTTGTTGTTTGACATATTCGCTAACTTTGAGATTACCTCTGCACTGGTGCTTGCCACAACTACGGTGTGAAGCGCGAAAGCTTACGCTCCTCATTCCGAGGTTGGTTTGTACTAATCCTCGGTAATGTAATATTGTCATTCTTATTACGTGTATATATAATTTGATGCCTGTTTTTTGCAAATCAGCTAAATAAGAAATTTAAACCTTAAACTATAGTTGCCATTCTGAGGTGTATAAATTGGAGGCGTTGGAAGCTCCTCAGAAATGATTTTCAATAATCATTAATAACCTAACAATGTATTATTGGACACTAGGGCTTGATGTGGCACATTTATTGTTATTACCTATCACTTACTCGAAGATAATACTTACAACAGACATGTGCATACAGTTCAATTAGTTAGTATATAAATAGACAGATTTACAAAAACAAAACCACAAAAAAAAACAACGAAGCATGTTAGGCAGTAAATATCAGAATGTAAGCAAACCTATTCTTAGTACCTCGTCAACTTAACGCACACATATATGATTTGCCATACATAGCAGTTCTTCTCTGCTGAAAAAAGAATGTCTTTCCTTTTTAACGCATGAAGTGCATCAATTAGCAAGGCGCATAATACTGTTTGATAATTCATTCACATAGCTTCTCTTATTGTCTTCTGGATATAACTTTGTTAATAATTGTAATTATATTATTACAGTACCTAAATACCAAGAGGCGTAGGTTATGCCCCAAAATTGAATTCACGGAGTATATAATCTATATAATCTGACTGACTGATTTGATTTAACATTTTATTTCAAACATGTTTATATAAATTACCGAACAAACAATAACAACACTAAATCACACAAAAACTACAACTACTATAAAAAGATTGACATTGCAATTACCGCTGTTCATGCATGCATTGAACATTTACATTTAGCAAATTGTGATTGAATAGTTAAGTTTATCAGAAAATTATCAGAAAAGTTTATCAAATTAAATAATGAAAGTTAGTAGTCATCATTTAAAAAGAAAGTAAGGGTCAACAACTAATCTCGCTCTTACCCATTAAGGCCACACGCCAGGCAGGCACCACTTTTAGTTTAAAGTGGCGTTTACCAGATATCCGGAATAAAAAATCAATCAGAAGAGATAGCTGCAGAAAAGATAACGCATAACGCAGGTTTGATAAACGGGTGCATTGAAAACAATGTTAACCGATTTTTTTCTATTCTGCATCCGCATAACGCATTCGGGATGTCTGGTAAACGCCACTTACTACAAGTCGCACACTATTCAAAATCTGTCTGACACAATAAGCGGACACAGATTTTTGTTAACCATGCTTAAATTTTTGTGTCCAACATCAAAGTCCTGCTCGTGTGCGGGCTCAGTGCAATAATTTGCGGCATAGAAATTCAGATCAGTCATAAAAATTCAATGATTTTGCCACGTGTCATATGGTAAATGCTTAATGCGTGACGTATTAGATCTACTTTGCTTGACACCAGGTTGCTTCATACAAAAGTTATATTTTGTTGCAGACAATTTTATGATAGTGTGCGACTAGCATATGGTATGATCTGGCCGCGGAAGCGATCCACGACCTCCCAAACGGAAAGCAGACGCTATGTTTATTAGAATATATAATCTGATAAAATACGCTATTCAAATTTTTATATTAGCACGTCAGTTATTGCATGAATCAGCCATATTTTATACTCTGGGGATTTTAGTGCAAAATCTCACCCAGTCAATGCGCTAATAAAAATGAATGCGTTATTGCCACAACTGTATCCCTGTCTCTGAATCATGCAGAAAGCTGTTCACCATGAATCCTGGATGATAAATGACGAAAACACGCTATTTTGAGTGGAACAAAGCTCAATTATCATGATTAACGGAAGGCTAGAGTGCAACATGAAAAGCTCTACTTCACACGCATTGAATTATTCTGTCTTTTTTCTCTATATCCTGATAACATCATTTGTACTTTTACATGCATTTTCCATATTAACTCTAACTGCTTTATTGGCTTATACGCCTGGCTGCACTGACCTGAATTTTCTCTGTAAAATAAAGGCTTCAAAGGAATATTCGCTATCAATGCGATTGCTTTAGCTTGCTTAAATGAAACGCCTGATAAGCTAGAGGCTATAATATTGGTTGATTTATTTTAGATCTTATCTGTGGTTGTCTATCATGTTTTCGTATTCTAATTTGTCACCTAAACTCGCGTTGACTTCAAGGGGTTGGGGTTTCTTATTCTATATATATATATTCTTTCTCACCATCCTCCTGGTAGATTTTCATCTGTCAGCCGGCGAACACAGTTGTGTTCGCCATGAGTTACTTGAGCAAAAAGTACTTCAGTGACTTGCTAGGTCTATCCTGAAGGATTTGGTCCACAGCTCCTTATTTGAATATTCGGAGCACCCTGGCTCGTGAGCCAGGGGTCCCCCATCCGCCACCCGGGGGATGCGCCCGGTAGGGGTTTACTCCCCCCCCGAGCTATGATATATATATATATATAAACAGTGGTTTAACTGTAGGGACTGATTGATGCTGGCAAGAAGGTTGGCTACCGACCGACCAGCTAAACGATTACGTAACAGCTGACTAGTTCTTACTGACTAGTGACTAGTAAAAGGTTGACCATCTATGAACGTTGGTCATAGGTTGACCGTTGACAACATAATTTTACGGTTAGTAAGTATAGGGAGATTTGAGCAAACTTTTGTTAGTATATCGGATGACAAAAAGCTACATAAAACTGTCAGTATAATCAGCCTTTTAGGTATAAGAATGTGCTACTTTAACAGAATATGTCGTCGTCGCCATCATCCTCATCATCAGCAGCAGTAGCAACAGCACATGCCCGTTACGTTACTGTAGACACTGTATTCTAAAACAAAAGAAATTCGCACTGAAGACAGGTAAACACAGCAGTAATCCAGCAAAAGACTAGGCACTGCTATACCAGTGGCTTGATAGCACCACTTCCGTTCAATGATATGTCAAAGCTCCTTTAAATTTGCGAGCGAAGTACCAACATTGTA
>JAQGDQ010000209.1:0-112500 GCA_030141605.1 Tubiluchus corallicola | reverse complement strand
CTTGAATATTGAGGAATCGTTGAAATACACAAGGCAAAAAGGCCCAGTTTATGGCACTGTTGTCAAGGGCGCTGACAACCCCCGTTCCTGTCGAATTTGCGCCAACTTTTCTCTCATGTTCATGATTTTATATGAGGTGCTTGAGTGCTCAACACATCATTGAGCTCTTAGCACCTAATCCGAAATAAATCTTGCTTCTTGTGGTTGAGTCGATTGCTTCTAGCTTCTAATACGGCAGAGCTAATGTAAGGTAAGGAACTATGTGTTCACTGGTGAGGTTTCCCTAGCAATGATAGTGTTATAATCAGTGAAAAAGAACCCGGAGCATCTAAGGAAAATTTTGTTGCCTGTCAAGTAACCATGTATGATATCGAGGGTCAGCTTGAAATGTAAAAAGGTGTTCTTAGTAACTGACATTGCTTGTCGAGCTCGCTTGATGTTGGATGTTACAACGAGAAACGCATTGTCTATTTGGACCTGTAGTAGCCCTATCTTAGCACTTGTGACTGAGTGCTGGATTGTATAAAACTACAATTATGAAAAATAAACAACATTTTGAAAAGGCAACAGACTTATTAGTAGATATAATAATATAATAACTACCAGCAATAAATTGAAAGAAAAACAAGTAATTACAATATAAATTTACGAAACTTGTGGCATTTTTTGACACAGTGCAACAGTTTTTTCAAGTTGTTGCATTTTTACAAATGCCAGCAGCTCCGATAGCACGATAGTTCACAAAGTTACTTCCGGAAGTTAGAGTCGCGCTCCCTAAAGTTTAATGGATTACTTAGAATTATTATCACACTCCTTTGTTTGATGTACAAACACAAGCTAGCATTTTCTACGAAAAACGTTTATTGCGTTTCTGCTTTATCTACTCCTATTAGATTTGAGGAAACCGCCTGTAGCTCATTAATTATTTATCTACAATGCCAGCCATACTGATGAATTGGCAATATCAGGAGGTAGTTACAAACTTAGAGAGTTCGGACTGATGGAAAGAGAGGAAGTTTAAGAGCGAAAGAGGGCGTGAGAAGAGAAAAGGAGAGAAAAGAGGAAGGACAAACAGAGAACAAGAGAAAAGAGAGAGAGAGAGAGAGAGAGAGAGAGAGAGAATTCAAAAAATGGTTTTACACAAATCAAATGTCAAATGATGCTGTTGTACTAACTGATACGCCTAAAATATCAGCACAGTGAGTGTCATAGGCATATGGCCATCATACTTCACTTCACAGACCAGATTTCTGTATTATTAATTTTTCTATAATGTATAACAGAAAAGGAAGTAAAGAGATGTTAAGACATCAATGGCAGCAGGAACAGCAATAGCAGGAAAAGGAGCAGCAGCAGCAGTAACCGCAACAGCAACACCAGTAACTACAGCAGCAGCGACAACAGCTGCAGCAGAACTGCTGCAAAAGCAATACCAGTAGCAGCAGTAACAGCAGTAGCAACGGCAGCAGTAGCAACAACAACAACAGCAGAAGTAGTAGCAACAGCAGCAACAGCACTAGTAGTAGCAGTAGCAGCATCACTAGTAGCAACAGCAGGCACAACAGTAGTAGCAAAAATAGCTGGTGCATGCCAGATTTATTATGCGAGAACTAAAGTTCGTAATTTACATGCGTCAAAACATTCACCTAGCTAATGAAGGTTCAGTTAGATTGGAAGCTGTCAGCAACTTGAAAAGATTGATGTTCTCACAGCAGACGTGATGCGGATGAGTCTGTGATACCTGCAAAAACCACTTTACACTAGCAATTCCCGCGTGTTCACCTAAATAATTCATCATCAAACGCTTGTCGTCTCTTCGCCAGCAACTCAAGAAAATGCTTGATTAGACATTCTGCAAAAATTGTTAAATAATGACTTTGCGTTATTATTATTATTTTAATGCGGATAGCGCTGGGATAATTACTTTCTGACAGCTACGCTTCGACATGATTGACGTGGAGTGATATCGCGCATTCATTATTTTGAAAAATATTTACATTGCTTTTATTAAAAGAACGTTCTGCTATCATTCTCATCAGTGGTATCAGAAGACGCGAAATGAGTAACTACTACCAATGGAAAGAGTTTATAGTTTTATAACTCATTTTTCTGTCCGACCTAATTTTCGGAGATTTCCAAAAATAAGCAAATAAATGAATTATGGGTGAGTGTTTACAATGAGGTCTAAATTGACTCGTTCGCGTTAGTTGCGGATTATTAGTTTGACTGGAAGTGGCACGAATGCATGATCTATACGCTTCATTAGCAGACCAGCTGAGTCCTGCAAAATTTCATCTACTGGATGTGAATGTAAATAGCAATATTTAGTCAGACAGAATGGTGTAGTGATCATATCTCGACTCGTTTCGAGCTACCGTGCTTTCCGTTTGTCTTCGAGCCATATAGCCTCTTTCCCTCTCCCCTTCGCTCTTCCTTTTCTCTTCCCCTTTCTCTCTCTCTCTCTCTCTCTCTCTCTCTCTTTCTCTCTCTCTCTCTCTCTCTCTCTCTCTCTCTCTCTCTCTCTCTCTCTCTTTACGCTGTCTAAATTTACTAAAGTTACTAGATAAATAATAATGTATTCCGTATACCAAACCTTGTATAATTTCACAGGAGTGTTTCAAAACTCTAAATAGATAAATGGTTTATCCACATTATCTATTATGTTTTGTGTTTTGAATATATATATATATTTGTACCTGCAATAGAAGTCAATAAAAGACTTACAATAATAATCATAATAAATAATAAATCTCTCTTATTCCTTCTCTTTTCTATCTCTCCGTCTCTTTCTCTCTGTTTGTCTGTGTTTCTCTCTCTGTCTCTCTCTCTCTCTCTCTCTCTCTCTCTCTCTCTCTCTCTCTCTCTCTCTCCCTGTGCCATTGTATCTGTTTAGTTCTGTCTCTGTCTTTTTTCCTATCTTTCTCTCTCTTCCCCTCTCTCTGTCGTTTTAGTTCTATCGCTATCGCACTGTCTCTATTTTTCTCTCACCCCTCTCTCATTTGTCCCCCCAGTGTCTATCCTCCATGTTCGCTCCCTTTTTCTCCATCCCATTTCCATGCTTTATTCATTTTGCATCACTCATTGTGCTTATAATTGTTAATAGTAGTATTCTTACGTTACCGCATTAGCGCTATTACTATTAGTGCAGATTTTTCTTTGCACTTTTTTCAACCAAAAGTCCTTATTATGTAACCTAAACATCAAATAGACTTCGATAGTACATTACTGTCTGTGCGAACAAATTCATCTTGCACTATTACTAGGAAGACACTTAGTAAACGAATTCATCTTACTAGGAGAACACTTAGTAAATCGCTCAATGTTTAAATGTATCTTAACAGAAAACGAGAAAGATGGCTGCAAGGCAGTAATCGCTGTTGTGCTCGTTTTACTCACATAATGAAATAAACCTCAATTTCACGTTTTTCCCTAAAGTTGAGCTGACGTCTTGCGGGCTCGGGCTAACATAGATATTCTCCCGTTTAGCATTAACTGAAGTATTTACATTTTAGTTGTTTAATTGAATTTTACACACTAAGGGCAGCATTTCTCAGTAATAAAAGTACAAAAATATATATAAAACATAGTACATGCACAGAGCTTTAATTGCTACCTTAAATAATTCTTTCAAGATGCTACAAGGGATTTAAAATAGTATTTAATTGGCATTTATATTCAAAGAAAGTATTGCTGGTGTTTCATAAAACAAGCCTGTATTGGTTATTTTAATTGCTGCTCTTTCTTTTTCTCTTTCTCTCTCTCCTCTCTCTCTCTCTCTCTCTCTCTCTCTCTCTCTCTCTCGCTCGCTCTGTTTCATACATATACCTTTTAGTATGCATTTAATGTTCTTTAATTGAGAAAAGTTTAAGAACAAATCATTTCAAATAATTTACGAGTTGCGAGTCCCACACATTGCAAACTATTAAGTCTTGTTCTACACTTAGTTTTAATTCTTATCTTGTACTACCAGAACATTTTTCACGTCGTACTAACCGTAGTTTTGATGCTTATTTCGTACTACCAGAAGCTTTTTTCACATCATGAATTATACGCGTCGTGATTTAAATGATTATAGATTCATTCACGACTGAAATTAGATGGAAAGTTACAGTTCGGCTTACAAACACACTTACATGCAGTTCCATTAAGTCCCGTAACAGATGGGTATAAATGATCTGCAAGTTATTACTAATGTAAGTTTGTAGAAAACGGAAATTTTCTTCTTCCGTCGCGCAGTAAGACTGAATTGCAAAAGGAAGCTTCCGCTTTCAGGCACAAATGATTGTAGCTGATAATTTTGCAACCTGGCTTTCTGAAAATAATTAGCAATCTGAAGTAATAAGGGTATTAAAAAACCAGACGAAAACGTGCAGGGTGAATATTTTAAAATTTGTAAACGGTGTTGTTTCAAATGCGTCGGCATGTTGAAAAGGTGATCAAGTTCTGTAGAATTTAGATGCATTTTGGCGTGCGTGGATGGTCGACTGTTTTCGGCTTTTAATTTTAATTTTAAACCAACTAATGGTGTTCCAAAAGAAACTGTGCACTAACGAATGCTACAAGCATAACAATATAATAATAACCTTTATTTAAATTCAATCTACATAAAAGAGATTATTATTACCTCAAGTTTACCTAAAATACAACGCGCCAGACAGGGCGACGACAGGTACCACTTTTAAAGTCTTTGGTATAACCCGGTCGCAAGATCCTAACTCACGACCTTCCAGAAAGAAAGCGCACGCGTTACCACTAGACTATACCGTCTGGTTAAAACATTGCGGCGCATTCAGACCAGCGAGTTTTCCGTCGCGAGTTTTTTCTCTGACATCAAACTCGCAAGTGCGAACTGCTCTAGGAGTTACTATCGGCATGTTATTGTAAACTCTCCGACAGTTGCAGCAATTTGTTTTCCAACGAGTTACAGTCTAGTGTGAACGCTTCGGCAAGTTACTGTCGACACTTCTTGCAAAAAAATAGAGAAGGGAGCGTCAGCTAGACCCTAATTCTCACCCTGTTAGAATTACATAAACAATAATCCCTTTCAGTTTTTATTACTACGCATTAATTTTGTCTCGAAAACATGTAGAGACCCGTGAAGTGTAACTATTTCTAAGGTAACGCAACGTAACGTAATCTTAAGTAACGCAATATTGCCTAACTAAAGGCAATATTACGTTGTTAACATAACTCAACCTGATATACCAAAATATGGTATAAAAACATTGCGAAAATGAAAACTTATCGTGACCTTCCAATAATTCCGATCTCTTACTTTGCCGAAGAAAAAATAGCGTTAGATCTTCTAGAGTTCACATTAATTCTATAAGGGAAATGGAGAGTAATTCGTTCCGGAACTTACGCTCTCCATCCATCAAGGAGATGTCATCATCAATCTTTGAAGTTTTCAAGATTTTCGGCAACTGAAACGAATTCGAGTTCCAAACTGTTAACCCGGAAAATATCCAGCTTTGCGACTCTCGCAGTGACGTTGGCAGAAACAAAGGCAATACTTATTCGATAATTATTGTTGTCGTCATGGTCACCATGGCAACGGATCATACAAATATCAGTATCGTCATTATCATTATTGCTATTATTATTATTATTATTATTATTATTATTATTATTATTATTATTATTATTATTATTATTATTATTATTATTATTATTATCTCATCGTCGTTGTCGTCTTCGTGGTCATCATCATTGTCATAATATCGTTGCCATTATCTAGAATGTAATTGCCTTATTAATCTTTTTCACTATTATCTCACCAGTGCTGCAATCATCATCATCATCATCACCATCATCATCATCATCATCGTCGTCGTCGTCGTCGTCGTCATTATGGTTGTTGTTGTTGTTGTTGTCGTCGTCGTCATCATCGGTATCATCATCATCATTAATTTGTGCAAATTATTTCCACTAACGGTCTGTATCTGCGGCGCTTCAAAAGCATGAAATATTAAACTCAACGGTAATTTGCACACTGTTTTACGTCGGGACGGCAGTATTTGCTCGCGTAATTTGTTATAATTTTCGCTTTAGTCAAAACATGATATACACGCGCATATTAGGCATATTCTCTGTGGTTTTAAAATGATTATTAAATGGGTTTTTCGACTCGATGCATGAGATAAACCTTCTCATTTGATTCTCTATTCAGACTCTACTTGCTCCCTGGGGACGAATGCCTTCTCTATTTCAATCATACTAAAAATCGTTGTCGCCATTGGAAATCCCTACGGACCTGCAGTTCATAATTTGATATGTTATAGGTCTATTTTCAGCGTTTCAACTCGCAATACACATTATTCACTGGTATTCAATCTATTGCATCATTCACGTTTTGTCGACCAGAGGTGGTTTAAAAACTAATAGAATGTCTAAAATCTGCTAGTTCTGTTTATAATTTATAGATAAGATTTTTTCGCATACTTGTATACGCGTATCTATAAAATGTTATTTAACTGGGAATTTTGTTGCCAGGTTCTTTTTTGTATGTTCGGTCTATATTCGCCTGTAAAGGTATAGTTTCTAACTACCGTTAGTTTTGCAAAAACTGTTCATTATTACTACGGTGTAACGTAAATTAAGTTAAGTATCGTGGCTGCATACGAACCACAGAAGTTATTGTCGTTATCATTGTCGTTGTCGCCGTTGCTACTGTCATGGTTGCTGTCTTTGCCGTTGTAGACGTGGCGGTGGTAATGGTTCTGGTTGTGACAGAGGTTGAAGTTGTTGTTGTTGTTGTTGCTGCTGTGGCTGTGGTTGTTGTGGCTGTCCTCGTTCTTGCTGTCCGCAAAAGTAATATAAGACTTTGTGTTTATTTTTATTGGAGCATTTGCGAAATTCCAGCATTTCACTTCTTGTAAGCAAAGTTTATCGCATTTCGGTGGATAACTTAGATGTTAGGTCTGTGATTTTGATATTCGCATAGTGTTTTTGTTTAAACATAATTTATTTAATTATAAGGATTGGATCAGACAGTTTCAAAACATGATTTAAGATCCTCACCACAACATACTTACAAAACATTTACAATAAGAATTGTCTATATTTACACAAGCGGACAAGTTTACCTCAAGATTACATTAATAATAAGTAATAAATCGACAGTTAAAAGTTTTAATGTACGAATATTTAGGACTGACGCATTTCATATGAGACAGAAATTACTGAAAATGTTTAGTGCGAAATATAAAGTCATGCACACCCTGGAATATTTTACAATTATTTACAACATAATTAAAGCCATCTTTTCCAAATAATAACAACTTCTACAGATCATTAATTCCTAATGCAGCTATATTAAGGTTTTCTGACAGAAGTATTTCGTTTTGCTTATCAAACATAACAATTCTAGCTTGTTGATACAATGGACAACAAGACACAGAACAACAGGAATTCAGTAATACTAGAGAAAAGGTCATAGTTCAGCTTAGAAAATCCGACTCTAATCGTCGTTGCATAGTCTTTTGAGGTGTCAAATTATTATTATTTTGATTTGCAGTTCGTGGCGTGAACAAACACGTTCCTGAAATGGATCCTGTAGAAGGAATAGCAATGCAAGATCTCCAGCTTTTGTGCCCATACGATTTACCACCTGGCGACACAGTTTACAAAAACAAGTTAGTATATTTTGCATTTTAATTTGTCGGCCAATCGACCAATCAGCAGCTAATTTAGTGAGTTAATCATTCAATCAGTTAGTCAGTAAGTTATTTAATCAGTGATTGCATGCCTTTCAACTCTTTCTTCGGAAAATCGACTGCTCAGGGTCTTCCCACGCACATTAAGGTGATATACTGCAGTAATAATTATGTTGCGTATGCATATATTGTCCCAACGTTTTTGTAATTGTATATACATATGTATTGTAAAAGTATTTTGTAATTATAGTGTAGTTATAAATTTCTTCATCAGCTTCTTTATTGCATTATAGATAATATATATACTATTTTTTATCGTGAAATTGAGTAAACATTACGTTTTAAAGAATTGCAATCTTAAATTAGTTCATCTGCACAATATATTTACTTACATATGTCAATTGGTAGACAGCTTTTATAATTACAGTAAACGTTTAAAAATAAGTGATAAAATAAATAAGTTATGAATTGGAAATTAGCTGACGAATTGTTTTTCCTATAGGTGGGTCTATTTGGAGGAAGATATGACAGGTCACCTGAAGGACTTTGTAGTTTTTAATTACTATGAAGACTCTCAGTATCAGCTGCGCCACCTAAAGGACCGTTCAGACGTTAAATGCACCGGGAAAGAATGCATTTTGACAATTAAGTCACTGCGTCCTTCAGACAGTGGTCTGTACAAGTGCATGGTGGAATTCGACAAATCGACGGGCCAAATGAAAATGTTCAATTTGTCCGTTTATAGTAAGTGCTTCAAAATGCTTCCTAATCTGTCTCTTCATCTCCGCTTTCAATGAAGAAACGATTTTGCTGTAGCGTGTTGAATGCATTCCAAAAAATTGTTAAGCCACAAAATTAGTTGTGAGGACATTTAAATTCATTCCAGGGCAGCTAGCTACTAAGTCCTTAAATATCTAAATATTTGTAAAATTTTACACATAACGAAAGATGTTGTGACTGCAATTAAGACATTGTAACACTCTGAGCTAAACTCTGTGGTTTGCAAGTCATTTTTTTTTATTTTAGGAGACCAATTGTTAGTATTATAATAACCAAATTTATATTATTGTTTTGATTAATTATTAAAATAGTTGATTTACATTTTCTGGCCGTCTAATGTTTGTTTATTCTCGTTGAGGTTTTATGGGGATGAATTTTGAAATACTTCTTTGAATAGTTTCATTTAAAACAGGACGTTTCTGTTTTATCGTTCTCAGCTGACAAATCTGAAATCAAAATCAAATTCACATTAATTATTTTGTAAATTAAAAAGTGCTCTATAAACAGATATAACTACAATTTTTTTAAAAATGGCCTCTTCTTTGAATTATTTTCTAATGCTTTTTACAATGAGTAGAAATCCCAATAGACTCTGAAATACCTGAAGTGTTTACAATAACATCCGTGGCCTTTATGTTAATTTCATACACGTTTTTGGATGCCAAATGCATCAAAGAAAAATGGAGTTCTTTTGGAAAATACGGCTATGTTTTGTAGATCAGCGTAAGTTTTGAAAATGATAAGAAATGAATTTTTCTTGGCAGATAATGCTAGTGCAAGTTAGACAAGTGTTTAAAATACAATGGATGATGTTCGGTTTCGTACTTTTGTTTTAGACATGTATTGAGTTAGCAATACTTTAACTGGAGCTGTGTTAATGTACTTTTTGTACAAATAAAATAACAAATAAACAAATGTTATCTTTTATTTTAGGCGTACCACAAAAGTTAGAAATCAGAGGACATAAACAGTTATACCAGAAAAGTGATAACATGTCAGTTGAATGTTACGGTAAGCGAAATGTAATTTTGAGTCAACTGATTTGTGCAGTAAAATGACAATCTTTAAAAACTAAATGAACGCAGTTAGAAAAGATGCTGATTCCTGTTGGCTTTAGTTTATAAAATATAAGATATCGCATAATTGTTAAGATTACAAATCTTCAAACTTCATTTCAAATTTTAGAGATAGTAAAACATTGTTTTAATGTTCTAGGGCGTGTAATTGACAACTGGACATGCAAATAAAAAAGGGCACAGAAAATATTGTAACAATGTGTAAAATTAGTCAATGTTATGAAAATTCAAGATCAAAACACTTGTGTCAGTGACCTGACCGAAATGCACCAAATGAATGGCAGGATAATGTGATCTTCCAAAATGTGAAAAACAAACCCATTTGTCAAATATTCTGTAAACTTGTAACTAGACTGTGTATGGCCAATAAGTCCAGGCCTAGCCACTATAATGTTTCTCTATTTATGCTGTTACTCTATCACACCATATCCTATGCAATTATTATAGTATTCTCTATAAAGTATTTACGCACGCATAATTTTGTTTAGCTATTCTTAACAAAGCTCAAAATTCTTGTTTTCTATTTTAGCGGTTGAGCTTGAACCACAGACTTTGCTATCGTGGCAAGTAGACGGCAAAGATTTGACTGCCCCATATAAGGTAACAAGTTTAATTAAAAGCCACAGGAAAAACTCACAATTTATGCTAGGCAAAAAGTCAAAGGAAAAACGTCACAATAAATTTTGGCCATAATTAGGATAGTTAGGGTTAGGGTTATTTTTTCCTGTGATATTTTTTTCAGGATTCTTTAATTATAAGTAGTCAGTTGTGTTACTGTGTGTTCAGACTAGCGGATTTCTCGCCAAGTTAACTCGTCAAGTAACTTGCTAGCGTGTTCACTTAGTGACACAGAGTTTGCAATTTTTTGCCGACAGTAACTCGCAAAGCAGTTCAGACCTGCGAGTTTGCTGTCAGAGAGAGGTATACATGTGTTACTTATTTATTATTTATGTATACATGCAGTTTTACAAATTTACCGCTATGTACAAGATAAAAGTTTCAAAAATCCTACTACATTTTGCCTGTTATAATTTACATTAGAACACCATTGTCTAAATATATACGTGTGCCACAGAATTTGCTGTACTCTTATTGTTGATGTGTGAGGAGTGAGAAGTTCGCGAAGTTTCTTCTTTAGTGGGGCTTTCTACATATAATGGTAACAAGATTTCGGCCGATTTCGATAAGCTACCTACCTTGTGTTATAATGGCGTTATCACATGCCCTATCAATTATGACCTACTTACCCCTTATATTGATATCGATGTCACATGTCGAAATAGCTTTTTGTACATCTTATTAATCCTCCAGCCCAAGGACAGGCAGCAACATCACTTGTGTTAATTAACGGGAAACTGTCAGTGGACTCGGCGGTGGCAGTCCCAATTCACTGAACTCATTCTCACTGACCCATTCTCCAGATTCCTGGTCTCACTGTAGCTGCTGGCATGCACGTGTGAAAAAAGCGGGAAGTCAGAAAACGATATCATGACTAAATCACCTACCTACCTTGCATTATAATGGCGCTATCACGTCCGTGCCACCTGCCTACCCTAAACTTAATGTCGTTATATGTGTATGGCCTCAGTAGTGTGATTATTATGTTTTATTTTAATGCACAACAGCTTGACACTGTTATTTGGATTCTGGGCCATTGCTGATAGAATTATTGATCCCGATATATAAAAAACTGCTTTTAAATTAATTAGTTACGTGATACGTAATTTTAATTGTCTTCACGGACCTTTAGCCATCTCGATGTATGCACGATTTCTGAAAATCTTACACATTTCCTGAATGACGCCACACAAGGTAGCAGTAACTTGAAAAAATTTCGCGCACCAATTACAACCAAAAAGCTTGTGATCTAATTAGACCTCGTTTATGACGATGCTGATTTAATTAATTAGAATTATACTGCTTTCATTAATCATTCATTATGCGCTTGTGCCGTTGGTGAATAATGCATCAATTTGGCAGGTTTCTAGTGCTCGCAAGGGAAACATGACTATGACAAGGCTGGAACTAGAGAGCATCGAGAATGCTCGCAAACATTATGGCAAAGAATTAGAATGTTCAGCTCAGTCGCCTGGTAGTGCTCATCAGACTAGTACATCTTTTACTTTAGTGGGTACGTTGTTTTAATAATTATTCTGATGTATTTACTTAAAAAGGCCTCGTCGCTTCGTAAAATCTGCTCATATCACTTCGAAATACCATCCCTTCTCGGCATAGTTACTTAGTCCAGAGATAACACGTGAAGACTTAAAGTACTAATATAATGATCAGTTGATTGGTTGGTCTCTCAGTCAGTCAGTCAACCAATAAATTAATCAGTCAATCAATCAATCAATCGATCGATCGATCGATCGATCGATCGATCGATCGATCGATCGATCGATCGATCAATCAATCAATCAATCAATCAATCAATCAATCAATCAATCAATCGATCGATCGATCGATCGATCGATCGATCAATCAATCAATCAATCAATCAATCAATCAATCAATCAATCGATCAATCAGTAAATCAATCAATCAATCAATCAATCAATCAATCAATCAATCAATCAATCAATCAATCAATCAATCAATCAATCAATCAATCAATCAATCGATCGATCAATCAGTAAATCAATCAATCAATCAATCAATCAATCAATCAATCAATCAATCAATCAATCAATCAATCAATCAATCAATCAATCAATCAATCAATCTGTCTATCTATCAATCAATCTGTCTATTTATCAATCAATCTGTCTATCTATGTCTGTCTGTCTATCTGTCCGTCCATCCGTCCATCGGTCCGATTGTTCGTCCATCATCCATCCATCCATCCATCCATCCATCCATCCATCCATCCATCCATCCATCTATTTACCAGTTTATCTATCTATCTATCAATCAGTTAATCAGCCAACCAATCAATCAATCAGACAATTAATTAGTTATTCAGTCAATCATTCAATCAATCAACCAATTAATTAATGTTAGTCAGTCAGTTAGTCAGCCAGCCAGACAGTCAGTCAGTTAGTCAGTCAGTCTGTCTGTCTGTCTTCTTGTCTCTCAGTCAGCCAGTCAGTCAGGCCGTCAACCAATTACTCACTCAGCAACCTATCAACCACCCAACCGTTCATTTAAAACCAAGCGACAAATCGATCAAGCAAGCATAATTTTATTTAGCAGGCAATAACACGCCACTGAAATAACTGGCCTAATGTTAAGTAAGACAGGTATGTGATTCCATTCGCAATGTTAATGAATGCATTAAAGCTCAGGTCATTACGTGTGCAGATAGTCCCCTAATGGTCCATTCATACTATAAACTGGAGTTTGCCTAATAAGTGAAACCCAAAGTAGACTGTCACCTACTCTCTAGGGGGGTGGGGGTGGAGAAACGTGATAACGGATAATAATTATCAATCTTGTATTCTTATCAAATTTAGGTGATGATAACGCTTCGATGTTTGAATAAAATAATGATAACAGGCAAAGTGCTTCTTATCTTTGCTTCCCACCAAAGAGTAAAGATGAGACGATGTTTTCCAATAATTATTAAAAATTTCAGTAATGTGTGGTCGTTTCACAGCAGGTACTAATAATTTGTAAGTTACCTTTACACATTTGACAGTAAAGCTGTTTATGTGTGTCTGTGATTAATTACAAAGTGTCAAAATGTCATCACTATAACACCCCGTGACCTTCTCCGTGTTTAAGGTCACTTTCGGAAGTGCGCTCACTGGCATGACACTAATTTTACCACAGAATCCGTTATCTTTTTAGCGCAATTTATGCAAAATATGGATTTAGAATATAGATTTTCATTTATTCACCCGACAATCATAATGCTGCAGTTCCTAAAAATAAGAGAAATTGTCAAAATAATACTCAAATTTCAAATAAAAATGTTACATCCTACTGTTGTTTTATGGCAGAATGGTGCCACGAAGTAGCCTTAAAATTGTGGTTGCATCCTTACGGATAGATAATGAATGAAGAGATAAAGAGTGGCGGTTAGAAAAATTAAGGGATAATAAACGAAAGGGTAGACGAGAAAAAAGGAAATCTATATAAAAAACAAAGAAAAATTATAAAATGGAATTAGGTAATCACTTTCTAAAAATTCCCGCCATTTACTAATGTGAATAGGACGTTTAGTTAGTAGCGGATTCATATATCGCACGTATACAGACTGTGGCAACAAAAGGATAATTTTTATGTAGTGTGATGATTAAAGGACAAGCACAAGCATTTTAAATTTTATAATAAAAACGCAACAAAAGTGCAACCTCAAGTTGCCTAAAATAAAAAATAGCACTCATTTTTATAAATGTATAATTTTTGCGCGTGACGAACTTAAGGTAATTGCGTAAACAGATGTGGAAAATTGCTAGGTTCTACTGGATTAACAAAACTTGAATATTTCAAAAAAGTAAATAAGAGTATATGTTAATTTAAATATGCTATATTTTTCCTTTTAGCTGCGGTCAGAAAGTCAGTCATACTATATATGAGGCCTTAACCTTTGGTGAAGTTTGCATGCATACGCTGAAATAGGATTTTCCTACAGCACTGTTATTTTTCTGCTTGTAAATAGTATCTGTTCTCATTATAAACACGAATGCAGCCGAAGTCCAGAATAGACATACATACATGAATGCGGATACACGCATTACATACATGCGTATATAATGATATACCAATTCAGTTTTTTACTTGTTAATTTGATATATATGTAAATGTCTGGAAGAACAAAGCTGTATTTTTGAATTACGCTGAATAATTTTACCGTGTTCATTCCCACTTTCTTTCAGTCATACCCTACTTGATTTATATTCCTGGATAACCCATCAAATCAAAGCCACAATTATATTAGTTCGTGTCTGGAATTCCAATAATTCCTGGCAGTGCTGAACCATTGCGTTGTATGTTGTATCGCGAATACTTTAGAAAATGTTCGCACTTAACAAAACTACGATTAAGTACAAATGCTTTTGAAACGAAGCATGATTGTCAGAAGTTTGCAATTGCCACGAGAGGAGACGTCCGAGCAGTAACGCAATTTACGGGGATTTATTGGGACAGAATTAGATTTTCTCATTAATTACCAGACAGTTAAAGTTAGATCGTCTCTCGTCACACAATACGACTTAATTTCGTTTTCCTTGATTCTGTTAGCGTTTGAACGTGATGAAACTCACAGAACAGAACTTTGCTAATGGATGAAAAATCGACGCATTGAGAAATGAGTATCAATTTTTGTAGCCGTCAGGGCAATGGAAAAAATTCGCAGAAAGCAGCGCTCGTATTTGTGAATCGCGTTTTTTTTTCGTGACAACCTGTAGCATCATTCATCCTCATTTTATCCGGCCGCAAAGCGATTGCGATTTCTGTAATTTGTCATTCGTATTTTACTGTTTTCCCTCTAACTCGATTTATGGCGCATTTTCTAAAAATACGCATTATTGCAATTTCCCAAATTTCTTGCATTTGCAATTGTGTGTTATCCCTCGACATATTTACGCTTGTAAATTTGCTCAAACAAGACTTTCCGCACGTTTTTACGACGCGAGCCGCGTGGACGCGAACGTCGAAATGTAATTTATTTTTAATGCCGCCAGAATTGATAGCAATTACGCGCTAAATTATGGACGTGGACCGATGTTTTCAACCACTCTGGAGCGCCACTGAACAGAGCATTAAGTTTCTTAGCTGGCTTCCTATGATTTATAACCAGTTTTGTTGAAAACTATGTGACGTTGCAGAAGTAACGTGCAGAGTTGCGGCGTACTTTCCTAGTTTTAACTAGATTATATTTTGCGGTGTTCCCGAGACTGTGATTTTTCGACCACTTGCCAACTAGCAGTGTGAGACCTTAGATAGGCACACTGAATTATATGATACATTGTAAAATGTTTATAATCATTATTTGTTATGGCAATTAAAATGGCAAATAAAGACTGCACAATTTACATATACCATATATTCATATATATAGTTCTATATATATATATATATATATATATATATAGAACTATATATGTGATATATGTAAATTGTGCACTCTTTATTTATATATATATATATATATATATATATAAACTTATACGCTTTGTTGAAGAAACTCTAAAGGCATAATTTATAGTTCTATCCAAAACGTCCACTATTGAACTAAAGAAATTTACAGTTCTGTTTCTATTTACAGTACTGCTCTATTACGGTAATGTTTGCACAATTACAGTACATTATGGCGTAACACTCCCATTTTAGCTAATTTACCAATTCAATGCAGCCGTATAAAGTATTCCCGGCATTGTAGCCTATACAAACTAGCCACATTGATGACGTCATTAGTACTCAGCAGCTATACACTACAGTCCCAATCTCTAGGTCTGGGCCGGTTCTAGATAGCTGGACGCCCTCTGCAAAAATCGTTTTAGCGCCTCCTTCTCAACGGTCAACCCCTTCCCCATTGTCTTCATGCACCTCACCAACAAAATTGAATTTTTGCAGTATATAATAAAGTATAATGGTACTTGTGCCTTAGGGTTAGTAGTAAAGTGCACCAATTAACCGTAGTTAATTATCTATATACAGCTTGTGTTGATTTCATTTGAAATTGGATTTATGGCCCAATTGTACGTCATGGGTCTTCAGAAGCAATCAAAATTTCTATAACTTTTGCTGCACACTCTTGTCATACTCTTGGATGGAATTTCACTCTGTGAAATTATTAGGAAATTTTTATAGTATTGATTCCTCTTTTTCACGTATATCCATTTCACTGGTTTCATCATCTGGTCTGGTTGCAAATACCTCATTAGCGAATCTTTTTGCTGTTGAATGTCCGCCATATCTTTTACCTTTTGTTTCCCATATAATAATCCTGAAGGTTTCGATTCTTATAGGTTTTTTATCTAGATACGAAAATAACGCAAATACGAGTTTTTTCATTTAATTAAAATGTTGTGCACTTTTAAGCAAGACGTACATTATGTTATTACTTATGTGAAACTTAAAAATTAAAGAATTTTTTGCAAAATTTGGCGCCCCCGGAAATTTGACGCTCTAGGCAACTGCCTGGTTTGGCTAGTAGTAGAACCGGCCCTGTTTTCGCCTCATATGACAAGATTCTCCAATATCCAGCATCCAACAATATTTTACAAAATTACAGTATAAAGGTGCACATCACTAAATATATGCTACTACTAAAAAACTGTTTTTGCTTGTTTTTGCTGAAACTCGCTCAGAAACGGTAATCTTAATTTGTTGTGCTCATTTATACACCTGCAGTATCTCTCTTGCGCTGTTGCTCTCCATGACCCCACGAAGCCATAAATTTTATTAGGCGTATCAGTATATTCTATGCTACTAATTAGACTAGTATGTTATACTTGGTAAGCCAACACGCCCAGCTACCTAGCTTAACTGCATATTGTCGCTAATTAGGCTGTTACAAATATCAATGGGATTTATTGCACATAATTTTGCAGTTCCTCTGGGAGTAAATTGCTAATGCAGTGGGTATTAGGATTTATTAATCAAATTAAAGTATATAATGGTTGTATGCATGACATGTTGATGAATACAAATGGAAATGTATACCTGACTGCTGTTAACTTAGTGTTCAGTAACTTGAAATTTTCACAAGAAAATTGACAAAGTTTTGCACGCGTTAACGAACAGGCACTGTCTATCGCTATTGGTGTTCCGACTACGTTAGCGCTATAGTTTTTGTCAAAATGGTAAAATTAAAAATGCATTCAAATAAACCACGCTTCACCATGTCTCATTTAAGGAATATACAATCAAACACTATCACCAAATGGTTAAGACGAAAATCTCCTTATAATCCTTCCTCTGTAAAGCGCAAAAAACTCTTCATAGAAAAAAGAAAAACTCAAAAAAATTCGTTTTATAATTTTGTATGACCTACATGCTATCTTGTTGCATACAGAGTTTGCGTTAACAGCAACTCTGTATAAAACTTGAAATTTAAACTTCCGTGATAACCTTTAGGCGCAGCTATTTTGAAACCGTTCCTTAGGTCGTTTGAAACCAGATTAGATAGCACTGTATGAAGTATGAAAAAATAGTCAGGGAAGCCGTAGCGCGCACTTCGCTAATTAAGCAAAAGTAGGAATTACTTAATTTTATCAGCAAATTTACCAATTGGCGCGAACATTTTAAATTACTACGAATTTTCTTTTCCAATTACATAAATCGTTCAAAGAGGTAAACGTAATGCAAAAGCAGTCAAACTTTGTATGGAAAGTTTTTAATGACATACTTTAAAATTGCCTTTTCTTCCCCTTTTTGTTTTGCCGGTATTCATTTCTACGTACTTCTGCGCCTGAGTTCCGCATCTCCAGATAATAATTTGCGCGGAAAAGTGACTAGGAGATAAATAACTCCTGGTGCTGCAGTGTAAGCGCCACAGTGAAAACCTTGGTAACTACAGTGTACTCCTGTGGTAACAACTTCTTTTTTAAGTACTTCGGCACACTGAACGGAGCTTGGTTTGTTTTAAGATGAGCCACTGCTCCGGTAGATCCGGGAGCGCCATTCAACCACCTTCAAATGTTTCGCACACGCCCTTCACAGAAAGCCCTCGCACCTGTTCATTCGGCCGTGGCCTGTCACGCATTGATGTTACAACCCCCTGTTTTTGGACGTGCTAGTACGCACTGACTTCGGCAAAAAAGAGGCCAAATACTTGCAGAAACTTCAAGCACAAAACCATAAAATAATTCAGAAGAAATTTTCATTCATCTGAATAGTTGATGTGTAAGCCTTGAATATGCAAATAATATATGGACCTACTTGTACAAATTACATTTTCATTATGCAATTAACATCTTTAATTTTTAAGCATGTAATTTTTATTCTGTGTATTCCTGTATGTATTGTGTATTTTAATGATCTGTCTCGGCTATTTATGTATTGTATCTGGGTGCGTACGTATATATATCTAAATAACCGAGAGTTTATATTTTTATAATGCTATGTATTTTTAGACGTACGAAATAAATTTTAAATAAACAAATATAATGAGCTTTTTTCATTATAGGAAGGAAGTAGGAAGGACTGACTAAACATTGATATACGTGACTATATGTTTTATTTTCTATTTTCAGTTGCGGGGTTTAACAGTGGTGCTCAACATTTGATATCTACGTCCATCCTTCTCTGTTCTCTTTTTATGGTGTTCCTTTCGTGAAAGAGGTTCCCATTTGTCATTATAAGAACACTGTACAGTACAATTCTCTCGTTTTCTATACATCTAGTATATGTGACTGCTCACATAGTGAATGTGTTACCGACAAGTACCACAAAGACTATACAAAAGTTGTCAGTGGTTGATATTCTGTTTTTGTCTTTATTTCGCAATGCTACAGAGAAGCGAAAAATGCTTCAAATCTTTATAAATTTTAATAGCTTATGCTGTAACTTTATACATGGGCAGCGGTCTAATGATGGCAAAAAAGAATAGAATGATACAAACACAAAAAACTTTTTTACTAGTGTTCTGATATTAAAATAGTTACGTTTGTATAATAATTTTTTTACCATTTTGCGATGAACATAATAACAATTAGGCAAAAAATAATTCAGTTAATTCAAACCCATTTGCTTTATTTCAAATCAAATACGTAGTTGACTTTTATAGTACATCCACTTTTGTATGAATTGTGTATAGAATAATCATATTAAAATCGACTTGGTAGAAAACGTTTTTCGTATGACTTCGTTTTTCTAACAAAACTTCCTCAAAACTGCTTTTTAAACTGCGTTCAACTATATCAATATACTAAGTACTAAATTATGAAACTTGTTCAATTTTTAATATCATTATTGCACAGCACAAATTTACAAATCAAACGGTGCGTGGGTTAATTGCCATGCGTACGCATAGAATTTCATTTTAAATCTTTTAAATAGTTATCATGTAGACACGAGTTAAAAGGAAATTTCATCTTTTTTGTACAGCTACATTTTGCTTACTGTCACATTTAGTAAGACCGGCACATTCGCCAATAATATTGCAAAATGATGCAAGATTCAGTTAACTCTAAATTGTAGCAATTGCAGTTTGACAATTTAATCGTTTTAGGTTATTATAAGTTCAAATGGTAATGACGCAAAATAATATGTAGCAGCTTTTTGGCATTAGGCTATAATATTGAATACGAGAAAGCAAGGAACTGCATAAATATATTGCAGTTTATATATACATATGTGCAATTACGAATATTTTTGTTCGTTTACTACTGTCAGAAATTTGCTATGAAATGTCACGATATTCGGGTGCTATGAAATATTGGCTTTAACTGTTTTCGTGAATAATATGTTTAAAAATCTAATATTTTCTAAGATTACAAATTATGCAAATTATCTGAGCATACAATAAGTTTTCGTCGTTATAAAGTTATGTGAAGGCAAGTATTATGCGCTTTGTTAACAACTGACCAAAGAAATGTTCATGCATTTGATATCGTTGTAAATAAGCGAATTTTTGTACTTTTCACTTAAGACTCGGAAATGCCACTAGTCAGGCACTTTGTCACTGTATTATATATATATTGCGAATATAACATTTTGTTCACTATTTATGTAGGTTTTTGTAATGTTAGCAATATTCTGTGATGTTTGTTTTTAAATTTAAAAATCAGTTTTGAACCAATACTGTATAATAAGATGATGTATGAATAAAATACAACGCGTTATTTTCTATCTGTCGATGTAGTCAGGTATATGCTGTAAAATAACGCTTGCTAGTAGTTCATGTAGTATTTTTAAATTTATTACAAAAAAAACTGAAATTGGTGCAACTTTGCAACATTAGAAGTTTTCTTATATAATTTAATTGTAAACCTTATAATGTTGCTGTTTTTGGTACTGTATGAAATTAAATTGTAATCGTTTAGACATTAGTTTGAATGATTTGGCGAAATGTTTTTTCTTGAAAATTGGTACGAAATCATAAACTCAGTTCCTGCTTTGTTTATATACACTCTAATTTTAAAGTGTTTTGTACAGATCAGAACACTCTAAATCAGAATCAAGCACATAATGGCAAAGTCCAGTAGTACTGAGTGACACCAGACCTATGCTGATAATCCTGTCATATGAGACACTCGACTACCAGGTGTGTCTTGGCAAGGTTCGAAAACGAGTACGACCTCCATTAATCTAGCGAGAACAATAACCGAAACCAGTAAAACAAATAAAGCCTTAACATAAGTCTAATGAACAGACCCAACGAAAACTGGTTGGCACTGTAGCCAAATACACTCCGTCACCATTCAGGAATTCAATCATTGTACGTTGCGAAATATGGAAAAGCTCAATTCCTTTGTTCTATTGCGGACTAAAAACACAAAAGATATGTCCATGAGTTTCAATGGCACATCCCAAAACTCCCAGGAGCTCGTGTAATGGGTCTAATGTATGCTTAAAAAGCATGAAAGTTTTGTCCATTATTAGTGAGATTAAACAAAACTCCTTCCACAACTTGAAACACACTAAATCTTATGCACGAGGTATGCTGATGTTATATGACACAAAACTCCGTGCACAAATGTAAAAGTTCGCAGTTTGTAAAACACAAAATCTTAGGATTGTTTAAGGTTTGTTTAAAACATGAAAACTTTAGCGGCAAAGTGCATGCTGTAAATCTCAAACGCTCCATCAGCAAGCAGAAAGATCATGCACAAGTCTGAAAGTATGATATAGAACTCAAAACCTTGCTCACAGAGTTAAAGCTATTTTACAGAATAAGTCTTCGCCTACAGTGCACTACACGACATAAAATTCACGTTAATCAAACAATACCGAGTAATGAAAAATACTCTATCCCTTCTTAAAATAAAAACAGCCAGTACCCACTTAAGCAAATACATGGCTTTTATTCAGACACAACATCAGCAGCGTTTGTCTTTGCTTAAGTGATTCGTTTTCCCATCATCGGCCTATGTGTCTTCTGTGACCAATTGCCCACGAAAAAGCTATAAACGTGCTAACACTAGATCGAATTCAGAAAAAAGCAGGAGTCCCAAACTTTCTGATTAGTGGAAATGGGCTGTAACCTTTAGAAAGTTTAAATTCGGGTTTTAAGACATCCTTTTAGACTAACTACACAGCTTATATCCGTCCTGTTTTCAACAATTGGCTTATGAATGATCACAAGTCCCAAAGCTGTAGGTTACAAGACCATACCACCTGACCCAAAATTAAAATAAGAACACATCTAAATTGATTTAAAATGGTACTTACCAATCTCAGCTGATTCTAGTTTCGGAGGGGCTGCAGAATTAAGCAGGGTAATGGATTTGAATCAGGTATCTGTCAGGTTGCGGATGAGTGTCTGCAGGGTATTTGTAGCATCTATATTGTGCCCCATTTTAACATAACGTTTACTTTCGTCGACTTTGACAGACTGTCTCCGCGCTCACAGTGAGCCAATTCGATAGGTTGTCAGTCCACGCGGTTTTTGGAGTGTTTCAATAAATTGCGCAAACTTTATGATCTATCTTTTATTTTTCATGAAGAGGCGCATGTTTAATACATGATTCAACGTGTGAGGCGAAACAAATGCAGGTATGGTCAAATTTGACAATTTACGCGCGCCAAATCAATTTTTTTAAGTTATCTTATATAGTTCGGACAACTTTCGTACGATGTTCATCAGAACCGTTTATAGCTATTTAAATATATGGCATTTACATTGGACGATCAGTGAAATTTTTTGTAATAATGAGCTTAATTTTCTAAATCCATGAATTCGTAAAAAATTAATAAGCGTTCAATTATACATATTAAAAGTTGCCTTAAACTAATTCTTGTTGCTCCAGTACACCTATGTACGCTGACCAGTTAATAGGCGCTGACGCCAATATTTGACCCGCGAGCCCCATAATTATGATAGTGGTAAGAAATTCAGCTTGCCCAGGCTATTTTGACAAGCCACAAGATGAACTACTTGTAGAACTTGCGATACTTTATTATAAAATTCATCAAATTATTATTATAATTATTAAACAGTAATAATTTTTAGGTAGTCTTTTAGTGCTAGGTTCACTATTTAACTATAAGCGAAATAAATTTGCCTTCTAGATAATTTGTTTTCTGTGCATCACGAAATTTTTCCATTTTTTGAGCGTGAGTTTTATTTTTCAACATTCAAAAAACATTATGAGAGTAAAGTAATAGCAGTTTTTTTGTTATTAAATTGGCGGGAATTGATAGGAAAATGCACTTTTTATAACGAGCTTAAGATAATGAAGATGATGATGCTGCTGATAATCACGATGAAGACAATGATGAAAGTGGTGGTGGTAGTGACGATGGCGATGATATAAACAATTCCTCTGTCCCATTCCAGTGGTGACTGCATTTACTCGAATATACTATAAGCTTTGGTACAGCTTAGGTGTGCTATGAGCTTTAGGACAGATATTTCATCTCTGGACCCAACGTTACTTTTTTTCAAGATAATGCTCAATTTGCCTTTACAACGATAATATTTCGAACACTTTTTTATAATTTTCAATTCTCTTATTTTGTTGATTATCTGTTTACAAATTCTCTTATGTGTACATATTATATGTATATCTTTTCAAGACTGACTCAAGCTACAAAAGGTGTTCAATTCAGACTACAAACTATTGAATCAGCTATTAACTAAATTTGGTCATAATCGTTTTAAATTAATATCAAAAAGTTTCAGCTGAGCAAAGACAGATTAAATGCAATTTAGACAGCCCTAGATATTATCAACTGCATTTATGTCATTTATTTTCACTAGATGCCGCGTAAAGATACAGAAATTGCTAGAAAATAAATAAAAACATTTTTACGAGTATGTGTATATGTCTTATTGCAACAGTTATCTTTAAATTAATTATTATGTAATAGCTAATCGATCATTTTAACTAACAAATGTTTAATTTTGTTCTCTGCGTTAAATGCCCTTAATTTAATTGCTTAAAGCCAACTCTTTAATTTCTTGCAGGGTTGAAAATGGTAAGATGAGAAAAAGAAAAACAAGAACAGCAATTAAAATATAGCATGTATCTCATGGGATTATTTCATGTAATTCGTATTAAATCTATTAATTGAAGCAAGCTAATCGACGAGCAATGCGTCGTTGCGAGAAAAATCTAGGACGTAAACTATGTACACTTCTTGCCATAGCGGGAGCTGCCGGTTTCCTCTTTCTCACTGTCATGTCAAAAAATCTACTTTTAAAGAAATCAAATGGAATTGAACTCGAGAACCTGTCCAAAGGCGAAGTTAATGAGGCAAGTAGTGTGCCTGTTTTCAACGCCAAATCAACAGAAGTTTATCGGGAAAGACTGCAGCGTATCAGTGATGTCTGTAAAACTATGAAAGGTTCCTCTATAACCGAAAACAACTTAAAGTTCATCTTGGTCAACGAGAAATTTAAATTCATGTACTGCCACATTCCAAAGGTCGCCACGACCGCTTGGAAATCTGTACTAACGAAAATACAACAAGACGGCGAATTATATCCCAATCAGAGAGTTCACTTCATACAAAACGAGTATAATCTGGGTATTTATTCAGAATCTCAGAGGCAGTACAGATTGCAGAATTACTACAAATTCCTGTTCGTTCGTCATCCTCTAGACAGAGTTGTCTCAGCATATCGCGACAAAATCAATCGAACAGAAGAGGACAGCTTGTACTTCTTAACGAAAAACTACCTTCGGGGATCAAAGGAATATCGCCAAAGAGTTGAAACCGAACGAAATCGAATCGTAGACATGAAAAAACTTTCAGAATTTTTTCTTTTTCTGTTGGATCCAAGTTCTTACATGCCACCTTTCACGGGAAAACGTTACCAGGCTCGCCACATCTTCGAACATTGGGAACCCTACGTTACTTTGTGCAATCCTTGTGCCATAGATTATGATTTTATAGGAAAGTACGAAACAATGGATGACGATGCGAGTTATATCCTGAATGAACTAAATGTCACCAAACTTGTAACCTGGCCTAGGAATCGAAGGCCCAAGGTTGAGTATCAAAAGTATTTTCGCTCAGTTCCTAGAAACACCACTGAAAAATTGTGTCAACGTTTCAGCGAGGACATGGCACTGTTTGATTACAATTGTTATTAATTTCCATTATTTTTTTCTGAAAAAAATTTGAGATTGATGCCTTTGTAACTAAAATATACAAAAGGTACAGGACATAACTTACTAACGGTTTGAATTCTCCAAGCAAAGGCTGTTCGTGTCATTACTGCCTACTACATGCATAGTCATAAATAACACGAATTTTCTCTCACGTAACTTCTACGATTGGTATAGAAAGGAAGAAGTGAAAGGAACAATAATTAATAATCTTCTTCCTCGCCCTCTTTCTCTCCTCTCTATCTAAGTTCCAAGGCCTAGCCATGAATGAAAGTCTTGAAAAAGATGTTTGTGACATTAAAATCTTGTAAGGGTTACCTTTCTATTCCTTTTAGCTCAGGTAGGAAGGGCGTTTTCCTTGCGATTCCAAATTTGGCTAAAGAACGATTTTTTCACATCTTTCTTTCCACGTTAACCAGAAGTCGTTAGCTCCTTGGGTGTATAATTCATGTTATGATAACCAACGTGCTTTAATTTGTTAATTAACTAATTACGTTAATAGTAAAGGCAGAATTTTTTCGATTGTGGAATGTCATTAAGACATCATTGTTAATATAAAAACCTAAATCTTTGCCAAAACACACTCAACCTCTTTAAGCAATTTAACAGCCGTTATTGCCATCAGTTGACTGCTTAGTCATTCTTGTAGAAAGAATAGAGCAGCTAGCAACATTATTTTAGTTGTCACGGTGGCTTACTGAAATTAACTGGGAATGATTTGATAAAACAAATTGGCTCTTGTCTCCTCTTCTATTTCCTTTTTGCCTGTGACGAGAACACGAAAATAATCCCCTTCATAGCATATGGTGTTCTCAAATATATTTATTTCTGTATATAAAAAAATGGAAATAATAAATTTGACTACTTTCACTGCTTACAAATGTATAATGATCTATCGTGCGACTATAACATCTTAATACATCCTAGGAACGTCATACTGGTTTACAGCAAATCTGGCAGAGAGGCTACAAATTATTACTTGATAAATTATCTAAACGTTATTTAACGTTTACATAAGCGTGTTTAGTGAGGCTCAACCTAATTTGCAACTTCGCAGGTAGAATTACAGGTAAATTCACATAGGTGCTGCCACTACATGTTAAGGCCAGAAACTGATAAGGCCACCCCTTTCCTTTTAACGGCAGTTTTGTATTCTGCGGTGGCAATAATTGGCCAGTTTCTAGTACAACACGATTGACTTTTATAGTAAAGGCATACTGCAATGCATTTGTAAAAATCATTTATCATACATCGGATCTGTTTTTAAGACAATAGTGTGTTAAATTTGTTTCAACAGAAAAGAAATAAACGTTGAATATTGCACGCCCTTACTCCAATAGTCTAATACACCGCAACATTGAATAAGCCTACCACTGAAATGCATACTATGGTAATTTGTGAATTTCAATTTCATGATGTTCTAAATCCCAAGTTGCTTCGCCTTTACTGTAGCTCCGCCCACAATATTTCAAAATTCATCGTGTTCATTATGTTATCATACAAACTAGCAAAAACTAACTGCATTCTAATAAAAATTGCTTCTGGGCACTTAAAATATATTTTGCTCAGGCAAAACTCCGGATGCAGATAGATAAAATCGGTTTAAATTGTTTTCAATGCATCCGTTTATTTGACTGCGTTATTTTTTTCAGCAGCCATTTCCTATTGAATTTTTTATATGCAGCAATTCCGCAGGTATATAACGCATAACGCATTTCGGATATCTAGTAAACCCTAGTTAAGATTACCGACAAGAAAGATAAAACGTGGAATGTGACTAATTGACCAAATAACTAAGCGAAACAACCAACCAATCACCAACCAAACCAGTCCACCAACCAACCGCTGGTGACATTCCATTCCAGTCGAAAATAGCCAAAGGAAAAAACAATGTTACACAGAACAAATACAATTTTATTTCCTAATTTTAATACACACTAACGTCTAAACTATAGACACTTGATACTGCAAAGGAAGGTCAAATAAAGTAAAAAACAGCTGTGGTTAAAATAGTTTTGCACTAGTGTACAGGTAATGCTTTTAATCTCAAATTATGGAGGACTAAAAATTTACAACTTTCTTAAAATTAGAGCAAATAATTACACTCAACCTATACAAATCCCCTGCCCTTTCAGTGCATTCACAATAACTTAAAAACAACTCCGAGCTCAATGAAATTTGATAATCTCATAATACTACCTTGATAGACCACAATGTAGGCCAAACATAACAAAAAGAGAACAATATTGACAAAATAAAGATTGCTAAAGATAATGAAACAACCAAATCGTCAGCTTCTACAGTTGCATCTCAGGAATAATTACCATTTTGTAGAAATCAAAGCAAACAATACGAATAAATTTTAAATTTGCGAGAAAATTGCAGCTTACACAATTTCAGAAAAAGTACATTTGCAAGCGAAACAGATAACAGAAGCATCCCCTGAAGAGAAGGAACTTGAAAATTGGATGATAAGGTTTATATCGAAATTGTTAAATAAACCAAACGTAATAAACTTTGTTTCTATTATAACTCTGCATTGAAGAAGTACATTTACACAGTACAACATTAAGCTCTGCAGAATAATTTAATTTTTTAGCATTTTTTTACAAAATTTCAGCACAGTTGATTATCAATAATTATTTTAAACTAAACCATAGGTAACTACGCATTTTGGAATGACATTACTGAAGTGTGGAGAGGCAATAATCACAACTACAGAACTGATAATGGTTACAATAGTGTTGGTTAGTCAAAAGATAGGATTAAGCAGCAGGTTAAAAAACTGAGGTGTCACAGGCTTTCATTTAAAATATTCCTAGTTGTATAATTTTCTAAAATGTTTTTCACTTTTGAATTTTATAAACATCATCTAGAACTACCACACACATTGAAATCATCTACACTAAAATGAGCATTAAAAATTTACAACACATACATACAAAATACTGAATTGTTTTTTTCCTACGCTTACGGGCCATTTCTAAAACACAAATTATATACAAAAGCGTGTGGCTATCAGTTATGTCAGAGACCTTAAGCGTCTTCACATACTATAGTTAAACATCAAAAAACTGCCCAAAATTTTAATTATAAAAAATTGCATTACAGTAATATCTAGATGAAGTCAGAATTTCCTGCACCTGATTTCCACAATGAAGCAATACTTATACTTATTACTAATACACTTTATCCAAAAACTGCTTCCAGAAAAGTATGAAATTTGTAGCTGTGTTTTTTTTTTAATTCAGATGTTAATGAAACACGTAGTTTGTGCCAAAAACTGGTCGACTTCTAATGCACTCAATAGATGGCAGCACACGCATATTGTAATTTCACTTTCTCCTTTATGAAGTAGATTAAGTGCATCTTTGGATTATCATATTTCTGCAATACATACCTAACTTCTACTGTTCAAGTTAAAACAAACAGTGACTGATATTCCACATTGTGACTGTTCAAATTTAGATGCCTATAATTTTGTACCATTTACTGAATATTTGCTAAGATTTAAAAAAGAGGTAGCCAGGACTTTCTACTAAAAACAAGGCATGAGTGTTTATCAAATGTAAAACATATGTACAAGTAAAACAGAACAAATTGTAAAATCAACAGCAACGATTATTCAACAGGTGAGACGTAAAACAATTTGTTCGTTTATAATCTGAGGAACATAATAAAGCTATGACACTGTACAAAATGCATTATTAATGGCGCATAATCAGAATTAGAATTGGCAGAAATGATCTCAATTTGTACAACTGAGTGCTAACAGAAATGTTGTACCAGTAAATTCGTTTCCAAAAAAAGAGATACATAGCAGCCAAAAGAAGAGATCATAAACTTATGCTCAATGCTGAGATTCAGAACAAGAAATACAATGCTAAATGACTCCTTCACTATACGTATGTAGAACAGATCAACATAACTATACCAGTTAATACTGATAGCTGACCACAGGTAGCACCACTATCACCATTATCGTTATCAGCAATATTATGGCCAGGCATAGGCGCGTCCGTCTGAGGCAGTTCTTCAGTTTGAAGAGAGAACTCGTTTCCGAAGGCTCCAGTACCAACGTCGTTATGCGCTGCAACTCGGAAAACGTAAAAAGAAGCCGGCATGAGCCCATCAACAACAAACGTGTATTGCCCATCAATATTCTGCCCTTGACCTTTACAGAAAAATTACAGAAATTAGTGCGCAAATTAAGCAAAGCAATCAGTATTAATGTAATAACAATATTGTTATTATTTTATTATTTACTATTTTGTATCAAAATTTTTACTAATTTGACGAAAAATGCAACTTGGAATTAATTTATATGTGAAAAGATTTTGGATTTCGCTTAAAGTATGTATTAAAAACAAGAACCTATAAGATACAACTGTATTAGAATTTGAGGCATAGCTTAATGAGTTACATGAACTGTCTTAATGATGTTCTAGTAGGCAATACTGACTTAATTTCTCAAGCAAGAGTATTCCATTCTGCAGAACATAACACTAGATGTGTCAGTTTGCAACAACTGGCACTGATGAGATAATGTGGCAGTTTTCGATGTTATGAGACAATTTCTAACTTAACCTACAATTCCTTATGGCTTAACTGCAAAAGCTATTCACTTAAATAACCTAAATTACCTAATAAATTATTAAACTAGATGGATAAAGAACATTTCACAATAACCTGAAATCACTTTTGGACATTGCTGGCAAATGGCAATGGCAGGACAACAGCTTTAATATAAATATTCTTTCAAAATTTCAATTTCACTCAAAAAACACCATGGGTAAAATTCCACTTACCAATTACAAATTGTTTGGTACCCGCATCTTCCCACGTTTCATCCTTTAGTTTAAATTCTACATTGTATTTTTTAACAGGGTTTCCACCATTGTCCTCTGGTCCACTGATCTCAACACTGACACTTGTTGGTGTAATATCACCTGCCTGGGCTTCAGGATTCTTTGGCAGAACTGAAAAAAATGATTAAAATGCATCTATTTAAAGCTTAGCTAATTAAAAGTTCAGTCTATAATTTTATTATCATGAGTTCAACATGGCATGATCATTAATTTGCCTCTTACCACATAAGCACATCAATTGTTCTTTAAAAGGCCACAGAGAATATCTGTGCACTTACAAAAATAACTTACATGTTTGGTCAACCGGAAAGATCTTCTCAGCTGGAACCCCAATTCCATTGTCAGCCTTACAGGTGTACTCACCAAAATCAGCATCAGAATTTAATATGACCTAAAACCGATGAAAATAATTGTTTAAAATATTACTTTATAACAAACAAGTGAAAGTGTTGATGGTATATTTTTCCCAACAGTTTTGTAGGGAAGTCTTTCCCAACAGTTTACCCAGTGCTGGGTAAAAACAATGTGCTGCCATTTTTGATATCAAATTTGACTCAAACAAAAATTTATTGAAATAAAGCACAACCTCGTAAAACATATTTGCAGTGAGTTTTCATCAGTTGAAACGATTCAAATTATGTATGTGGCTTGAGCTTTAACACTTAGTCAATTCACTTCATTCTAGGTGCAATGCTGTTTGTCCAGTGTTGGGAAAAAACTACCATTTTGATTGGCTAAAATATAAGGTTAGCTAAACAGTGACCCGGTATACCCATTTTGACTGGTGAATTGTATAATATTAAAATGCACTCTTTATTGGTGCATGCTTCTATGCTTTAGTGTAAACACTTTAAAAAAAGGCTAAGTTTGCGCATAAAATGTGAATACCTTTAATGTGCTAGAGCTGTCTATAGTATCGATGACCAAAGAGCTTGTTGGACCAAGTTCTTCCCCGTTCTTGAACCACGTAATTTTCGGAACAGGGTGGCCTTCAGGTGCACACGTAAGCTCAATGCTCTGCCCAATCCATGATGATAAAGGTTCTTCCCTTTCAATTTCAAAAGATGGTGCATCTAAAACAATTCATGCAAAATAACTTGGTTGTTACATTAATTACAATGTGTGACACAAATCAATAACAACAACAATTTGTACAACCAAGTTTTGTTATATTATATTAATTGTTGTATATAATTAATTAATAGAAGGAGGCATCAAAAACTGTGGATCAACAAAGATTTGAAGCCGGAACATCCTATTTAAACAAGAGATGTTCTACCATTTAAGCTACTGGCTCAATCTGGCAGCTACTGGGCACTAGATTTCGGACATGTGGGCATTAATAAAAAACAGACTACAGATGAATAAATGCAAAGTCTAATAGATTTATAATAAACATGCGGAATACATCCAAAATTTATCAAAATTAGCCCAGCTGCACAAAAATTTTTATTGTGTATGTGAAAGATGTGCGTTTCTAGAGTAACTGCAAAAGCGAGAAAATTAGTTCATAATGTGAATCATTCCAAAGGCAGCACTAAAGATACGTACAGAAAACCAAGACTTTAATATCAAACATCTTTAAATCATTAATATCCCCGGAAACGCGGGCACGGCAAGTGTAACCGCCAACGTCTTTGCGTGAAATATTCTGAATTAACAATCCATCCTCAGTCTCAATAAAACGGTCATCTGTAAAAACAAAATTCTTGGTCACATTTACCAGAGAGGTTAAATTTACAACTAATGCTATGGAGCAAGAATATGAAGTAAAACAGAAAGAATAGACAGTCTCATCAGTTGCACAGTATAATCTGTAAAAATGTTAATATTTGTCTAGACTTCCAAAGATATTTTAGTGCAGTGAACAACATTAAATAAATATGCATGTTGCAATTTTAAAAATGGTTTTGAAAAGAAAATGAAGATTTATTAATCTTTGAAAGGTATTACAAATGTAAATTTGTAACAGACTTCTATTAATAAAGGTGTAATAATGTATAAATACTGTATATAATGAGGATTTAATGGAAATCTTTCACCAGAAAGGCTTATAAAATATTATCCTTAAAAAATTAAAGAGTAGAGGATCAAAAATGATGGGACAAAATCGACATTTACTTTTTCATAGAAAATGTTTTGACGAGGCATTTGAGTGATTTGCCAAGATCTGTCAACAGCAGCACTGTTTTCCAAATTTTCTGGTATACAAATTGTTTTACCACTCCCACAAGAGATGGCGCTTGTACATCATAAATGTAACAAGCTGGTGATTTAGTAATTAAAGTATACAACTAAAATGAGTGCTTTCCACGCGGTTAAACTACTAAGACACTTAGCTACCAATACAAGACAAGAACCCTCTTTAATACAGAACTGTGTTTAGTGTACTATTAAATTACTTTTCTGGCTGCTGCCGCGCCATGTCCAATCAACTATAGGTTTTGGTTCTCCAGTTACCATACACTTGACTAATGCTTCAGAGTACTCCTCAAAACTCTGTTCCTCGTCAGCTTCAATTTTTATTGCCTCTGTAAAAAATTACCAAAATGTTTCTATGCCATGTATGTTACAAGCTACTTTGAACAATAATATGTGTTTTATAGAAAAATGTAGATGATAATTTAAGATTATTACAATTACAATAAAATGTCTGCTGGCACAAACTACATTTAGATCTACTTATGACCATCAAGAAATTAATAATGAGCGATTCAATAGTGCAAAAACACGAATTAAATTCAACTGCACAATTTCTCACTAATTCATCTGTCTGGAAATGGTCCTCATTTATTGTAATAGAGAATCACTGGTAAGCTTTTAAGCCTCTTTCACCTATTTACATGCCATAAAAATAATTCCTTAAAGGTACAACAAAGTTAGCATTTCACAATTTCGAAGAAAGTTCTATAAGCCATAAAGGACATTGATATTATTGTTGGGAGAGTTTGTGTAACAGCTTTAAAGTTTTGTTGTACCCACAGCAAATGTTTCAAAATGGTGCCATATAAATTTGGCAAGTGCAGGAGGAAAACGGAAATAACACTATTGGAACATTAAATATGATAAAGAATTCAAAGTCAATGATGAGAAATGTAAAAGTCAGCAAAAAAGATTATTGAAAAGTCAATTTGGCAGAAAGCTCTGAAAAACGATGTGCCACTACAGACCATCAAGAACCTCATACATTTCTTCTTAGGGCAATGAATACAAAAAATTATATAAAGCCATAGTAACAGATATGAAAAAAAGATACAAGTTATTACTGGTTACTGAAGATGCACCATCATGACATTCTTAATAAAAAAATTGTTTCTCTTCTCTTGTTTTAAAGTTTTGGCTTTAATAATTCACTGACACACTTATTTAAGATAAGAAATGTAAACAATAATTTTTGCCACTTTCGCTGCAGCTTACAGAAGAAACTTCTTTAGATTAAAGCAAATGAGAAGCAAAAATTAATTAATTGTACATACCATAAATTTTCAGTTCAAATGCAACTGACTCATCATTTCCATCAATGACGCCGTTGCAGGTGTAAACACCCTCATCACCATTTTGCACTATGCTGACTATTAAAGACGAACACTTATCACACGTGAGCCCAACTTCAGAATGTATCCGTCTAAAAAAAGACATTCAACAATTTAGTAATACAATAATATTAAATATATTTAACATTAGGCTATGTGACAGATGACACACAAGTGAACATAATTGAAGTTGTCTCATAAACAAGAACTCAGACTTGAGAGAACTCTAGAAAAACATTATAACTGCTAGATTACTAGTTGTTACATACTGCCAGAAGTCTAAATTAATAAGTTCAAAATTATTACATGATAACAGGTTAAGGTACGTTCTGCATCGATTGACAGAACTGGATGTTGTATACGCCATTTTGAGTTCAAGATGGTGACAATAACATTTTCGAAAAAAGCCTGTGAAGCTCCACCTAATTTGTTTTACCAAGAAGCTTTATTATAAGAATATACATACTATATAAATTCCGCATTGATTTTTGGCCCAGTATCTAAGTTCTTCGAACAATTTGAGTGGAACTTGTTTTTAAAAAATGCTGTTCTTTGCTTATAATGACATGGTAACCTAGCTTATCATACTGATTATACTCACGCATCAGAACTAGCAGATACGACTCCACTAGGACCAGTCCACTGTAATTGTTCTACAGTTTGTGCACTGTCATCAGGCCTGCAGGTGACAAACACTGACTCACCTACCGGTTTGTAGATTTGTTCTCGAGATGGTTGTAAAGACAACAACCCAAAAGATTGAGCACCTGAAAAAACAATATATAATTATGTAGCTATGCATATGATCAATAAGGCACTGTCACCGTGAACAATTAGTATGCAAAGAAACTAATGGTATTATTAATACTACATTCACTTATGACTGTCGGGAGATGAGAATTCTTTTCTAGTTTTAGAAATTCTCAATCACACTGAAATTTATATTTTGTCTTTATCTAAAAGCAAAGCTTCGAAGTTTGGTTTAATAGAGTAGCTATAAAGAAATTGTGAATTTAATTTAGTGATTTTGTAGTGATTACAATTCATTCTTAGCTGTACATAAAACCACTTAGACAAGAATTAAAACGTTATACAAAATGACAATTATTGCACTAGAACATGATGAAAGATGACAATGTTATAAGTTAGTTTGAATTCACCTTATAAGCTAGTACACTGCATCGTTTTAGTTGAAAATAAACCGCATTTTAACTAATTAGCGTTTTGCGCTATAGTTTTCATACCAGTGAAGTTAATTACTGTACATACCTAGTGAGAAAACAGGTATATGCCTTAGTGTTTTCCAGAGAGGAACTTTCTGAAGGGGTTTTTATACTCAATATCTTTCACAGAAGTAGCGATAGAAAAGACTTAGCCTAGCAATTGAAATTCAAAGAGCAAAGGTCTGTAGGGTTGATCGAATTTAACGCCAGATCAGACCCAACCAGAATGATAACTCGCTTTTGCAATAAAATTAAAAGTATGTTAAGGTAAAATACACTTGCAATATAATAACTGCAAAAAATAAACTTTAAGAGAAACTCTCTCTCTCTCTCTCTCGCTCGCAAAACTCAGTCGTCGATCTTGCAACCAATATATACAATACAGTTAGGTACTAGTTCACTACAAGTGCAATTATTCAGACTAAACACAGCATTCAAAACGGGGAGCATAATGAAAATTGCAACCAAAGCCAGAAAACGTAAACAACAGAATTTTAGAATGCGCCATCTGCGAATCTTACCATCATATTATCCTATCAACGATGAACAATGCGTTAAAACCTAAAAGGAAACTAGAAGAGTGGTCCTTTCCATGATTTTGTGACCATGACCTCGACTTTCACCAACAAATTATGCTGATCTAATTAAACAATTCACTGGACACGTAATTAGTCAAAGTTTATCATCTTCTACACGAAATGAAACATCTATATCCGGTTCTTACACGCATATCTGTCAAAGCAACACGGATACTTCATTCCAAAGTCTAAGACTGACTAACACCGTGAGAAAATTAATAGCCTAGCAATCCTGGCATAAACATTCCAGCATTCCACGGAACCAATAAAATGATTTACAAAACAATGTTCAGGAAAACATGTGCTACGGAACTGGACCGCACTACAGGCGAAACCTGCATAGCATAGTAAAATTCCTAAATGTCAGCAAAGTCAGAGCTAAACTGCTTCAAAAACAGGATAATGCTCTCGGCAGAGTAATAAAATCTTGCGTCGAAAAAATGGGATGTCATGCGAAATTATGCAGACGATATCTTACTTGGAATTTAGGTGGAAGTTGAACTATTAAATATGGTTTGCCAAGATGGACCAGCTGATTTTCTCAACATGAATGTTTACTTAATGCAATGCTATAAAAACTACATACGTTTATTTAGTTATTTTTAGTTAACTATTGTATAATGTAGCAATTTTTAGTTACTTTTTGTCCTGTGGTTAAATTTTAGTCGATTCCACTGGGAATACCAAACCCCAAATCTTTGCTTTAAGTGGCATTTATGTACCATCCCGAATGCGTATGCATTATGCGGAATAGATAAAATCGGTTTATATTGTTTTCAATGCACCCCTTTATTTGACTTACGTTATTCTTTTTCTGTAGGTATTTCCTATTGATTTTTTTTATTCCACGTGGGAATAACGCACAATGCATTCCGGATGCTATATAAACGCCACTTTACAGAAACCCAGCCGTCTGTGAAAACTGCAACAAAAATTCGTGTACAGAGACTAAGTGCGATTTAAAGGCTTTTCTACCTAGCCTTTTCATCTTATATGTATATTGTTCTTGCCAAGTTTGAATATTATATAAGTAGCCGCAATTACCGACACAATGCAATGAAGGAGAATCTAGCAACGGAACTAAATGCTGACATGAAAAGACGTCACTGTATCTACAGATACGATATCAGCGTCAGCTGCTGCCAGATTGTATATCTTCACCTGTCACCGAGTTTTGTTAACTTGGCTAAAGTTTCCCTTTTTGGCATAAATGGCGTAACCTACTCGAGTTTATTGCCTGTACCGCTTTATTATTCGCTGCTAAATTTTTGTGTATAGGCTAGGGTGAAACGTTTTAAGAGTAAACTCTTGTGTAGACAAAGAGTATGGTTAGGGTTTGAGAAGCAAAATATTCCTAAACAAAGACATTGAGTTTTAGTTAAAAAACGAATTTTCTCTTAAACGTGTAAGTTGCTGTGTTATCCTGTCAGCTCGTCGCCGTGTAATTTCCAATTACTCACAAGTTAATATTTGATTATTGCTTCAAAGTAAGTTCCAAAACAGCCTAATACAATGCATTGGGGCATTTTAAATCAGTATGCACTTTAAAGACATACCCTACAGCTGAAGTGTGTGTTTTAATTATTGTGTTACCTCATCCTAATTCAGTTTCTTAGCTTTGTAGATGTCACTGCTTAAGTGCTCTATTTCACAATAACTTGCTCAGTTCATCAATCTACTGCTTAATTTAATTGACGCGTTACATACAACGTTCACACGGTCACAATTTACGAAGCTAGTTTTTGTAAGCTCCAAACTCAGGGCTGTCGTGGATGTCGTGGATGCCTATTGAATGGATACGATCCCATGAGCATGTATTGTCTGAATCTGAGTACCTACAAATACAGGTGTTTTCTAATTTCTACTAGTATAAAAATGTGAGAAATCAAAGGAATAAATGCTTGTAGTTGGTTAAACCAAAAACATGCTTTTATAAAATGCCCAAACGTGTGGCAGACGCAAATTTCACCATAAATACTTTGATAATTTGAATCTGACGGTGTCTTTTAGCTAGCCCTAAACAAAATGAAACACACACAGTGACTGTCAAACAAATAATTGCAGAATCACTTTAATTTATACAACCAGTCTTCGTCCAGCTTTTCGACTTCATACCTGTTATACGTTATTACTGTCCAATGTGTTCAGGTGTGACTGCCTAAGCAAAACATGAACTTCAGTTTCGCATTGTGCAGCTTGAAACTGACTTTGCCAGTTGCTAAACTTAGTCATTTACGTCAGTAGTGACTATACTGCAACTTCAAAGTCTCAGGCTCCTTTCTATAACAAGTGAAAAATAAACTATCACTCAAAATTACTGCTGTCACGTAAAGAGAACCTTAGATATCTCTCCCGTATGACCCAAGTCAGATATCCAAACATGGACTTATCGTGTGTGGAATTTTTATATGAATACTGTTCAGAGTTTCTCAAAGCATCTTTACAAAACTTCTTTTTTGTATTTTCGAGTCGTTAACATTTCAACCGACCACGAATACATCATAAGCCAGAGAATGATAAAAATCTCACTGTTTTGTGGGAAATTATGTTGTGGTATGCGCCACGGGGAAAATTGTGTAAACAAACGTAATAAGAAGTGCGCGACAATTCACATAAATTTCCACTCAAATGGCTTTAAACTGAGTTTTTTGAAGTCTTGTGGCAAACATGCACCAAGGATGACCCCATATGGCAAGAAATGTTGCAGGTATCACATAGGTATGCCAGCATCTTGCCCAGCGTGAAACTACGTTCTTGGGGCTATTAGTTGCTACTGTAGCAATTTGGACGAGCTTTGTCGTAAGTGACACAAGAAAACATATGACACCAAAGCGCACTTTGACAAAAGCTCCGAATAACCCCCAGCACTGTGTGAAAAAGAAACACCCGAAAACTCGTTTTCTAAATAAAAGAACCGAGAATTAATTTTCTGCTGCTCCCTGACATGACTGGACGCGCCATTTAATTTAAACTCGCACGGCTTGCTTGAGAGTAAACCCAGTAAAAGGAAAAGTTATAAACTGATTATATACATCAGTAGTATAAATTTCTTGCATCCTTACAATAAAAACCTTGTCTGATTTACAAGCCAAGCGCCTCTGACTCAAAAGTCAGAATATTACGTTAGGTAGGCACTAGGCAGTGAATATTTATTACCATGAGATTTAATGCACTCTTGAAGTTAATAACTGGACGCCATCATAAGTCATCAATTACACAAAGCCGTTTGCAGTCACATAGAATGCATTTCAGCGTGCCTCGTTGAGTTTTAGGTTTTTTGACATTTTACGCAGTTTAAGAAACCGTTTTTGTATAAAAACTGTATTATTAGTATAAGCGTACTAAAGTTCAAAACAATCTAACGATAACAAAAAATCTTGTGGTCAATAAATGGTGGTTCCATGATCAACTAATAGCGGCATCAGAATAATAGCATGTAAGAAGATATACGTTACAATGATTTTAGAGAAAAATTATAGTCACATCAATCTAATGATACCAGAATTTTTTCTTATGAGCAATACTAATAAATTTTTATTTTTGATGGGAAGTAGTGATTTAAAAGTAATTAAGACATTTATTGACTATGTTGAAAAAGCGTTCTTAAAACATGATGAACAAAATACTATGTAATGATCATATTATTGAAAGCGAGGCCAGATGAGTGGCAATCTATTTCAAATACTAATCATTAAACTCTTCAATTAAATAACTAAAATAACTAACTTGATTGATTTTATCAATAATTGTTCGTTTGTCTGAAGTGTCACTATATTTCAAAATTGAAATTGTATGTATTTTTGCATTGTATGTATTTTTGGCACTAATAAATATGAAATATAATATAAAATAGACAATTAAATTTCACGCAATATTTTGATGGGTTACAAAAATACAAATTTTGGCATGCTACGGATACTAATGCCCCCTTCAAGCGCGCAGCTTATCACCAACCACAATTTTATTTTTGGTTTCAACTTTCAAGTTTCAAAAACCCAGGCGCATATTGAAAAATCAACTTTAATATTAGATCTTCAATATATCTTCTGCTCTTCAGAGATAATAATTGTAGTTCGAACTAGCACGGAATTATTGTAAGAGTCCATCAACACGCCGCTATCGCTTCAATTATTAAAAAGATAACTTCGCAAGCTTGTAACCTACCTAAAGGTTAACCGAGTTAACTCAATCTTGATGATACAATTTTCTTCCCAAAATCAACGACAGTGCAACTAGATTTAAAATTTTGATAAAATCTACCACGAAAGTACTTGAAATCATCCTGCCTGGTCTACTAACATTGTGTTAAACATCGTTAAATCAACTGAAACTAATTAATTAACGAAGTAAATTGGTTCGCATTCTTATGTAATATTTTAAAAGAAAGGAGGCAAAGGTATGTGCACAAAACAATTAACTAACACCATTAATTATTTTATTTTCACTCAGGATAATTTATCTGGACATAAATCATACACACAAATCACACGCATTATAAACAGCTCTGACAAGCGCTACAAACACCCAAAAATTTTGAAAGGAGCACGACATTGCGCGAACTTGATTAATGAGTTTAGAATAAAACAGTGTAGTGATTTGAGCGATTTTACAACTTCCCAATAATGGCAAGCTAATCCATCCTCGTGGCTCACTGACGCGTAAACAAAACAGTATTTATGTATGAGAGAAATTGACATAAATAATTAAAGTTTTGCGTGTGAAACTGAGAAAGCTGTGCTGTACTACATAGACAACAGTGCTAATGGGCACTGAGCTGAGTTCACAAAGCACAGAGGGAGTACTTGTTCACTTTTTGTATTGTTACAAAAAACGTTCAGTGAAGTTTTGTATAGATTTCATACGGGTTTCAATATTGTTATTAGTACAGATCATAGTATATATAACCTGGGACGAAGCCGCGAATGTATAGTATATAATCTAGGTACGAGCGGTTTCGCGGGTGATTGGCAACGTTGGACCTAGGCAGTAAATGAATAAGTGACCATGACATTCAATGCATACTTTGGGTTAGTTCCACTCGCTGTACAGGTTCTGGATATCACTAACACTGAGGAAAAATGTATGCATTTTCAAATCCGCTGTCAGATCTGTTTCATCTTAGAACATTAGCTTTATAACTGAGCCAGCTGTGTCACTGAGTACTGGATACCAGCTTGCAACGTGCCATATCGTATAAAAATCCAACAATCGATTTCCTGCTCACACTGATTTACATACAATATAAATGTAGCAACTGGTTTAATTTACAAAGAGAAAGACTGAAATTCGGCCATATTAAAATGCTGGACTATCGCTCTATCATTTGCCACGTTACAACTTAGGTCTGCTTTGCTATAGAATTCAGCTCATCACTTCCATAACGTACCCAGTGTGTGTATTGAAAACACGATTTTGGTAAAAACATACTAAATCGCATTGCGGTTTTAAAATGTTTACACTGTTTAATTCTTTTATAATGGGTCTCCGCCAATGTGTGTTAGTAATTGACCTGCCTTCCCTAATCTGCCTTAGGAAAACAAAAAATACCTCTTTCTTTGGCGATACAGAACATCTGATGTCGTAAAGCTGCGATTCTCACTTGATTAGACTGCATTGTCAGCGGAAAGCTCTTCGAAATAACTTTTCAAGATGAAATAGTAGGCACGCCCCCTCCCAAGCAAGAGAAGCAATTGTGTGGTAATGAAACGAGGACTGCTACCGTAACCATCCTCGATTTCTGTATTTTAATGAAAGGAAACTCAGGAATGAACGAAATACGGCTAATAATGTACTTAAATACTTGAAAGCCTTGAAAAGAGACAAAATATGAACATCGCTAAATGGTTTTTTGGTGTATGTCATTCATTCAGTCAGCAGAACAAAATCACTCGCTGACTTTTTAATACATTTCTGAGAAACATGTCTTAGTTAAAAACGGAAAAATACTAGCAAAGTTGTTTTATGAAATTTTAATATTGTCATCAAAATGGCAGTCACGGTATTTTCATGTATGCTACCAACCCAAAATTATTTTCTCAAAGTGAACTAAAACGTCAATCTACCACTAACAGATAATTCCTGCTTATTAAAGCACAAGAAAACACTTTTCATAAATAAAGTTTAAAAATGCCTTGAAATTTTGTATCACTTACATGCTATCACTTTTGTATAACTTACACACTGTCTTATTGCATACAGAGCTTGCACTAGCAATGTTGTATAAACTTAAACTCCCGTGATAACCGTTAGGTGCAGTTATTTTATCGGTAGATTGCGTGATGTTAAATTTGGAAAAATAATTTAAATTGTTAAGAATATTCTTTTTAGTAGTCTTTCAGGCAGACAAGCGTAATGGTAACTAATATAGCCCTATGTGTGGAATGCTTTTGAGGCAGTTACTTCAATTAGAGTTGTCTTTTCTCCTCTCTAAGCTTTGTTCGGGTAAATTTTGGCAAAGATACCGTAATTGTCGTTTCTCAGTAATCGGACGAGGATGAATCCCGCTTAATGACAAAAGATGCGGTTGGCGGGAGCATGTTATGTGTGAGATTCCACAGAAGCTGAACAACAGTAGTAACCTGTCTGCAGTTCTATTAGAAATGCAGATGCTACACGCTACACTCCACTATATATTATATAGCGAGCACCACAGCTATTTCATAGCGTGGCTTAATCGCCCGCAAATGCTGAATAGAGTGCCACTACAAAATCTAAAAACTCGAGAACTACATGCCATTCCAGCGTCAAAAGCGTCTAATGTACAAACAAACGTGTTGAAGGCAGATCTATCAAGATTACCATTTATCACGTATATTTAACAACTAAATACGAGATCCATTTAAAACAGCCTACAGTCGAATTTAATAATAAAATCCTAAAAAGTTGACTTGCAAAATGAAAAAGACTAATTATTTCGATGAACTTAGTTTTACTTTACACTATTAAGTTCTCGCAAGCACCAATTTAACATTGTATGAAAAGTTTAAGATTGTAAATTTGTAATGTCACTTTTAAAAGTAATTATTTCTAAAAAATGCTGCTTTTAACTTTTTTGTGTATATCTGTCTACTAGGATCATTTTATACTTTGCATCTATGATATTTCTTACGTACACATATTGTACATCTTTTGCGGCCGCTCCTAAACATGAGATCACGATCTTTTTAAAGGTTTTATTGGCGTTTTAGGGTTAATATCCCAACCTTCATTGAATATAAATTAGCCGATCGCAATAAAAATGCTGCCAGTGCCTGCAATTCCGATGACATTAGCCGGGTGTTTTCCAAGTATTGGCCAGGCCATAGAGAGAAAACAATAATGTAATTGCGAAGGAAAGGCATTGCATGTTAATGGCTGGATGTATGCCGGCATGATTCTCTCGAGTGTTGTGAATCATGCTGGGAGACTGAGAAGAGACACTGAGTCACGCTGTCTGAGTCAGGTACAGTAGAGACCAGACAAATGTTACATAACAAAAGCGCTGAAGCCTGATCCCTAAACTATCTATTTTTTAGTATAGTTAGTACTTGAGAATTATTGGGCATGAAATGTTGTATAATGGTCTTGATGTAGTGTAGCACCTGACTGCCTGCATAAATTTAAAACGCACACCAATCTGATATCTCACGTGGCTATGCCAATCTGCTTAGAAAAAAATACTTTAATTATAGTTGGAGTCAAAATACTGTTATTAATAACTCGCTGTGCAATACTGATACAATTTTAAGTCGTGGCAAAGAATTTTATCTGCCCATTCTAACTAACCCTTTCTTGTATATAGTCTTACTATGTTTCTGTAAACTAACTCTGTGCGCTTTTTTCTTGTGTCTATTTTATTGTTCTTTTATGGATCTAAATGTCTGAAATAAAATAAATAATTATACTCCTTTGACTTTTCCAGAACTAATTCAATGTGGAATTCTTAAACTCTAATTCCTAGAAAACAGAGGAAACAATTAACTGTCCTCGATATTTTACGTTTTACGTTTGTCATCTGCACATTTAAGACATTATCTAGAGAATTTCTAAAGAAGCCAGAGACTGTGACATTGTTAATTATTCGCTGTTGTTCTTACGTTATAACAAATCTTTTCAACTTGGCTTCGTTAGACGTGACCTGCATAGCATTAGGGGTCCAAAGATTTAGAGCATGCTTCCTGTAATGGCATTCTGACTCGATATTTCGTCAGAAGCTGGGACACGATCAATTGAGTCCGCTCATTTAAGGCAGTTAGTGCAAATGCCAACAACCGTGGCGTGACAAATTACTAAGCTAAAATTTGCAATTCATGGTTCATGGAACCTTGTAGATTTATGCTGCAGCTTACATGATTTTCCTAGCTTATATACTGTCTCTGAGCACTGGTTTCTTCTCATGGCATACAAATAATACGACTCAAGAACTGATATTACGCTCAATTTACCCTGCGTGTATTTCGTTCTTTTGGGTCCTTATTATTGCTAATTTTGACGCTGACCAATGGAAAAAATATGGTACGCGTGGTACCGTTACAATATGGTATCCGGCATTTTAAAGGTGGAAATTGAAGCTGAAAAGGGCAACTTCTAAATATTCTAGAAGTTGAAATGCACCGTTTGAAAACGTCCAAATCTGAAAATTAAAGATTGGATTGCCGCTTCAAAGAATTAGTCAGCCAATTTACTTTTTGATGATGCGCCTTGCCCAAAAATGCGCGATTTAAACAGCCGTTGACCGCACAGCTGCAACCCAGTGAAACTGGTATTTTTTGTTGATTATAACTCTTTACAAAACAAAAAAAACGTCTACACATTCACAGATACCTTTTTCTATTTAGTTTTTTTGCAATTCGAAGAATTGAAATTGTTGCTTAGCGTCTTGGCAGCAAAGGAAATGGATCAGTACACCATTCCAGCGCCTATATTTGCTACCCAATATAAGCTACACCCAATATCCTAGACCAAACACAGTTGCAGCCGTCGGGCGCTTCACTTTGTGTGAAACACCTGGCAGTCGCATTCATAACGTGAACTAGGTCCATTAGTAAATGCACTAACGTCAAAACAGTGGAGAACTTTCGCCCCTAGAGATCTTTAGCAGTTATTTCTTTAGCAGGTTATACCAAAAGCTAAAAATTCGAAAGCAAAAATGACCAAGGTCCTGTGGAGAGCGGACAACGCGATAAAAATTTTCCTAACTCGATCAATTTTATGATGCAAAGTGGTTGGCATACTAAAAGTGTTGAAATAGTTTCGTCTTGGACTAGCAGATTTTTCAATCTGATTTTACCGAATTGTTCATTTAAGATCATGCAAAAATCCACAAAACAGAAATTTCAAGTTTAGAATAATTCATTACAGGATTTATTACACAACACAAGGATAATTCATTACAGGATTTTCCAGGGGCCCCATACAAGCACTGAATGAGAGAAGAATAGTCCACACCTGCCACACCTGATCGTACAGTACTAGCCAGTTATTTTGGAATGACAGCATAATGATAAGAATGACGGAGTCAGTTTTGGAAGCGAGCAATTATATTGTGCATCTTTTATTATATGACTCGTCGGGTCTCGTTTACAACCCCTGTTTAGCAGCAGATTTTTAATAATTTATTAATGTTAGTGCGCATTTCGGGTGGCGATTATAGCCTGCTCGACTCATTTATTACACACATAATGTAAATGTTGCATGTAAAAGTAACAAAGAGAGAGACCACCACCTGAACGTATTGATCGATGGATAAATTTGTATGCCATTTGATCTCGTGATGCTTGGGGGATATATAAACTTAATCAAAAAATGTCAAATAGGCATGCTTATAAAAACGTTGCAGTCCTACACCCCACTTAATAGAACTTCGTTCATGAGAAACAAATCACGTGTGATAATATACTATGTCACGTGTAAACAAGAATACGATAACATATACTTTGTATATATTTTTTTATCCTAATATCTAATTTTATGTAATTTTTTTACTTACAGATTTTTAACATTGTGTGCTATAGTTTATATTTTATTGTATGTGCGTATATACGACTTTTAGTTGAAATAAACTGATAATTCTTAATTAATGTGAGGTAGACCTACATTCGCAAATTTAAAACAACATGTGCTTCTTCGAAAAACTTACTCATTGTCACCTTCACATTATTATTCATAGTCACAGTATCCCACTAGACTAGAATGTGTCTAGAATATCAAATCATCTTGTACGACTTGACACTGCTAGTCAATGAGTCATGTTTGTTACTTCAAGCCAGGCGTACAAAGTTATCATGTCAATCGAAAATTCGCCTCATCGTATAAGATAACAGGTTTCATTTCAATTTCTCTCGACTTTTACACCACGCATGGATTTAAGCATTAGTCGGTGCTTCAACAATGATATTGCACGCGCGTTTGCTCAAGGCGTTCAAACGTAATTTAATGCAAACATGGTATACAATTAAATGATAACAAATCACGATCCGTGGCGGAAGTAGGTAAAGCCAAAAACGGTGGCAGCATCTAAATTAGTGCAACAAATTTCTTAGCTTTTAGCTATTAGTCAGTAAATGACTGCATAATTAGTTTAAAAGTTGCTAGTAGGTATTAATTTAAAAGCTAAAAGCAATCCAACAGCAGACTTGAAACTGTACATTTCGCGACAAACTAGACAAGATAAAGCGTCTTCATAAACACAAAATTCTAGACTAAACAAGCACTTTTTACCCCGGACTGCAACTTTTTGCAAAAAAATGTCGTCCTGTGTGCCCAACATCTAGTGTTGGAATGCCAAAGTTTATCAGAACGCAGGGAGTAATGTACAATGGTTCCGGTCCTTAAATCCGATTAAAAAAAAATGCTATACACTGTAATTCAGTGACAGACACTGTATGGTGTGTAAGTGAACACAACAATCGTGCAAGCTTGCGCCAGCGGTTTAAACTGCTGAAGCCATGGGGTCCATTTAGCAAATTACATACATATACAGGGCCTCTTTTCCACGGACTGCCAACATCTCACTTGAACAAAAAATAACGCTAAGTAAAGATCTATTACATAGCACCCAATCGATTTCTGGAACCATGGTATCCATTGTACCACTAGCCAGCAGAAAGTTTCACAATACTACCAGCTAACCGAGTAGTGGGGGCAATATTGTATCGGATTTCAACAGTCCGCAGCTCCATAAACCAGTTGGAAAAAGTAATCGTAATGATATATAGGTCAAATGAGTGACATTAAATAATACCAGTTTACTAACTAACTAATAACTAACAAAATTATTTAAAACTGTTTTATTTTGTGACTTAATTAGTCAGCTAACCCATCAAAATCAAGTAAAATTCATACGCAAGGTGTTTATGAAACAGAGAAGTTTAGTAAAATACAGTCGAACGTTATTCAGAACATCATTTGACAATATGCACCCAAGAATCCCGCAAAGGAAAACGAAGAATTAACTGGTTTCACTAGACAAAACTTTTGCAGAAAGATGTTTGTGAAATTGTCAAACGTAAACAAAGGTTGCAAACAAGCCGAGACAAAGCATTTCCTGTTTCAGCAGGCTGATTTGAAACTCCTGGCTGCACATAGGAACGCCAAGACGTGAAGGCAACGAAAAAACTTCCGAAAATCATTAAATGCCGGATATGGTGAGTTCTGTGGTACTCGGAGGCATGCAGAAATTAAATTACTGTAATTAATATTAGCAGAGCGATTACGGTAGACCTGCAATACAAACCACAGTTTCTACTGACTATTAAAACATTTGGCCAACATCTGGTAAATTATTCGGTCTGTTCTTAACTTACGTTTTTTGATTAGAAGTATAAGAAGTTTTGAATAAGCACTTTCCAGAATTTTCTATCTTTTCAGATCTATCTAAACACAATGAATTTACAATATATAGTAATTACAGCAAATATAAAAACAACAACCCGACATGTTCATATATGAGCACGATTATATTTCTGTAAATTCTCTTACAAAATACAAAATTCCAAATTCTAAAATTGACGCAAAAATACAGCATTCAAATTTGGCACTAAAAATTCAAATTCTTAAAAATATAGTATTTCTTAAATATAAAACTAAGGAAGGAATGCATAATTCAGTGTATAAATTCATGGGCTAGTAAAAAAAGAAAATAGACAGAGAAAGAGAGGGAGAGAGAGAGAGAGAGAGAGAGAGAGAGAGAGAGAAAGAGAGAGAGAGAGAGAAAGAGAGAGAGAGAGAGCGAGAGAGAGAGAGAATGAAAGAAACGTGACCTGGTACAGAGAGGAAGGAGAAGAGCGATAATGGCAAAAAAGGTGTACAAGTCTAAAGCAACAGCGTTACCCCAAAGCATAAATTATTTTACAAGCTCACTGTAGCTACACAAACATCGGTACATGTGTTCTAATCATCTGAACTGTAATAATATAAAGCCAAAAAATTGGAAAAAAACCGCACCGAAATCAAATTTTAGTACGCAATTTTATAATTAAAGAAACTTAAAGATCACTCAGTGAGAGAGCTTAATATGTAAAATGCCACATAATATCACAAAATGGAATGTAGGTCTACTCAATATACATTCTATGACAAAAACATATAGCATCATGCTTACATAGCCATCTTGCAAAAATAATAAAGCAAGTTTAATGAATACTGTAAATGTGATATATAAATATAATATCATTACATAAAGTAATTAAAAATATTAAACACAAAAAATGGAATGATTACTAATAACAGATCGAAAAGACGAATTATATATAAATCACTCAAATAAATATATATTTTGGTCTGTTAGTAAATTCTTTGGTTTAGCGTTATTGCATCGTAACATTGTCAAATGTACTGGTGGACAAATTGTACTTGCGTCTGTTATGTGATTGTACACAGTTCATTAGAGCGTTTAAAGACAACATTTTCAGAACACTATAGAGATTTAACACTTATTCAAATTAGCAGTAGACTACTGTAAAATACTAGCAGCAAGATATCAGGTGGCACATGTCTGCACAGTTAAGTGAAATAACAGTCTCTCTATTGATCGAAATCAGTTTAGACAGACAATTGGTGAAAGCAAAAATGACCTAGTACAAATGCAGAAAGAAATTTTAGGATTTACTTATGAGGTACCTATTCTGGGTAACTGTGAGACAAGGTACTACAAGCCAACCTCAAAAACTTTGCTTTGAAGTGAAAATGGGTGACAGTTCTGATGTCATTCTCAAATTCTGACAAAAGTACTAACAAGGAAATTTTAGGATAATAATCATTCTAACATTACATGACTTGGAGACTTCAGTCAGAATTGGACAATATAGCCAAATATCCAGCCGCTTTCAATTTGCAAAAAAGTGAACATTAAGCAATGATCAATTTAGAACACAGTTCTTGTATGTACACAACAGTGTAGGCTACATGACACTCTTAAATGCTTTCAAATAACACAATGTCACAAAAAACGAACATATGTAATATTGCCACTCCAGAATCCACAAAACCACATCCCCATCAAAAGATTTGGCACAAAGTTACAAAAATATGAAAACTTTAATAAGGTTCACAGATATTATTCCACATTTGGCAGTTAGACGACTTATTGAGTAGATGTGCTGGAGAGACTTGAGAACCAGTTGATTCACTGCAGGTATTTAGGCTTCAGTAATTGTCCGTGATCCAAATAGCAATTTTCTGGCAAAACTCATGTAGGTTACGAAGCAACGTGTGCCATTCTCAATTACAGTGAATAATTTTAAAACTGAACCCAAGTCCTATTGTTACAACAACCACATGTAGGAAAACGTCAACAGCTAGTTTACTACCAGCCCCACCAACGACAAATACTGCACTTTCGCCATACGTTTCCTGAACGGGAGCACCAAAGCCACCATCAACAGCCACAGAGCCGCCTGGCACTTGTGTAGACTCCTGGCGGCAACAATAACACATCCTGCAGCCCTTGAAATCATAGACGAAACCAGCACACGTATCTAGCTCCTTGTTACACATGTAAATAAAATGTTCTGTCAGACATTTGGGTTCTCCTTGGGGCTTGTTGCAGGCGCAGCTGAAGCCAGTTTCTGTCATTACCAGACCATAATCGCATTTGAGTTTGCAAGGTTCTTCTGGACAACCTGGTACAGAAACAAAACTGTGTAAGCCAGGCGTAAGATTATGAGCAAAAGCGACTAAAATACAATCGCCTAAACTTCCAAAAAAACCTTTGCGTGGTGATAAAACAGAAGCAGCTTCAACTGTCACTGACAAGCTGGTCATGGCCGAGTTGGATATTTTTCACCTGACAGCATCTAAATAAAGCTTCTCGAGTCTAATAATGTAGAAGTTTAGCCAGAAGGTTTCTATTCTGTTTATTTTCTCCGGCTTGTTTTTCTAATTCTAGCCGATATAGTGACACTCAGTAAAGGACTCCAAGAACTTAGAAGGTTTTTATTGTTTTTGTGTATTAGTTGGTAGTTTGCGGGAATTCAACGTAAAACCTTACAGTTACGGAATCGTTTCAGGTTTTTTCATAATGTTATGCGAGCGAGGTAACATGATAAATTTTATTAATGCATTGCCTTCAAATGCAGTGTGATACGCAGACTACTTAGTTTTAATGTTTATTAGTACGAATATGAATTGAACATCTTAAGTTTCCGGATATAATTTTCTTTATAGATAACATCTATCGTCCATTCTGAGGTACATCACTAAAAGAAGCCTAATGCTTTTTAGAGTCTGTTTGTCATTAAAATCCAAGCTACTGGGAATTGTTAGTCGCGTGTCAATAACTAATATCTTAGAATCGATTAATTCAACAGCGTAAAAGTTAAATTTCACTTGCAAACATGGGAGGTTAAATGTGGTATATTGAACCTGCAACAAGGCTTGCCGACCACACTTGTTACAAAGCTAAAGAAAACAGATAAAGCAGCCCAATATTTGTTGTTGTTAGGCAAGAAACCAGCAAACTAACAGATTTACATGTGGCTAAAGCCTGGTGCGATGAGTTAGTAAATTTGCAACTGCTAAAGTAACACGATTACACGACTGAGCGAAAACATCCTCTAAAAAGTAACAGGCTATACCTACAGGGAAACTGTTTAATATAAAGGAAAAATAGAAAGAAATTTCAGGATTAAGATTTAGAAACTTGTAGTTTTTTATTTAAAAGTTTAAATACTGTAATTAAAATTCTTTGATAACTTTAGTATGTTTCACGCATGTATTTCCGACATCTACCCTCAATAAGGTAGCAGGTTATGTCTACAGCGAAACTAAGTATAAAAGAGATAATGGAAAGAAATTTTCTGGAAAAATTTTGTTAACGTGTTTATTTGGTTTAGTTAAAGTTTGGAGCTTGGAGCTTTCTACTAAGTACTGTAATTAAAATTCTTTGACAATATTTTAATAATATGTTTTATGTATTTTAAACATCTACACTAAGTATTTTCTCGCATGAATTTGAATTAATAAACACAGGAGAAATTCATACACTTTGAAAAAAATAGAAAGTTTGGTCTTTGGAGAACAATCATAAGCTTTTGAGATTTCATGCCATTTTAAATTATCAACTACAAATTTACATACAAATAATAAAGCGAACTTGGAGAAGTAAATAACATTATACTGTATTTGTCAAACGACAATATTAAACCTTTAACGACCAAAAAAATTGATGTTAATGCATCCACGAACCAGTTTTGGTCTACAGACACCAGGAATAGGGTTAAGGGCTATTCACAGTAATACAATATATTAACCAAAGAGCTGCAAGTCAGAGCAGTGAATCAACGTTAATCGGATTAATTAAATTCGGTAAAAAAGGGAAAGATCCCATAATAGCCATTAAGACATTACAAACTTCGGTAAAGTAAGAAATGTACACACGAGCAAGAAACCAATTTACAGCGAAATGACTGCAGCTGAGCAATGCAATAACTTTTAATGGCTACAAGTTTGCTGTAATGATTGTAAAGTGAGTAACGCTGACTCCCAAGAGAGAATTTTGAAGTGAATCAGCACGGCTAGTTTAAAAGTGATGATGCAAGGCACCTCTGCCAGTTAAAAGGCCGATCTCACTTCTGGTAGAAAAATAGTATCCTTTTAGAGCGTAGATGTGCATCCAAAATGAGCTTCATTAATCATTACATGATTATCATTAATAACCTTGATAACACTGATATAATTTTAGACAATATACAAATTTGTTATAATACTGAAATCAACCTATCACAATATATTAAATTATCTTATCACGAAATTTGATCTCAATTTTGCACTTTTCAATCTATATTGCACCAGTCCTTAAGTCTAATATACATCTTTTTGCGTATATCTTTATATAGTACTTGTTTGATTTCATGTTTTGTTTGTGTGTTACTGTGTACATTTGTTTTTGTGTGTGTAATTCCTATTTTTGGACCAAAGTCCAATAACTGGAATGTATGTATTTCTTTTGTTTATAACAAATAAAATGATTTGATACAGTAGATACTACTACGTAGATTCCTGTCCCGACGCAAGTACCCACATTAAATAGATCTTTTTCCCTCGAGTATTATATTTCAGCTGGCAGAATAATGAACTACATGTACATGCATCAGAAATATTTTGCTGAACTAAATAGTAAAGACAGTTGGTGAACTATCCTGATTACAGTGAAGACACTCAGACATTTGAGAACCTGTACAAATTAACGTGCAATTCAATATCACTAATGCAACTAGTAGGGTACTACCCAAAACCTGAAGGTTTTCGACCAACTAACAAAAAAACTGCACGAGTCCTGAAATTCACATACGCATCTGTCAGCCAATAAATGGAGTGACATCTAGATGTATGGACGTTTAAATGGCTACACCAGATGTCATATACATCCCTGGTAGTTGTGGGGGTTCACTCAACGACTACCATACTTCCTAATCAATGCAACATGTGAGTAATGTGTATAACATGACGCAGAACAACTGCGCCAATTAGCACTGCATTTGATATGGCTGAGCGCTGTTTTTTAAACATCAGCTAAGTGTAGTCAACATGTGGTGCCATCTGCATCCAAGTTTTTGAATAACTGAAACAAAGCATGCCTGTGTAATTGGTGGAAAATTGTAGTGAGATTTTAACATGACTTTAACATAGAAGAAGGAATTTAACAGGCGGGCTTATCACATAATTATTTAAATCTATAACAACTCGATTTATTTTAATAAACTTGATTTATAACGTTCATTTTATACTTCCAGATAGTGCAGCGTTCAAGTGCACCTGATCAGAAAATCTACTTATCCTACAGGACTGTCCTTTTCTTTCAGGAGTCATAGATGTCATTCATTCTTCATTCTGAACACACACTTGCAAAGTCCTGCATACCGAACATTACTGGAGTTGGGTTTCGTTTTTTAACGTTTTTGACGATACGTTTGGCCAGTGGTATTTTTCAGACCTCCGAACTCTCTTTACAAAACAAATTCGCCGCAGTTATCGCTGCTCTTCAAAACTTCCCAGTCGCGCTACTTCTACGGCATGGCGTGAAATTTTTACTCGGAAACGGATACTTTTTGGAATGTTTTTGGACGAGGACAGCTGTTTGTCTAGTCTCACCAGGCCCTGTAATACAAGATGCAACTGCGCATTATCTAATGCTTCGCCAGTGTTATGTAAACAGTGGCTAGGCTTTCACTTTTCGCATTGATACTTTGGCAGCTAAAATTTGGTTTTTCGGGGATGACCCAGTGTAGCAATCGTCAAAAACAACAAGCTTGCCCACGCTGGGCTTCAAGTAATCCTGACAGACAAAACAACTATATAAATTATCTACAGTAGATACACAACTAGCATATGCCACGTATAATTTTTATATATTTTATAGTAATTTTAAGTACATGTCAACAAATGTCAAATATCTCAGTTTTTCGCTGTTCTCAAAACGTTCAGACACTGTGCAATGTGGACACAGTATTATAATAGTGCACGAGATGTATTATGGCTTGACAACTTCTATGGACAATAGCTTATGCACGAGTAGATTTTTGTTCCTCAGAGCTGCTTCGCTAACTGGTACGATCTCTCTACTGACTATGCTGCTTTCTGATAAACACATTCAGACATAGCAGAAACACCAATAAAATGAGCAACTCTACACTCAGTGGATTATATCTTTTTACCTCACCAGTCACCATCAAAGTGAATTCTTGTCGGTAAAATAACCTAAATTATTTCTGTAGACTATCTAGCATTTCGTCTACATTACATAGCTCGTTTTATTAAAAAATACACATCATGATAGACTTTTTCCATGACAAACTGTACACATCAGCCGGGAAGGAAAAGGCACTGCAAGGGAAATGACAAAAATGCAAAACGCCCGGAGAAAACATATTTATAGCAAGATTATAAATCTCGATAGAATGTAGATGGTAGTAAACACGTCAAAGTCTAGCGCTACTTAAAACGTTCAATTTGCCACATAAGAAATATGACGGAATCTTCATTTAATGTCAGATCATAAGGTAAAACGTAAAATTTAATCAGGCAGCAGAGACTTGTGAACAAACATGATTAAGTAAAATATCGAAAATAAACAAACAGATCAATTCAGTTTCAAGTACGTTTTATTGCACAAATACTTAGTTACATAGCATATGGGTAAATTTTATATCTAACATTGGATACATTATTCAAAAACAATATCAGTAATACTAATTTTGAGAAAAACGTAGCACAAAATTATAAACAAATCATATTGACATATATATATGCACAACTACTCTAAGTTAGAAAAAATGATGAGGGAAAAAACAAATTACTGCATTTCTGGGACATCCAGTCAGTTTTGAAATGAAAGACCAAGAAGTTTCTATGATTAGATGTGCAATATTCATCAAATGAATTCATTTCATGCATTGCGCACAGCACCACGTTAGATCTTATATTAAAATACAAACGGCCACTTGATATGCGTGTTTTTTACTGCACGTGTTTTTCATTAAACATGCAACAATAGAAAATAAAAACCAAACATGTGGAATTTTCTATATTAATTTATACTTAACTGTATAAAGTTATTTAACAAAGCTGTTGTCAAAGGGTAAGTAATTTATATAAGTGTTAAATATCGAAAAATTTATCCACATTAGTTGTCATAAAGTAGAACTCTTTTTTATGCACAATTTTATGCCCTCGCCTCATGGATGACACAGTTCAGGGTAACAAAGGCTGCCTACACAGAAACTGTTCACGCTGGCCTTGCACGTGCGAATGACCACATTACAGGCTGACCAGTTTTAAATAACCTCTTGCGCAGAAGTCTAATTCTTGCTAATAGGTAATACCTGGGAAGAAAGTTTCTCAGGGCTATAAACTGGTATGTTCACATTCCCTTGTGCTGACGGTTACAGCTCAAACTGGGCGAGTTAATGCAGTGAACTACTCTATATGTGCACGACAACAGCACGCCATTGTACTGTCTACTAAATACACATTAACTCTTAACAATAAACACCACGTGCAGCTACTGCATGCAATTTGGTTACTGTACACTGTACAAGTGAGTGTGCATGTAATTACTTTACTAAACATGTACAGAAAACAATCATGAAGTTTTTGAACGCGCGGTGGAGGAAGCAATTGGTCCACAACTCATAATACCAACTTTAATACAAAACAGCCATTTATTACAAAAACGGCACGCAGATTTTTCACGCACTTACGGACTGACTCGGTCTGGGTCATCACCTAAATGCACAATTAATTATACCCTTTTAATTATTTTCAGAAAGCAAACGAGACAAAGAAAAACCTACAAATACGACTGCTTTGATTGAAAAGAAGTGTTCATTAAATTTCTGGCAGAGTGGGAAATGATTATGCATACCTATGGACTAATTGTGATCGCAAAACCTAACTCAATATCCTGTCTGGCAAGGTGGGAAATGATTATGTATATTGTATACCTATTAACTAATTGTGATCGCAAAACCTAACTTAATATCCTGTTCGTGCCCCATTTCTCACCCGCACAATATCTGGTCTTGGGTTATACAATAAATATATAACCAGCATTAAATTTGAAAACTAAACAGAAATATTCCAGGCAGAACAAAGGTGGCTCAATCTCAGGTACCATTCATGAAGACTCAGGTAATGAGTCAAACAACACGAAAGCAACAGCGTTGTCTTAGAAAAGAAACGGGAGAAATTGAAAATCGCATTCATTACCACTTAATTTAGAAAACAAAAATGTCATACACAAAAGCAACGTGAGCAAAGCTTACCTGCAATTGAAAGTCCAGTCAGCATCAGAAACGTCCCAACTGCCGGCGTGAACATAGTTGCTACTTGTGAAGATCCTACTTAATCAGATAAGTCACAATAACTGTTCACATTCAGTTAAAAACAATTTAAGTATTTGCGGTCACTTTCAAAGTGATGCACGGATTACACATGCACTGAATTACACGTTTACTGGTGCTACCGGCGTAATGACTAATGAGCGAAGTTGCCGCGAAATCAACCGCTTCACAACGATGCTACTGTATCATGCCGCGGATGACTGCGCATGCAAACCACAACGACTCAACCTGGCGTCAAAATGGATTTTGGCAAATTGTCAACCTAGAGTAGTAGGCTTTTCCACAGAAAGACCTGAATGATAATCTAGAAATGCAAATGATTTCAGTGTTTCTCAATGGATTGCAGGTACTGTACAATCTAAGCTTGTTAATGGCTTTTAAGAATGATGGTGATTTCATTTGCCTGCCATGATAGGATTGCCGCACCAACTCTAATAAAATTTAAATGTTATTATTGGCAATTACTTTGTGGAAAAATGTGGGGTTCTATGAGCATGTTCGCTTAGCCCGTAATCAACAGTATAATCAACACGAATCCATGGCTGTAATGTCTAGTCTCTAGTCGAAAAGAGTTCATCTATAGATAGTTAATTAGCTGCATATACAAAAAACCGACGTCTGGTTGACAGATAACTAAAATTGGTTCGTTTTGACAATTGACAAGAAATATTAAAAATTTAGAATTTTAGTTACAAATTAAGTCTACAACTACTTAAAATGACGCACTGGTTTGAATAATAATATTTTCACATTACGCTGCAAAGCTGCACGATTCTGCAGTGTCAAAGAAGTCGCTACGACCCCTTTAATAATAATAATAATCTTTTATTTATCTTTTAGCACACGCACAGTTACAATACAATTAATTTAGCAACAAAAATGTCAAGAAAGGGCAGCGAAAGACCAATTGGTCATCTAGTCAGCTGCCCTTGAATCGTCCTATATCGAGATAGAAAATACTCTAACCGTCCTAGATTTCTTAGATCCGGGTCTAATGTAACTAATCTCATAGCAGGAAAAAACATATTGGGTACGTACTGGACGTTAGACGGTTACCTCCTGTAAGTGGTCTCAGTTCTACATAACCGCAGTTCCAATTTATTTTCAATATAGAACATACACCCGTTCCGTCCCGCTTTTTAGCGGGTACAGCGTTGCTCCTACCAAGCACTTCTCTTTGCATGCAAGGGCCCTGACAGTGTGTTTTAATTACCCTATACGCTTACACTACAGCGAAGATACTGATGCGCCCTGGACCCGCTTAATTGTACTTATGTTGACTTCAGGGATGGTTGTTCACATCAATGTAGAAAAACCACCTTGGCGACAGCTACTCCGATCCCAGGGAAGAAGAAAGCAATGTTACTGCAACAGACTTCTACTTTTCAAAAAGCGTTCAAGATTTGCCTTTTTAAGACGGTGGTGGATTAACCTTAATCCCTTTTTATCCCTGGGTAAAATTATATCAACATATAGATAAATTATATCTAGGTAAAAGGTAAAGCTGTTTGTAATTAAAACTTAATTAACCTCTTAATCCCTTTTACACCTTTGGTGACTTTGTCCATTTATACCCTGTTGGATGCGTGGATTTATTTTGTCTCTATCCTTAAAAGTACGCTGTTGGGTTCGTGCATATAATAAAAAGTGCTTGGTCAGGGTTGTGCTGTGACAGCATAGCATAGCAAATAGTTACAGTTATGTGTCCTATCTATAATATAAAATCACACTAGGTTCTGGACATGTACATCTTCTGCGACTGTAAGTTATATAGTCACAAAATGTCCACTACCCGTAGTGGACTCCCTTTGACTCGTACTGTTTATGTTAGATCCAGATCTAAAAAGAGGACTTTGCGTAGAGTATTTTCTGCGTAGTGTGAGCCAGGTTAATAACTTAGAGACAAGTGTAACCAGGGACACAAGTTCTGGACGTTTCCAGTATCTTCTCGATTCGAAGTGTAAATGGGGCTTATGAGTTAGGAACTCCAAAATTAAGCTGTTTGTGGTTAAATTATATACAGTCAAACCTCGTTATAACGCCCCTCCCTCGTAATGCCAACCTCACTTAACGGCCAAATTTTTATCAAAACAAAATGTCTATATTTCAATAGACAGTATGTATCAATGCACCTCGTTATAATGCCAGACTGATTATAACGCCAACTTATTTGCAGGTTTGGCTCTTTTATGCCGCCTACTTTGAGGTAGCACCATGGTATTTCATCAATTCTCACTGATAGGCCCAATTAAGCACAAGCACCGTGTGCAGCTACAAAATGTTCAGGCCATACGAATTTGTGTTACTAAACTCAATGCGTCTAAACGTTGTGCTTCTAATTCAAAACATAGTCATTGGAACTCAGTAAAATGAATTTTACTAAAAATATTGCATCATTTTTTTATTAAAAATAATTTCCATTGTAATATTGTACAATAAAATACCAATGTGTCATGAAAATAATGCAAAAACGTAATAACAACAATATAGGCCTCCAATAGTACATGTACTCTCACATTATACCATTATAATATCTGAAAATGACAGAAAAGGATAAGGTAAGTTCAAGCAGTTGCTACCTATTACTGTAACTGGCACATATAAATTAAGCATTATTTCTTTAAACCAGGTCTATCTATTATTAGCAGTGGTTAAATGAACTTAGCCCGACATACCGAAATCAGGTAACAGTAAATGCATCTAAATAAAAATGTAGAATGTTTGTAATTAAAAGTATCTTTAGTAATGATCGAGGAAGGCATGATTTTGCGCGCGAACTAACATTTCAATTAACAACACTGAATTATACAAAATTCCAAAAGGGAAAGAAAGATAAAAAATCATTGGAATAATTATAAAATGTAAACATAAAAAATCACATTTTATTGACAAAAAGTCGTAATTGCTGGACCCAGCTACTTGAAAAATTATTGGGAATTAAACAGGGAAGAGAAATGCACTGCAACCAAGATTTTCAACTGCAGTGTACATCGTCAGTCTACCATGATAAACAACACCACAATATATAAAAAATAAAGCTGAAAAAACATTTATAACTGCATCATTGAGGTCAATTAGAAGAAGTGCTTTTTCTAATCTTGCAAGATGTGCAGTCTAGAGCAACTTGGATTCATATTACCATGTATTCTATTCTTATCATAACTGCGACTATACAAAAGTTTGAAGACATCAAATTTCTAACAAAACTGCTGCTTATGAATTCGTGAAATAAGTTATGTCACCAATTTATACCTACACCAAGTTATACAAAAAACTAACAAAAGTCAACTAATAGCAGGTGCCAAAAAATGTTCGTTTTAAATTTCTATTTAAGCAATCTTGTCTATAGCAGCAGTACATTTCAAAATCATTTGGAATGTATTGGTCTACTTTGTGAGGTTACATAATAATTACAAAACGAATAAAAAAACCTATTTATCTTGTATCGTTAAGGACGGAAAGTATATTTGTGTTAAATGAAATAAGGGTTAACCTTAGTACATGAAGCCCATCCAGACTTGTGATCTGATGACATCAATTAACAGAATTAACTAGATCCGAGGTAACGATTTTTATACAGTAGTAAGTTTATACATTATCCTAAGCTGTGCCTCAAATCAGTAAATACACTAGAGTTTCTTGCTTCAAAATGTCATAAAACATTTTGCCAATTAGAAATACATGTACAACAATTACAACTATTTAAACATGTTAATGTGATACAAGACACTGTTTTACAGTTATCATAGCTGCCGTAAACCTAATTGCATCAAAGTTACTACTGCATAAAACAGCTGTTGGTCTTAAATTGTTTACAAAATTTACACCAATTAATTATCACACAATTAGCGAACAGGAGGGAATTAACCAAAAACGCACTTAGATATATCATACAAATGATTTTTATTTCTGTAAAAACTTGTTTAATTACACCTCTAAGAAATTGGAGGAATTCAGTAATCAATAACCAGATAAACAATTATATGTAACAAAAAGTGACAAGTTACCAAATTACATAAACGAACAAATAAACCTACAAACTATTTATGCACAAATGGACATACCACAAAAACACTACATTGGTAAATTAAGTGGACAACTCATAAATCTCTTTACTAACTACAACGATCATATGATAAACTATCTAAAATCTCACTAGACTGTTGTAAAATTGTATAAAAATGCATATAATTAATAATTGCATTTAGATGTTATAAATTTCATATTCTATAGAATGATTATCAAGGTTGGAATGGATTATTTTAAAATGAAAACTTGCTCACTTTTGGGAATCACAAATGAATGTTCACGAAAAATTAAATAACTATCACACTGACAACAAATAATTCCTTCTACTTAACTGTAGAAATAAAATTTTGCCACAATCATTTGCCAAATTTAACAAAATTAACAACACAAAAAATACTGATCTAAACCGACGACTCATTGAACCCACCCTCCTGGGATCTCCAGGGCCGATACTCCTGATCATACTCATAGTCTGGATGTTGCTGAATGGTGGGCGGCATTGGTGGTGGTCGTGGTGGCGCAGGCCGAACAGGTGGCTGCTGCCATTCCTGGGAACCGTACGGCCTAGGCTGGCCAATCCGACGTGGTTCATGGGAAAACTCGCTTGAAACGTAGCTCATCGAAGACTCGTCTTGTAATTCTCGTGAGCGATGCTTTTTTGGCTTAGGTGGTCTAGGTGGTGGGGTAGACAAATCACGTGAGGCCGAACCCTCGTCTAAATGGAGTTCGTGTGATCCGTAAGGACCTCGAAGCCCTTCAGATTGATGCAGGTCTCTGGAGCCATGGTAACTTGCTGGTTTCTCTTCAAATCCGTGTACATAAGACACCATAGGATGGATTACGGGCGGTTGGCTATGTGACTCATCAAACTCGCTAGATCCTAAATTTTTGGGCTTGTATGCCAGCCGCTCATCAATGTCTTCATGTGAACGATGGTAAGGATAACCAACCACCTCGCTATCATCATCGGCAGCCATTTTTAACTGCAAATCCCTAGAGCTGCCGATGTCATCATCATCGCCATAGAAATCTGGAACTTTCTTCACATCGCTGTCACCACTTGCTCGCGAATGAGCATCTCGAAGTTTCATCGTGGGATAATCCGACCCATCATTATTATTATTATTCTGTGCAGAGGCACGTGGTTTGGCATCATCATCATCATACTCTTCGGTTTCTTCTACGTCAGAAAAATCATCATCTACTTCATCAGAAACTTCCTTCTTGACAATAGTGATTTCTGGCCTGTAATAACAAAGTAACAATTAATGACATGTAAAGGAAGATTCAGCGGATTTTTATTCACACAGTCCGAGTACGTTCAGTTATAATGTACGAAGCAGTATGATAACACATAATGTGAACAGCACATGCAGGTTGCTAAAGAAATGAAAATAAAATGTCAACTGAGTTATCAAACAAAACTTTAGATGATGATGAATAAATTCATTTTGCAAAATACAATTACAATTTACAAAGTGTGACGTTGGTGTCACCTGGTATTACCAGGGCTGGATTATGACCTTTTTATGACGTTATGAACTTATGACCGGCACGGCACCTAGGCTAATGAAATTGAGGGCCCTCAGAGAGAGGCTACCCCTCAGCTCGCCCACACTTCTACTGGTGATATATTTTAGTGACATTTACATAGTATGAAGTAAACTTATGGCAAATTCTTTAAATAAACTATTTGTCAATAAAAATGTTCTTTAAAAAATAGAGCACCACTATTTTGCTATTAGTTACTGCAAACCAAATTAGCACATATTCCAACACAAACGTAATGAAAAAACAAATTTTTACCAAATGTTACCAAACCTTGAATATGATGCTTAATGTTATTAGTTCTACTAGAGAAGCATGCATAATTAGAAACACTAAGATGTACCACCATACCATAACAGCAAAATGTTTAATAATTCAGTAAAATAAAGTGCCATAAATTAAATTAATTAACGTGTTAACTGTCAAGGTAATCAATTCGAAAACCAATACATTGCAATTAACTGCAAGTAATTAACTATGTCGCTAATTATTGAAACAGCAAATATGAATATTCTGAAAACAGTGTTTTTTCAAAAAAATTTTTGAAGTAATAAGTGAATGATGTGCATCAGCACAAAGATTTAAATGAGAATTTTTTGGGATAAGTGTATAAACAAGTTCACATATTGTATGAACAGAAGTTGACATGTGCAGATCTTTAAAATAAGTGTCTAAAACAATTTTTATCTATATTATCTAATTTATGAGTTTCTACATAAAAAGAAGCTATTCGCATGCAAACAAAAAATGATTCTACAGCTAACACACACATAGAGAGAGAGTTACTAAGGAAGGATGACAAATCTTCTTACTCATCCTTATCTTCGTCTGCTTGTGTTTCCATAACAGGATTTTCCTCACCTCCCTCCGAAAAATCTCTACTGTACATTTAGGAAGAGAAAGCAGACAAATTGCACAATTAAACTGCTGCAGAATAGATGAACGCTTGAATCTAGCAGCTAGACAGTGGACGTTGGACGAAAGCAAAGCCATTTTGAGACTAAGCATAATTTACATGTTTGCATAACAAAAAAACAATACTGAGCAACATTTAGAGTAGTTGTGCTTTCATTTACATATAATATGGATGTCTGAATTAAGTGGTCAAAAAATATAAGCAATAAGTGATAATTTCGTTAAAATTTACACAAAATTTGAAAATAATAATAATAATAATTGTAATATATATTATAATGCACTAATATTATTTGTCGCAGTTTGTTCGTTACGTATTATTTTAACATGTGTTAGCAACTTAGTATGCTCAAATTTTGAATGTGAATAGAAATGTGAAACGTACTTTTGCCGACCAATTCTGTCCAAGCAAAAAGTAATTTCTCCATTCTATACCATCACAGACTTTATTCTTATTATCCACCAAAATTTAATTGATCTAAACATACAAAAATGGAAACTTACCTGGTTTTTAAGGTCTCCTTTTCTTTCTTTTGCCAACCACAGCAAGTAGCACAAATATAAAAGGTGCAGCCTGCATTCGCAAAGATGCAACAGCAAATGTCAATGATTACGAGTAGAAAAATAATGCAGACAATGACGATGCCCATCACACCTCCGGAACCCACAGATGCTCGAACTGGTTGAGACCATGGATTGTTCCCTAAAACACAGTTAATTATGCCATTCCAAAGTTATGTGAAAAGCAACAAAAACTAAAATTATTTAAAAAGTTATTTGCACACAAAAAAGTGATAGTTCCTGCTATTTAATACTTGTTACTAGAATAAATATAAAATTTCAGAACTACAAAATTGAAAAATTATAAAATATGCAAGAAAGTGCAGCTTACACCAGCAAAGAACAATGCAACAGCAAACTTCAATAAGTAAAATACTGCAGAAAATAACAATGGCTATCACACCTTATCCAGAGAAGCTATCTAACCAGAATTTACCTGGCAAAGTCTCAAAAAACAGTTGATCAGGAGGACTGGTGCCAATACTGTTTCTAGCTCTTATCTCAGCTCTATATGTCTGACCAGAAAAAAGGTACTTTATCATATAGCTAATTGCAGGAGCTCTAATGGCAACAGTCACTCGTGGTTCCAAGGAATTCCAAGATCCAGATTTTTGATTTCCATCTGAATATCTTATCTAAAATAATGCAAATGTTGAGCTTTAGTAAAATGATTCAGTTACTTATTTATTTTGGTCTAACCGGATGATCTTACTTTGACCATTTCCTGTTTTCGTCTGAAATAGTCTTGTTACATTCTTCACTTAGTGATTTCGGAAAACAATTTAGCAATTTTTTTTGAAACAGGATTATTTTGTTTCATTCAGAAAATTTGCATCAGTAGATAAGCATAAAATACTTGTTTCAAAGTTGCTGAAGGCGACCACTTACTCCATGTAGATGGAGTAAATAGACTGTACTTGTCCAATAAGGAAGGAATGGGAAAACAAAAGTTTAAAATGCAAACACGACTGTGCTGAACATGCAAAACGAGATCTTAAGCTTACATTAAAGTTCCGACCAACTAACGCAATAATTCAGTTATATTACAGATATTACAGATTAAACATCTAAACTCAGGACCGGATTAAGATCTCAAGAAGCCCTAGGCACTGAAAACATTATAGTGCCTCCATATGTGTATAATTCAGAATAAAACAATACTAAACTGTAAAATGAAATTTCACCTTTCAAAATGGAAAAAACTTGCAGTAAGAATTATTTACAATAGTGACATATTCATCATCACCACCATGTGATAAAATACATACAGTCAAGAGCAACACTATACTGTTTTCAGGATCATCATACTTTTATAAACATTACCACATGTGAAATATATTATGACACCTTATATAATCAATCAATCAATGTCATCAAATGGACAGTGAGCAGTTCAGACTGTTCAATAGCCAAAATCTGAATCACCATCTATACCATCATGTTATAGCCACTTATATTCGAGTACAAATTACTTAAAAATGTGTACTGAAGTCTACAAAAAGGCATTACAGTAGCAACTTATGAACTGCCTAAGTAAAGCAGTAATATTTAAATCCTTCACACATGATCAGCATTTACTAACGTTAATTTTTATGCTGACCATAAAATCCTTCATAAATGTTTTACAATAATTAACGATAGTAAAATTTAACAATAATACACTGATAGTAAAATTCTTCATACATGCTCAGCATTAACTAACGTTGATTTTTATGCTGATATTAAAATTCTTCCTTGCACACAAGTTGCTGGTATGCGAAGCAGCTTATGTTCAACAAAGTGTCAAGTGTAAAGCCGACACCAATACAAACTCGAATGTACCCAAAACAGTTTGTAAAATTTGTGGAAAACTAGCTAGATTTGCTGTGATATGAAATGAAAGCATACTGAGCTGACCATGTAAGAGAGCGATGACCATACAATAAATATTGGGTTCAACTTACAGGTTCATAGATGATTTCATAGTGGTCGATAGGCCTGCCTCCACTGTTTGGCTCTTTCCATAGTAAAAGATACCGATCTTCATACATAATAATTTCATCTTCTACTATTTCTGGTGCATACGGCTCCCTCATCTGTAAGTATTTACAGCAGCGGTCAGAATTTCAAAAAGCAATGATCAGATTAGTGTTGTTAACTTTCATCAAATAATATAAAATGAAAAAAAGAACTATTTAATAATAGCATATAATTGTATAATAATGATCAGCCAAAATTCACAAAATAATGATAAATGGACTGTAGTTGCTTTTGTTCATCACATAGAGTAAATTAATAAGAGAAGAATGTTTAACATCGTTATTATGTGCTAATAAATTAGGAAGCAATTGTGTAACACTATTCACATCACATGAAAGCTAAGTACTTATTACTAAAAGACTTCATTGTCCGTTAGTTGTAATCACACGACTGCCTTCTTGTTGTCTCAGAATTAATTGGTTAACTGCCAAAGGTTTTGTACCATAAGACATATCACAGGACAGTTTTTATAGAAAGCACAAACGATATAATAAAAAAATATCATCTGCTGTATTGTTCTCTGTCATCATCGTGCTTGTGCCAGATGAGTGTCCTTAGTTATCACTCGGTGTACTCCAGACCACTTTTTGCGAGTTTCAATGTTTTATACTATGAAATCTGCTTTTAAGAATGACCATGACCTACGAAACTGTAAAGTGACGGGTCATAAAGTGTCTAGTGTACTGCAGAGAACTTGTGTCCAACAAACACGGCATGTCTTTGAGTTCAACTACAAGATCTGCTAGTTTAGGAGACGTTATTCTGGACAAATTTGGACAACAAAAATATAACACACTAATACAAAATGTGAACAGTCCGCACATAAATGATAACATTAGTTGTCATGCCCACCAGTGTCTAACGATCATTTTCTATATTTGGTAAAAGATAGCAGACTAGGTGACTTTATTGTCTTTTCGCTATCCTTTCTCTAGTTTTATATCTATCTATTGTAAACATTTTTCACCACTTATTTTTGATTCTGTTATTAATAATGTTCTATTGTAGTCTTCTAAAAAGATGAAAATTGAATTAAAAAATGACGAAGGTTACGGGACAATTTTTCCAGTGTTCCTATTGAACTATTGTACTGCAGAATTTGAAGGACACGTGTGAAGTGAGTATCTTTTAGCACGGTTTGCAAGTTATAAGTATTAAATTTTGACATATCAAATTGTTATCAATTTTATATTGTAAATAGCTGATGGTTATCTTTTTACACTTATGATAAAATAAAATCGACACTTGTGTTAGTAGTTCATCATTAATGTTTAGGCCTACATTAAATATTTTTATATGTATATAACACATGTTGGGTGATAACAAACACAATATACAATTTATAGGACTCAGACAAGCCAATTGGCCAAGGCTGTAAATACAATTTCTTAATCCCATTGTGTTTGTCATCACCCAGTATTTGAATAATAACAATCAGTCAGCACTGTAATTCATTATCATTCTTTTATATATTTTAGAGATTTTAAAGCTTCCCAAAGTGATAATCACATTTCAGAAATTTCAAGAAACTAATTCTGCTGTTTGCAGGAAAACAAAAGCCTAACAATTGACGAATGACCAGATCTTAGTTGGCTAAATTATATATCAATATTTTCACGTTTTAGATCTACGTTAAGAAGTAGATTTGCAGTTTGGTGCTACTCTGTGGTGTAATCTCTAATTTGTATTGAAAGAGCTACATGACAAATTAAAAAGTAAGTAAGCAAGTAAGCAGTTTGCTGTCATTATATTACAATATAATGAAATTTGTATGGTTTTACATACATACTACAACAAAAGAAAATTAACACAAATTCAATCAGTCATTACATAAGCGCTAATAAGCCATATACAGCATATTGCAAATTCACAGAAATTTACTGTTCATAGTGCAAACTGCAACAGGATAGGAACAGTTTAAAGTCCTTGTGGTTTTAGTGTTAAGTAAACTGTATCTACAGCCAGAGAGAAGCATTTCAAAAAAAAAATTATTACCAGGATGGCATTCATCACTAATGATAACTTGCGCTCTCTTTGCAACACACGTTTCGTACAAATGTGTTATAGGTTGCTGTTCAATTTTTATTATAATTTAAGCGGATTTAACCACCTGTCCAAAAGCATTGTGATCTCCCTGCATTCTAACGCAATATCAAACAGTGAGGGATGTCGTTAAGACACTCAGTTACCGCCCATCATAGCAGGGGCATTGTGAGTTGTGTTAAAAAGCATAGATGCTGGCAGGCTGTATATTATAATTTTATTAGAAAGCAATAGTCCTGTAACAATTTTCATACCACTGGTGTGTAGACGCTCATTTGATTTGTTTCAGCACCCGCTCCAACTAAATTCATTCCAGCTACTATGACAGTGTATTGTGACTCTGGTGACAATTCTCCAAGTACGTATGGCCCAGCTGAAAAACGTTTCGGCAGATAGCAGGACAAACAGCAATTTGTTCGATAACACACTAAAAAATTTCTATCTATGAATGTTTGAAACTCTTTATGAAAACGAAAATCCAGAACAAAAAGGCTCAGAACTCTATTCATGTTTGGCTGTTTAATATTTGAAGACACGTGACACCACAAATAGCATGTATGGTTTAATTATGGCCAAGTAAGTTAAATTTTTCATATCAAATTTTCTCTATTGAAAAAACATTGTTCAAAACAGATGAAAGGTTTCTAAATCTTTATTAATTACACAATACTTTATATACTTTATACAAGACTTTATAAATTACTAGACGAGGAAAAATGCAATATTTTGCAATCCAGAAACAGAATTAAGCTCCAAAACTGTTTGGTTACTAATCAAATTTTAGTAACATCAAATTAAACAAGACATAAGCCTATTATTACTCATTTTATGCGTACCTGCAGGAAAAATTGCTTCACGAAAGCTTTGACTATCATCTAAAGCCATTCGATATTTGATTTCATAACCAGTGATAGGAAGTCCTCCATTGTACTCAGGTTCTTTGATTTCGAAGGTAACAGCTATAGGTGTTACTAGAGGAAATTTTACTTCGGGAGGATCAACTGGTGCAACTACAAAGAAAAAAATGATTAATATTCACTGTTATAAACTACATATTCATTTTACTCTTATTCCTTATTATTTATAGCTCAACTGATATCCATCTTGCTGGCATCTATATCACGTACGGTGAGGTTTGATTAGGTAATCTGTTAAGTTTGTCAGTAAGCATAAGATTGTGCTGATGCGCTACGAAGAACATTCCTACCTGGGTTTGCCTATGCTAAACAGTCTTTATCAGTCGAACACACTACCAATTATAATACTTTAATCACTTCATATTTTATTCTCCATTCTGTCCATTCTTCCATTATTATTCCATTCTGATTGGTTAGGTTAGATGTCCCTTCTAATTACTAACCAAGTTCAATGTTGCTTAACTTTGCTGCTGAGCATACACACAGTGTCAAATTACTATTTCCATGTTCCCTTAAATTCACTTCATTCTGACAAAGCAGAAAATTAAATATACACTAACTTACATGCTTGTATTAATTCAATGCGTAAAAAGGCTGTGCCCTTTGTATTTTCAACTCGGCATTCATACCAACCAAATTCGGAAGGATTTCTTGTTTGTATCTGAAACAAAATGTAAAATATTTTTGAAATCAACAATGCAACACTGCTGACTAACAGCTACTAAGGAGGCTGACCAACCGATTACAGAGTTGCCAACCATTCGAAGTAAAAATGGGCGTGAAACATGGAAAACGTTAAATCCTTAGCAGGTGTCCAGGGGGGCAAATGATGCACCAGAAATTTGTTTTTTGGGTATCAAAATAAAATTATCAAAAAATTAGGGCAAAGAATAAAATATTAGGGTAATTTTAAGGTGCCAGTGAGCATGTTGGTATTGGAGTTCATCCAAGCTTTATATATAAATATAATTTCTTTTGTGCACATAAAAAAAGCTTAACCTAACCTTAACCTCTAACTTAATTTTTAAAAGTTGTAATACCTTTTCGAGTAATGTAGATCGATATTCATGAACAGTAACGTATTATTGAAAGTACTATTACTAATTATGTTGTGCTTGAAACTGGTAGCAAAGGAAGACATTCAAGCCAGGTGATTTGCAAATTTGCATGTGAAGTTGTGGAATGCAAGAGAACTGAACATCAATGCGTGTGCACATGAGAAACACTTAAATTGCGTGTGACACATGCCTAACGTGTGAAAGAGTTAGAAGGTCTATATTACATTTATTAATTTTTATTTTTGCTGGCTGCTTGACCATTATCCAAACAATGCATAATTTGTGGCTGCTGATTTTGGCAGTGTTAGTAAAATAATGAATCACTCAATTAATAAGCCTTTAAGTAAAATTTTCTTTGTATTTATAGTGTCACACAGGGGGTTACATACTACAGGTCGGATGATAGCCCTTAAAATACTCAGTAACGCTGTGATGCATTCTTTCAAGTATTTGTCCCTTGCCTGGAAAAGACCAGTGTAGTCTTGTCTACTAATCAATTCATTAACTAAAAATAGGCAAACCGAATACAACCACAATTTAAAGAAACCAAAGGTGCAATAGATACATTAGATGTTGGATAAATTAATGACAATACTGCATTACAACAAACTAAACTAATCACTATATGCCTCATTTTGCATTGAGAAAAAATAAGGCTACACTTGCCTGAAGAAAACTCAATGGTCCAGTGCCGAACTGCCTGTAGTAAATACCATCAATTTCCACAGGTTTTTCATTAAAATACCATCTAACTGATGGTTTTGGCTCACCCTCAGCAAAGCAAGAAATGTTAACAGTATTGTCTATCCATGAATAATACTGGGTAATGGTGTCAATTATATTAGGCTTAACTGCAAAAAAAAAATCACTTTTAATTAGTTAAGATAAATCAGTGCTGACCAGACAGAGTAGCTAATAAATCAGTGCTGACCAGACAGAGTAGCTATCAGAAAACTTGCACTCAGAACGTAAACAAATAAAATTGTTAAATGTTCATTACTTAAAAGCAACAACTTAAAATAGTTAATTTTGCACAGCTGGTATAGTAATTTTACAAAAAAGTTAACTGTAATTCTCACTTATATTAAATTGTTGAGTTCCGTAATTTAGGTGCTCTCTAGTTTTTATGAATTATTTGTTAACAAAACAAATAGAAATTTCCTTACAAAGCATTAATAAAATAGCGGGAATGTATATACCCAGACTTCAAATCCAAAAGCCATCCAAACATTCAACAGCTGGTCCTACCCAAATCTGGACGTAGTGGGAAGACCGTGGATCTGACTCAAGATTGTGCCTCTAAGATTAGCCATTTAAATGACATCTCTGTCATATTAGGATGTGAATACATACTCCCTCTGAGAGGTGAATAGCCAGAATCAGCACGGCAAACGAAACCGGCCATTGCAAAAGTCAAACCGGTTCATGCCATGACCACTACTCCATGTATCTGTTACACTACGTTTTGTAGTTTTAGATATTTGCCTGGCCTGCACATTTACGACACGATGTTTCTGGTCATTTTTCAATCCCGTCCATTTTTCAATCACCACTTGCCCGAAGCGCCCGAGATAAAGTACAAGGTCTGATGAACTATGGGGACTAAAGTTTCAATTTCACATTTGGAATATTAACAAGGATTACTCCCCTGTCTGAGAACTTTACATTTGGTATTAACATTACACTAAATTCTGATACAAGAATAATTGTTTTTATATTAATAAGTTCATGTAACTTGTCGAGAACCACGCTAGTATGGCGCTTCTCGAGTAAAAGTGTTTATTCATGTTTGAATGGATCTGCCCTTGCAAACCTGTTTCATATTCATAGTACACGTGTATACATTTAACTCCATGGGTGCCGCTAGAGTTTAGAAAATTTGACACACAAGCAGCTAGGGGGTCAGGGGGAGCACTGGAAGCTCCCCCATTGGGATCTGGGGTGGAGCACCAGCCACCAACGCATTTTCCCATATCTAAGCAAACTTTGAAAGCCTCAAATGAATCTAAATTCTGCTACGTAGACTTACGCTAGACATTTTGCAGTTGCTGGAGGCTACTTCCCCTGGCAAGTTCACTAGTTTAAAATTATTGCGCAAACAAACAAGGATTGTTGTGTTTCTTGGTTTACTGCTAAAAAATTTTATTTAGCCATATTTTTTTAATTTAAGAAATTCTGTGGACGCACGTGCGTCAGTTCGTCCGCCTCCCAGCGCCCGTGTTTAACTCTATGCAAAGGTTGAAGTATGTAATTTGCCTAAACTAGTTTTGGATTCATGTCTAATCAGTAATATCACTAATGTCCAATCGTGTAATCACTTGCATATAGACTTCCTTCTCAGAATCTATATATAGTTGTAATCTTGCCAAAAAAATTTCTAACTAGCTTGGGGTGACATACCATGAGTCATGTCACTTCACCTCCTCATTATCGAGGAAGATCCAGGGCAAGAACTAGGTAGTTGTTACACTGTATTTAATCTAATAATCGTAGCTCTTTTCATTCATGTTCATTTACATGTAACACTCTCATAACGTAGCAGTGGCCTTAACTTTAATAACGTAGCATTAGCTGTAGATCTTTCATAATGTAGCATTAGCTGTATTTAATCATAACATTTCCATTAATCATGTAATTGTTGTCTTTTTGTCTAATATCAATCATTTTAAATACCATAGTATTCAAATGTATGTGTTAAATCATTGAATAACTGAGCACATATTTTAAATCTATCGTTCTTGTTTTCTGTTGGTAGTAAACAGTATAATCACCTAGAACTTCACTATCAACAAATTCAATTCATATGCATTTTTCACCTCACGAAATGTGGAAATAAATGTAAACTAGGGTTTTCAGTCGCCCAATAATCGCTTTCCCACATATATCTAAAATTACAACTTTTTACAAAGTGCTACAAGGTTATAAATTAAATATATTTACAAAATAACAATGAAAAACTAATAAATTCTAGTCTGCGTTCGCGACAAAGCTACTCTACACTTATATTTAGAAACCAGTAAATAAAGCCACATAAGGAGGTTCAGCTATACCACTTTTGAAGTGCCTGGGGCAAATAAAGAGACTGATAAGCTAGGGGTATGGGTGATTTTATGTATATATTAAGGTTTGGTCTGCGTCTGACAACTCCAAGTCCAATACACAAAGTAGCAATTATATATTAGTGTATACTCTATACTGACTTTCTTAACATTATAAACACGCAAACTTGCTTGCAAGATGCATGAAAAACAATGAAATTTAAAAGGAAATGTCTTTTTAATCAAAGTACGTACAATAAACAACAAGCTCATTGTCTCTGTAATAAGGTGGGTAAATTCGATTCAAGTCGTGTTCTTCCAGTATAGTATTTGCATCATTTTTACCAGTGCATCTGCAAGAAACAAATTTGCTATTGAACTCACACACATAAAGTAAGAAATATTCAAAATGTTAAAATTTCAATAAGACACTAATACTGCAATATGAACATGCCAAATCAGTAAACGAAACTGCATCTAAAATGTTTGAATTCAATTTAAATTCAATTTTGATAGTGACTAAACCATCAGTATAGCAGTAATGATTAATGAAATTACAATATCAAAATACATATAGTGAACTGTATAGCAAAATAAGGCAAAACACAAATTAAATCAACACTAATTATGAATGAAAATTACAAATAAAAGTTGAACATTTTGCTTGCCGCAATAATTGCAAATGCTGAAATGGCCCCATTATCAAAAGTACGCAATTTATATTAAAACATGGACAAAATTAGTTAACCCCTAATAAACTATTTCAAACTTTACGAAGTATTTTTGTCATAATGCAAATAGTCCATTGGTAGTGTAAATCACTAGTAGCTGATAATAGCTGTTAATGGAACAGTAGCAAAGTATCTCTAACATGAAAAGTGAAAAAGAAAATTACTTGTGGATAAATAAGCCTTTTCACAGTGTCATCGTGATCAAAGGTTCAGTGCACCCAAGTAATGCGTCTTAACTACAACCGACACGTGACATGATGGTAAAGCAAAACCGTATACCATATCGGTTCTGTAACTTCAGTTGTTTTACTTGGGTTTTACTTAATTATGCGTTAGTCTGTACATAGAGTGATTTACCTAATTTCTTGGGAACAAGAAAATATGAACTAGATAAGGTTCAAGCTAGCTGTTAAAACTGTTACTATTAAAATATCATGGGCTGTGAGGCGTTGTCAAGATGCAAACGCATTAAGTGGTACACTTAACCTTTGACCTTTTCATGATCATCATCAATCACTGAAACTGTAAAAAGGCTTATTACTGATGGCTGCTCACCTGTACCAGCCTCTGTCATTTGCTGTTGTGGGATATATTTTCAAACGAGATATAATCGACGGAATACGAGCATCAGTCCACAGCGATCCATTTTCCCAATGTATTTTAATTCGTGAATCATCCTAACAAAAATTATGAAAACAATGCCTAAAGGATATTTTTATACACATGATTGTAGTACTAGTCTGGAATGCAAAGCATTGAGTTGCTTGGTTATTGATTTTTTTCTGCGTAACTGCAAGATACTCGTGTTACAATGGAATCAATTTCCTGAATATACTGTTTAAACGCTACCTAGTATTGACATAGAATCCATTTTATCCTAGAAAAGTAGGATTAGCAGTGATCTTCAGTGATAGCAAACAAGCAACCAGTTTTATAGTTTCTGTACTGTATAGAGGCTCTACCTATAAAACTGATTGTTTGTTTGCGTAGTCTATGTCTGAAAATGACTGCAAGCTGCAGTCGAAACTTTTGGAGACATTTTTTTAACATTTTATACTTTAAAGTTTTAACAAAAGTTGTTTTCCTTTTACAATGCTGTGAGTGTCTGTATAAATTGACAATACAGTAACTTCTTATTCTATTTTTTAAGATAAAAGCAGTTTTCTTTTTGCAATTATTGTATTGTATTGTATTGTATTGTAATGTATTGCCAAAAAACTTATTATATGAACAACAACTAGAACGAGAGCGGCATCAGGGCAAAACTGATGTGCTTATAAAATTATATTGCAAGCTAGCTACTCAAATATCGCTGCGCGTAAGCTTTAGGAAAACAACCAACTTCAGGTGAATGAGAGTCCAGCTTAAATAACCTTGAAAGTTTACTAATTTCAAATAATAATACTCGGTGTGGAAGAATTGTTTTCATACACAATTTTAATTATTAGCTGACCTGACTTATTTGAATCAAAAAAGAGTGAGTATTAAGCCACATTTCTAATATTTTTTCGAAATATTACCAAAATTCTGCCGGAAGTTACCATGTCTTCATTATTTTACGACACAACAACACAGTATTTTACGAAATTAAAAAGGCACAAAGGCATACACTGCACAGAAGATTAACTTAAAAATCAACTGTAACACAAATAAAAAATAAAATTGGTAACCATGCTCTAACCATGTTGATATTCTTAAAAATGTTTACAATAATCACTCCTACATTGTGATCTAGCAGATAATGAGCGAATATCTTATAAACATTAATCATTCAAATTAAAAATAACTTAAAAGCAAAACAAATATTAGTACACAACTACACAGAGATTTAAGCTTGCACATTACACTAAACAAACTCAAATGAATAATGCTCGCTGCATATTACAAAGTAACAAAACTGTACCTTGAGTACCTAGAGACCTGCTCAAGTATAACTTCAATTCAGCGTTAATGTACTAGGAATTTAGCATACTTAGGAATCTTCTCCTGTTGTTTGCTTTGGCCACCTAGTGGCGATTTTTAATCCTGATCTGGTTGAGTGGACTGAATTTTGTTAACACAAGACAATTTTTAGGCGTCAAAATATTGTCGTGTCGTGTGTCTAGAAAGCTCATGATTTGGGGGAAATAATGTATGTATATTCCTTTATTACTTTTAAAATTAGTTATTTGGTTAGATTACAAATTTAGTTAAAAATTACTGCAAAGCTGTAGTGTAAAAACTGCTAAATTATGTTTAATTATTGATCTTTTGGTTATCAGTATTTTTCTGGCATACACTTTTTATTGTTTAGATGGAATGACATGTTTTTAGGAATAAACGACAAGGAAGAGGAAAATTTATTAATCGAGACTTCGAATGTCTATTTGGTTTTTTAAAATCCCAAACAGTTAGATACTTACAGGCTGTGTGCCGTCCACATAAGGTGCATCTCTACCTGCTTTATGCCATTCAATGACCGGTAGAGGGTCTCCAGAAATGGTGCAATTTATCTCTACCTCTTTGTTTTCTTCAACTTCGGTTTTGTTTCTGTTATCACGTACTTTTGGAGGAACTACAGAAAAGCAACAAGTGAGCTCAAGCCAAAAAATGTTGTTTTCAGTCTTGGCAGATTTTTGCTACAAAAGTATGGAAACTATGAATTTTACCTCTGCCAAGAGGATTATGTTTTCATCAGCGTTGTTTGACTGTTAACAAACATTACACAAGAACTATTTTACTTCGCTACCGACATTGTTTTTATTTTTGAACTAACTCTCTACAACTTTGTATGTGATTATTAATATGCTGTATCCCTGTTAGTTAATAAAATTCGATTCAATTCAATTCAACACCGATTTCTGCTAAATGGAGGGATGGGACACATGACAAGGAAGAATGCTTTCGATTTTCACAGTGATTCATCAAGAATTGAGAAAGAAAATCAATTTTTATTGATTAACTATAGGCTTGCATGAGACTACTCTAACTTACGTCATACTAGAATTCTGCAGCTAGAGAAAGTAAGGTTGCACGCTATTAACTCCTTCAGGACATCACCACTCAAAACAGCTTTTATAGGAACTATGAATTTTCTGCTACTGCATGAGCACAGGCATAACTAAATGATTACAATTGGCTAACCTATCATGCTATTTGCTTAAGCATTTATAAGTGATCTAATTGGATAAAATTAAAAAAAACACGTAATTCTCAGGCACTCAAACAAAGCCTATCGAGTAGCTTTGTCTATTGCACACTTGTGCGATCGTACACACTACTTTATAGATCCAGATTTTGGTTTCAAGAGGCAATTTCTTGTTTTAAAAAACTGTTGTGCGATCTGAATAAGCAGATAATGCAAGAATTTTTCTTCTTTGTAGGGCAGTTTCGGTATCTATTTTTGTACAGTTGTACAAATCAAACAAATAAAAACAAATAACAAATAAATAACTCTTCACACCAGTACGTAATGGCTACCAATATTTCTAATAGCAAATTTTATAAACCAATACAAATGATAAACAAAATGACAACTCCAAAATTTAGCCATTTGCAATTGTAATTTGCAGTAATAGATTTGTAATCATTAAGCTAAAACAATATCTGCTTGTACGACTAATTTTTGTACAATCTTCACATTAACGATAAAAGCAACAATACGACGTAACCAAGTGAACATAAAATAAGGCATGTGGCTTTATTTAACAAGGGCAGCTAAGTTGTATTTCTAAGTACATTTTATTTTTCACAGAAGCTTTCGTCCCTCACAGATTTCATCAGCTGAATGCTACTTGTATGGCCTAGATCTTAAAAAACTCAGAGATATCTTTTGAGACTTAACCTTTTCATTACAGAAGGCTGTAGACTGCCGCCCAAGCTCAGCACTAAATGCATTTACCCAGGTCTGTTTATTTCACGACTACGGCCATGTAAAACATTGTAGAAAAACTTAACAGCCATGGGATTGGGGTAACTTTGCAACGAGTAATGGTAACTAGCCAAGCAGCATCTGAAACCAGGTGCATTCCACAATACTGTACTGTATGGTATTTTCACAAGCAAAATCACTTGTATATCGTTGACGAAAAGTATGTTTAGTTGATTGTTGTATAGTAGTAGTATTGTATTTAGTAGTATAGTGCCTTTTGTAAAAACTGGTTTCTAAATATAAGTACATGCTTATTTATGACGGTGTGCATGTGTAGAAATAAAACCAATATTTAATATTAGTACTCAATAACGAACCACTATTTGTTTATTGACAAGATTCTGTTTCAGTAACAAACCGGTTATTGTCAAATGTTCAAAAGTCAATGTGGCCAAATTAAAAAGCAAATACGTAGTGAAAGGGTTAATGGGCACTTTGATTTCTTTATGATTATGATCATGACAAGTGTCAGGAGAGCACTATCATATTTTCTAGGTACATTTCTAAGGGGGTTAAAGAACAAGCTTTGGCAACCATTAAAGATCTAACACTTATACTTACGTATCACATCCAACTTTGCTATAGCTTCATCGGTTTTATAATCACTAACAGAACCAGTAGCCTGTATTCGAGCAAGGCACTTATAATTTGACTCATCGTGCTTGTCAATGTTTTTAACTGTCAGTCTATTACCAGAAGGTGAAATGGGAAACTTCTCTTGATCTGTGAGAGGTTGGTTTGACTGGCAAAACAAAAATAACATGTACAATAAGCCTTTTCCCAGTTCCAGTAATTGATGATGATAGTGAAAAAGTCAAAGGTTAAGTGAATCAGACAACACATTTGTGTACACTTGACAATGCTTCGCAGCCCATGCTGTTATAATAATAACAGTTTTAACAGGTAGCTAGAACCTTACCTAGTACATTTTTTTGCTACTAAATCACTCTATGCACAGACTAATGGATAATTAAGTAAGGCAAATGATGTTACTGAAGTGATACAGCACAGAGTTTTGCTTTACACAAATGATAGCAATGTGATAGTTGTAGTTAAGACACGTTGCTGTGGTACACTTAACCTATGACCTACAACAACTGCGTGTGTGCACAACGAAACTGTAAAAAGGCTTATTGAAGAAACTGGTTAAAAGATTCATGCACAGACAAATGACAACTGCTTGGAAAATCATTATGTATGAATTAATCAAATAATTAGAAAGAAATAGGTATTTAGTTTCTGTATGATTTATTGTAATTTTTTTAATCAATTGATAATTTCAAATTAGTCTTTTCTCTGCAAGCTATTCTTCCGCAAAACAATCTAGTTTGTTAGCTTTTGCACATATAGTGTTTTAAATTTTGCAGACTTTAAATCACTAGCAAGTGTAAAAAGAAACTGTAATATTAAACAAACGAATTCTCTCTTATCTTGTTTTTGCCCGGGAGACAAGAAAGTCGAAATGAAAAGAAATGACGGTACGGAAGTTGATCAAAGAATGGCCTCAGAGAACGACGAAAGATTATAATTTATTCATCCAACTCACAAAGCTGCTAATGACCCGAACACCAAGGTGGCAAGGTAAGCTAACAAACTCAAACAAAATTTGCTAGCTTATTAAATCATCTTTTCAGCAGAAATAAGTAAGCTAAAAACCTTACCTTAAACCACAAATACTGCGGGGTAGGATAGCCAGATGCAGAACATTCAAAAAATGCTTCAAAGAGCTCCACACCCTTAGTATTCAGGGGGGCATGTGTGATTTTAGGAGGTAAAGCAATCTACAGGAAATTAAAGAGTAATTTGTTAAATTAAATGCGTACAGAGTTTGGACATTTTACAAGTTTGTGTCCAAAAAACACTCCAAAAGAGAGATGCTTGTCTGCATCTAGTGTTATCAAAATTAGATACTAAACTGCACATTGTGAGTTACTTTCTTATCCAAAGAGGAATGGTGTTGTAAATGTAAATATAGGTTTAATAAGTTTAATACCAATACCTCAACAAAAATATCTTTTTGCTCAGTTTTCCCGGTTATGGCTACGGATGCTCTGCATGTATACCAACTCCTGTCATCCTCAATCACATTAAGAATCTGAAGTCCATCATCCTGAATTACATACCGCCCCCCTAAAAGAATTACAATTTACAATTTAGTTACCTTAATGAAACATTAAATGCCTATATAACCCCAACAGGCAGTTGAAGTTTTTTAACGCATTACTATGATTACACAAAGAATTCATAGTTAAAATTAAACAAAAGAGACTTAATCTTAAATTAAATAACTTATCTTATTCTGGTGAATTTTGAATGCATGCATGTAAAGAGCTGTAAAAAGCACCATGTTTCGCGGCTTTGGCGCAATTAGCGAGAATGATGTACAAGATACAGAAAATGTCTTTGGTTACGGATGCTCGTTTACAGATCTTTGGTGACCTCGTGACTGTACTCATAATGTGATTTGTCTGCTACTACTTTATAACATGTCAGAATTTGTAAGACAATCTACGACTAAAATTTCAATTCTAAAAGATAGTACATAAATTCAAAACTTCCACTGATACAGTAAAGTTACATAAACAATTATATTAAATTTGCAAACAAATTACTTGGTATCTAACCTGCTTTTATTCAAATGTTTAATATGTTATCATTAGCTAATAATTGCTTTTGTGGTTAATTTGGTTAAGCGTGCTGTTGGAAGAGCCACGTGTTAGTAACTTGAGTCTTTGGTGCAACACCATACATGGAGATGTTGGATTTTTGGATATTTTCTTGATGTTTAAAAATCCGATTTGATCTCGAGTTCAATCGCACATTATATGGTACTTAAGGTTTGCTTTGCTTTCTGTACTGTCTTCGTATGTAGCTCATTTTTTTAATTTCTTTTTGCCGTAATGGTCAAGTGTTAAATATGCTGTTTCTTGCCTTTGTAGAAGTACCATGTTGAGGTTGAAATGCATGACGTCGGAGTGTGATTTTGCATGCCTAAGAGTGCCACGATTGGCAATAAACTTTCAATTCATTGTGCATTTTTAAACCAGGATTTGATTTGATGACTTTTAAGGATTTAAGGATATTGTAACAGTAACCACTTTTCCATCTGAAATGATTCAGATTTTTAATACTGTATATAGTTTGCTCAAATTGATGTCAGTGCAAAAAGTACCTTACCTGAATTTATAGGTTCGAGACCCTTAAACCACTTAACTGTAGGAGCCGGGTTACCAGTAACTTTGCATTTAATAAGTCCATTCTCATTAATCCATAGAAGCTGATACTCTACTGCTTCAATAGTTATATCCTCTGCAAAAATAAATTTAGCCTTAAGTGTTCAGTAATGTGTCGAAGAAAGACAAAGAGCGAAAATGATTTGTTTGTATGGATTCAGTTGTAGGTCGGTGGTTAATTCCTTGAACTAAGATTATTACATGGAGAGTTAAGCTGATAAAGTTAGTAAAGAGATAAACACAGACAGCATGTATACTATGTGTACTACCCAAAAATAATAGCTACCTATTTAGAGTTGCCACAAAAATAACAAATTTAAGGCTAGCAAACGAACATATTACAATAAAGCAGTGACTACGAAACAACGGAGTTCAAGGATACACTGAAGCTATCGAAACTGAAGCAATCCAAATGTTAAACCAATGCATTACAAACATACTAACATACAGGTCACCAATATACATAACAAAAACCACAAATTAATAAAACTTACAAAATTACATTAATAACAAAATATTCCAATGCACTAAGAAACACAGACAATAGACAGCTATCCATTCTGTCAGAAATGAACTGACAGTATATGTAAAGGGCCATCTACATATAACAATATCAAGTTTACAGCCGATTTCGAAGACCTACCTACCTACCTTGCGTTATAATGCCTTATCATATCCCCATCACCTATCTATCCTTACTTTATTCTTCCTCCTCCCAAGGTCAGGCACAGCATCACTTGTTTTAATTAATGGGAAACCATCAGTGGATTTTACTAGCATTGGCAATGGTAGGTGGCAGCTCCAACTCATTGAACTCATTCCTAGCTGATTCCTTCTCACGGCTTCTTACATCCCGCCAATCCTTGTTCTGCATCACTACGAGACGCACTTGATGAGTGGGTTGTTTGCTTAATTACACTGCCGCCGGTGATGCAGACTGCTACTTTTGACACAGATGACAACATTTTAGATGTGATTTCATGGATTTTTGAGATGCATGATAAATATTACAAATCCTGCATGTTCTTGTTGCTAACGATGTCAGATAACGATATCGTGACTACATCATCTGTCTACCTTGCCCCCATCTCCTGCCACCTACCCTAACTTGATATTGTTATATGTGGATGGCCCCAAATCTAAAACGAATTTTTATATTTCAAAATACTGCATATATTCATAGTTTAGCCTCATTTTCAGAAAAGTGGAACCCTAGAGGCATTTTTTTTTTCTAAACGTGGGCAACATAACCAGTCTTATCAAATTATGTATGTTGAATCCGAAAAAAGCTGTTGCCAGCTGGAAAAATTAGCAGGAGAGGGTTAAAAACCAAAAAAACGGCTACCATGTTTTGCACAAAAAATGTAAATTAAGAGAAAATTAACACTAAAAAGCTGTCATGATGGCTATTCCAGAGTAGTTGGACCCGCAAAATCCATTTATGTCATTTTCATTTCAAAAATGACTACCGTTTTCAAAATGCCAAATGGCTGCCACCCAATAATGAAATAATGCCAATTATGCAGTTACATTAACTGTTTTCATCAAAAGATTCATTATACAAACAGAAAACAATCAACTTGGATCTTCTTGAATCCAGAAAGCTGCTACTAGCCCAAAATAATGCAAAGCGATTCAAACAGTCCAATAAATAAAAAACAAAATGGCCACCGGCTTTTCCTATATAACTGTTTAGCAGAATAGTGAAAAACTTGCTCTTCATCTTAGTTACAAAACTTTGCACTATGCTAAAATTAATCAAGGTGATTAACCTGTTAGAACAGACAAGAACACAATTTTGGCATGAAAATATAGGGTTTCAATTTCAGAGAATCAATTTCTGATGCCCAGAAACACCTAGTGCACATCACCTCAGTAGGTTTTCAAAATGGCTGCTCAGGTAGCTGTAGCTGTTGCATAATATATTAGCTGTATTGCATGACCTAAGGTAAATAAGACCATGATGTTAGTATCTATACATAGGTTCTAAAGGTCAGGGATTTATGCTAGTACCAATATGGCCAACATTTTTAAAATGGCCGAAAAGGTAGTTGTTGCTAGCTTATAAAGAAGTATCTTACGCCATATGAAACTGTGAAAGTCATTGGTCATAAAAAACAGCTTTGTCAGCAATCCATGCCAATACTGTCTGCAACCAGACTTCAGTTTTTAAAGAAAGATGGAAAATGGATTAGCTCACATACGAGAAGCTTTTGTACCATTAAAAAACGTTGCTAAAGCAGAACTGTTGATTGAACTCACGCCTGTGCTCGAACATTTTGTGGTACCCCTGTATGAGAAAGCTATCATGTTGATGTCAACTCGCAAAGCACGTAAAAACGTGTTAACAAGAACGGGAAGATTTTTTGGAGACAATTTCTCCAAAATGTGCCACACTGTCATCGTCTGATTCGGGTTGGAAGAGGTCCACAGAAGTGATATGGGAATCACATTGTACATTAAGCCCTGAAGCATGTCAACAACTTATTAAATGTTGTAGCCAGCCAAAGACTGCTGTAACAGATCTAAATTGTCCAAAGAAATGTTGTTTATACAACTCTGTGAAAATCGGAACGTGAATGTGACAGATTGCTTAATTTTTTAAGGTGATAATGTTATCTGTATACGAGGATAGGATCTACAAGTTCTGACTTGAACTGTTTGTTTCTTATTGCTGCTTTCTTTATCAGTCTCTACATCGAATGAGTGATTTGCATGCATGGTATTGTTGATATTATTACACAATAAGAATAGTAAAGTTCAGTAAGAATGGTAAAAACATTATTTTAATTCCATGATCTTTGAAACCTTTATGTAGATACTAAAATCATCGTACTATCTCGAGTAGAACGTGCAGTATAGTTAACACATTACACACGTGGTTGCTGCCATCTTGAAAATTCGTATTAAAAGTTCTTCCTAAGGTGTTCCCAACTTTTACAACAAGTTTAACATCCTTTAGTAGAATTATAATAATGTGCCTTTCATCTGGTTGTAGTATGGTTTGTAGGTCGTCGCAGAGAATTCCTCTCACTACAGTATCAAATGCCTTGCTCATATCGAGTAACAAGACTGTGATTTGATACAAACTTAACGATACACTCAGATGACAGGCGAATATTTGTTACCAGACAACAATAGAGATTTAGAAGCAAAAAATCAAAAGTGGCAAACTAACTAAGCAGTTAAATAGTAATAAATGGAAAACTGAATAGCTACACAATCAAAAATGGGGAAATGTGAACAAGCATTTAATTAAAGCAAATAATCTAATAAAAAATAAAGAATTTTAAAGTTAAATCGTAAAAATTGTAAATATGCCAAAAAGAGTAAATTAAGATTTTAGGCAACGTTTCAAAGCAAAGTCATATTGAAGCAAAACAGTTTTCATTTTCAAAGTAAAATTAAACTGAATTAAAGAAGTAGCTAACTGCATTTAAACAGAAAAGGTGGATTTAGGGATGCAGTAGTGACGGCATTTGTAAACCATGATCGATCAACTAGCAAAAGCAGAAACTGCACAACAACAAAAAATTCACAACTGGCAAAAAGAACTTTTCAACTTTCGTCAGATATCATAGTTACTAAAATGCTGAACAAGCAAACATTGACTTGAAGTATAATGGCTATCTCCTATTAAACATAATAATCACTGAAAGAAAGACCTGAGTGAACAGACATAACTTATCTAACAACTACGATGGGATGAGTACATGCTAATGGTATCAAGAATCGGAAGAATCGAGCATTTTCAGAAATCGGAAATGAGAAAAATTTGTCCTGTATTGTACAGAACTAACATGAAATCAGTGATGGCATTTTTTAAAGATTTTACTGTCTTGTTACAATCTTGTAACATTATATGAAAATAATCTACTTCTAAGGAAGATCCAGTTTTCCCCCTGGCTTCTTACTTGGCTACTAGATGAATGTTTCGCCTAAAATATACAACTTCAGCCAATTCACGAAAAATTAACAGACACTTCCATGCTAATTTTTAAAAAACTAAAATATGAAACTTTACAGCAAAATTATATTTTTACAAAGAATCGGAAGCGAAACCGAGAACTGAATCAGAATAGAGTTTTTTTAGTGGAATCAGAATCGGTATTGGAATCATTAGAAATTTTGGTATCGTTCTATCACTATCTGACAGTTCCTCCACAATCCAGAAGAAGTAGCGAGGAACAAAGAAATTAATCATGCAAGGACTATCCAGTATCCAGAAACGAAGAGTAGAGAAGTCAAAGTGAACGATATCTAATGTATTTAAACTCCTGCATAGATAAAATAGCAGTCCAGCGAAAGTCGACCCAACTGCGTTGGTAGACATACTGCAAAAATTACAAAGACCAGGGACAATGCAAACACAAAGTTAAAGTTACTTTCATGAAAAATTAAACTAAGTAAAATTTACGGTGATGAAGTTACGGTTTGACACAATTAAATTACATGCTAGCAAAACTAAAGAGATCACAAAAAATTATACCTGTTATGTCACAGCATTGCACAATAGCAAAGTAAACACAGGTTACCTGTATAGGCTAAACATCTTTCATACTAAAAGTTTACTCGTAAAAATTTAGCAGGTGTGCATACAGAGATTTACACTTGTACAAGGTTTATACCTTACATGTAGCTATTAGGTGACTGCTAAAAAAGGCACTGTAGAGAGAAGGTTACAGATTACCACAAGCCTGCTAAAATAAAAAAATTGGAATGTTATAGAAAGGTGTAGGTGAAGGTGTCTTCATCATGTATGTATGTTATGTGAAGGTGTAGACCAAAGGAAATCTGCTAAACTCACTGTAAAAAGTCGAATTGCTGTAGAAAGATTACAGACTACAGCAACCTGCTGATTTATAAAAAAACTGGATTGCCGTAGAGAAATTACAGCAAACCTGTCAAAACCAAATTATCATTTTACACCAAAAAAGAGAGAAATGCAAAGCAGGCCATGAAAGGAACAAGTGGTTGTCAGCATAGCACAGCTATGTCATGAGGACAGGAAAAGGCAAGAACAAAGTGACCAAACAGTGCAATAGGACTGGTACTTACGGGAAAACCGCACATTGCGAAGGTGAGGAAGAGAGTGAGAACGGTTTGTTTGTATGGGTTGGATTGCTGCTGGTTGGTTGATTCCTTCGTCTGTAATCAAAATTATCAATGCTGAAATAATTCAAATGTTAGCTGTTGACTAAAATCTTTAAGCACTGTGATTACTTTGCCTTGCTAAATAAAAAACTAGAAAAGTAATTTATATATCTTTATATTTATAAGAAAATGTCTAACACAAAACAAAAGAACACATGGCAGCACACAATGATAACGATAACCAACATAATTACATAAAACTTAAGCTGTTAAGTTAGCAAAAAGATTATCAAAGACTGCATCTAAAATTCTATATTATCTGTCCTTCATGGACTTTATCAGCTGTAAGGTAGAGGGATACAATAATAAAAACTATAAAAAATTCTAATTTTATTTCTCTACCTTACAGCTAATGAAATCTGTGAAGGACGAAAGCTCCTAGTGAAAAATAAAAATTGTTGAGATTCAATGAGCACTTTGTCTTCATTACAATTATGACCACGGCAAGTCTCACTATCTTATTTTATACATTATCTACTCTATCCAAAAATAAATAGTTACATAATTAGAGCTGTCACAAACATGATAAACGAAAAGCCTAGCAAGCAAACATTTTGCAAAAAAGCAGTGACTACAAAATAACAAAGTTCATGGAGATACCTAAAATGCATTTTAATAGTTCAAGTTATTGGATGTGTTCAAGAAAATCACCTAAGGCTGTTAAACATAATATTATATCTATTTATACAGGCTAAACTATCTCTAGTTTACAAACTAATGAAGCTCACTAAAATGCCAAAAAAGAAGAAATTTCACAGTCTCTGGTAATCTAGCGATGTCGATTTGAATTTTGCGACAAGTAATTCTTTAAGGCAAGGCGAATGCTCATATTCTCCAGCTGCGCAATAAGTCTGAGACTTGATTATCAACTACAGTTTTTTTGCAAGTAAAATAGAAATGGTACTTACGGTAGACTGTCACATTCAGTTTAACCTCTATGGGCGTGTCCGAAGCTGAAGCTTTGCATGTATAAATACCTTGATGATCATATTTTACCCTAGTTATGAATAACATCAGTACATCTTTTTTACCGGGGTTTGCCCATTCCACATGCACGCCATCTCTAGCCAAGGAAAATTTAAACGAATGAGATATTTTACAGTAAAATAGCAAGAAAAATGTTTTAGGTATGATTTTTGGGGCATATTGCTTTATAAATAGATACCTGACCAATAGATAACTTACTGGCACAATCATGAACATGGATTAAATACAGTCAAACCTTGTTACAACCCCGCCCTACCCCCTATAATGTCAACACCGCTTAGTGCCCAAATTTTTTAGCAAAACAAAATACTTATATCTGCATAGACATGCATTAACGAACTTCGTTATGATGCCAAACTCGCTACAATGCCAAATTTTTTGCAGATCCAAAGTCGGCGGTATAATGAGATTTGATTGTAGAAACGGAAGTCTATGACTACTGTTACAACAAAAAATTCACTTGCAACATTTGATCAAAAATTGACTAGCTAAAAGTCGAAACAGAACAGAAAATTGTTTAATGTCTTTAAAACTCAATTGTCCTGAATGTCTTTTCCAAAGAAAAATTCAAGTACGCATCATGTGACATAAAAAAATGTTGTAAGATTGGAAGAACCAACAATTACAAGTTACCGTATGTGTACTGTTACTCTGTGTTAAAAATGAAGCAGTTTATTATGCCAAATTTTTCTTGACAAAACTTCAAAATAATTATATTTTAAATAAATACATTATAATTAATGTGAGTCCTGATAAAATAGGACTAACTGAAGATAGTTTTTTATATACAAAATATTGGACTTCACTAGCGTATGTGAAATACATTCAAATACTGAAATTATTTATCATCCTGTACAATTTTGTGTTGCTTAATTGCAAAATGACTTAGCAGCAAGGTTTTGAAATGTAACCATTGCTAACCAAACAAGAATGACATAAAAAAAGCACAGTAAGAAAATTTGAAATGTAACCATTGCTAACCAGACAAGTATGACATAAATAAAAGTACAGTAAGAAAATACAGCAAATATTATGTTAATAAATTTCAAATATTTACACATTTACCTCCCTGATTCTGGAATAGGCTCATGCTGATTGTAGGGATCATCATCGTACCATCTCAAGTCTTGCGGGAGCGGGCTACCGCTTGCTATGCAATTAGCAGTAACAGTTGTTGTCTCGGCAGCAAGAAGATGGTTTGCTGGCACAGTGGTCAAAGTGCTTGGCTGTGACCTCAGTCCCTGTCCATCTATAAATGAGTTTTTATCATGTTTAAATAAATAGAATTTGCAAATATGTGTTAATTTACACACGAATTACCGAACCTCAGGTCTGTCAAGTCTTTAATACACTAAGCAAGCGACTCTGGCATATGATAGACAACTTCCAGTCTTAGCACAAGCTTATCAACCTCACACATGCCTATTCTTAGTGTTTTACATTATTATTATTGCAGAGTGAAAAAAACTAAATTGAAAGTTAACTCTTACAACAGAGCCTAAGACATATATGTGTACTTGCATGGCAAAATCGTCCATAAGTCGGCAATTAAGTTTTTATAGTTATTCACATATCCTGAATCTTTATTTCTTCATGATCATTTTGATGCCAAGCTCATCGCTCTATGTTATTTCGAAGCTGAGATAATCCATGTTGAATTTGAGATACACGCATGCTACACACTGAAAACATAATCTTAAGAAAATTGCCGTTAAAGTTAGCCATTCTTATTTGTTGCATTTTTATAAAACGCTTAGCAACAGCACAAATGTTGGTTGCTACAGACTTTGCAAATGTACATCGAAGTTATGTTTAAATCTAGTAGATGGCTCTTCTCGATGAAGTTCTGGGCTTAGCAACACAAAAATCCCTAAGCAAAATGTCAGCCTTCAGGAGCCACTCTCCGAATTTGAAAATGGGAGTTTTTTATAATTATAGTACTAGTTTCTAGACAGGAAAGTGTGCAGGGAGTTATTGTGATATCTGTGATGTCAGTTTGGAATATAAGAACTACCGAATAGCATTACAACCCCTTTTAATACCATTGACTTTGGATTCTAGTGTGATTTTGTGTAGGTCCCACACTTAGGTTGCATTAATAGCTGAATTTAGTTAATTACTTATGTTAATTGAATGAGTCATTAGGTAATTACTCATTAAGAGAACTTATCTACTAAATAAAGTTAGTTGTGACTGTAGATATATGAGCATGCACCTAGTTAGCTCTGGGAAGGGTCCCACCTCATACCTGTCCTAGATCTCCTTTACAAGAAAGCAAGTGATTGGTTATATGCTCAATCTAGCCAATAAACCACCATGTTAAAGAACAAGGTTATCATACTTTTACATGACCCAGAAATTGAAACCAGATTCAACACAGTGTGTCAAATTTGCTAAGCCAGTGAAGTCATCCAATATGGCTCCTGATAAATGTCTGCTTATTATCGAAGTCAAGACTTTTATGGCGACAGAAAGTGACAAAAGGGTACTATCGCACCAAAGGGTTAGGTGTCCTAGCCGTGAGGCAAAGACACCAATAAACTGGCTATTATTCATTATCTGATATACTGCTTTAAACGGAAATTCAGGAGATCTGGTGCCGAAACAATAAAGCAATGACGAGATGTTACATCAATAGAAGTTTCATGAGCTTTACAGGTCAGTACTTCACTACACTGCACTAGGATTGGAAAGGTAACTGCACACGACTCCGGTACACCACACAAGTATTGTAAAAATGGCCAGTGATTAATGAATTTATCAGTAATATTAAAACTGTTTCATTTGCTTCTATTTGGAATACACGGCTGTGCACTATGCTTAAATGGAAAGATTCACTGAACCCACAAGTCAGCACATATCAGAAATTAGTAGCAATAAACTGTTTGTGGTGTCAAAAGAAAGTCAATGCTCGCAACTCGGGACGTTACCTATGTAACAGTTTCAATTATTATACATGAGAACGCCCCACATCATGGTTGTAAAATTAAATTTTTAGTGTTTTTGAACAATTTCTTGGTAATTTGATGCTAGAACATAGAAGTCCAAAAAAAATTAGTATTGAATTTAATAAAATATGAAAAATTTACATTTTACCAAATTTTTTGGCGCATTCTACTTTCAAGCATCATAACGTAGCTTCAACTATGCCGACTTATGGACGTTTTTGGTATGCAAGCACACATATATGAATCACATAATTGTATACACAATACGCTAGGCGGACTTCCAACTGAGAGACAACTGTAGACAGTCAACATAAATATAAAACGCAAGAGAGAAAACTTATGATAGAACAATTAACAGAGGTTTATCAAGAGAGACAACTACAAGCAAAAAGCCTACTGACAGGCTCCGCCCTGTCAATCTACGGTAATGTATATACAGGTGCTCAATGATTTTGAGTGTCACGCACTCATTAGTCGAAATAATAGTAACATATCATTTGTAAAATTTGTAGCTGACACCCAAACTGTATTAACTATTATTATAGTATTACTATTATGAGCTTGAATGAAACAAAAATTATGGAAATCAAAAATGTATTCTAAAATAATCTGAGTGCAATGTACTATATTTTTACAGCATGGAATGAAATTAAACTTGGCGGAACAGATTATATGATTGTTGGAACGAGCCAAAATTTGACCACATTTAACACCAAAGACAAAAGCAAAGATGCTCATTTAGATTCTTCATAAAAATTTATAATCAAACAAAAAAGTTGTGATTAAAAAATGCTAATTTGTGATTAATACTTTTCCTTGAGACTTCACCCTACCACATCTGTTAGTCTATCTTGAGTTGAGAGCTCTGGAATATCCCAACAGTATTTAATACTATAGTATAGGCTCTAAGTCACAGTTGATTTCGGTAAACAGTGAAATTAAAAGAATTTACCTGAGGAACTAGCGCATAAAATTAAAATCACTGCCGCGAGCAACATCATAATGGTGAATCGTTTATGCCTAGAGTGCATACAATATTAATAGTACGTGCATTGCACTCAGGTTTGTTTTAAATTAACAAAAGCCGTTAAACGCCTTAAATAAGCTTCGCTTAAATCAGCGTCATAACAATATATGGCGTCATCAATTATCATACAAAAGAATTTGTAAATAAACGCAAAGTTCAAAATGGAATCAAAAGTAAATCCGCAACGACGCCTCCACATACCGCATTAATCACATTAGAGGGCAGTTGACGCCGATGAACACATCGATTATTATCAATTATTATTATTATTATTATTATTATTATTATTATTATTATTATTATTATTATTATTATTATTATTATTATTATTATTATTATTATTATTATTATTATTATTATTATTATCATTATCATTATCATTATCATTATCATTATTGTTGTTGTTACAGCGAGTGAAAGATGCAAAACGACTACAGAAACATTCTACTGTACAACTGATAACTTAAGTTAAAGAAATAAATATGCAGCAGTTAACCTACCTAAGTAAGTGCGTTACCAGTTGCTATCCGCATTTAATGCAGATTGTGAAGCTGTTTTTAGTTTAGTGATGAAAATGAATTCTCGAAAATAGTGAAAATAATAGCATGCTCTCACTCACGCAAAGACATATTATGGCTTTTAGTTTATTAAAGCGTAAAGACTAGAACGGTTTATGTACGTTTTCCAGAAAACTTTTATCAAGAAAAAACACTTCCCGGAAATGACAACTTACCAGAAAAAAATTTCCCCCAAAACTTTCTTCCTCAGAAAATATTTTCCTAGAATACTCGTTTCACAGAAAAAATGTAATCTTGGTTGCATTTTTAGTCGCAAGATCTGCTATTTTAATGGCATAACTCCTCTGTTTGCTCTCTCTCTCTCTCTCTCTCTCTCTCTCTCTCTCTCTCTCTCTCTCTCTCTCTCTCTCTCTCTCTCTCTCTCTCTCTCTCTCTCTCTCTCTCTCTCTCTCTCTCACCCCTCTCCATCTCTCTTTGTACTTCTAATTAATTTACAGCACATTAAACAAGAGAACTATCATAATTATTGAAAATGGCGAGTATAGCAGACTGTCACAATGTGCCATATTTTAGTACTCTTAACTCACGTTGATTCCCGTGTATTTCAAATTTGCAACTCATTCTTTTCAATGTTTTCACAGCCACAGTCAGATACATGTACATCTTCCCTAAATCAGCGAAATAATTCGGCATAGCAGTGAGAGGAAATGCCCAAACTGAGATTCCTGAGCAGTCTCCTAGTAAAAAAATGTGTTTCCTTAGTCTATTAACAATTGCATAGTGTTCTGTATTTTGTCTGTAAAATGATCAGGATTTTCACCAGGTGGACTATACATTACTCCCATTATTGTATTTTTATTCTTGCTGCATAATTCAATGAAAGATGATTATATATCTGGATCATTCATGTGGCATAGGTCTTTTCTCACTGTATAAGGTATGTCTTTTCTTATAAGTAAGCCGACTCCACCACCAGATTTGTGTTTATGATAGATACATTCAAATTCATATTCAGGCAGGGAAATGGTTACTCGTGAATCAGCTTGGAGCGATGTTTCTGATAGAGCAATAATTGAAAAACTTATAGTTAGTGATTCTAAATATACATTTAAATAATCAAAATCAGCTTTTTAGGCTACGAATATTAACATGGACCATAGATAGTGGTGTATTGAAATCAGTGTTACTGTACAAGATGTGAACTGATCTTCATCATAGTAATTATTTTTGGTATTAAGTTTGATGTATTAAAAAAATTTAAATCAGGATCTGACCTATTCGTGATATTATTGCTATCATCTGATTCAGTGGAAAAGAGATTTAAATTATAGTCGCACAAGATAGAACCAATATTTGAAAAACGTGCAATATTTTTAAGTTCTTCATCATGTGGTATAATATTAAACGGAAAAATAGATTGTAGACAAAGTGGCAAAACCATTCATTATCATCTGGAACCAGTTCATTATAATCATTAACTGATAGCAGTGAGCGTCTTAGGTGAATCCACCTATAACAGCTATCACCTCCTAGAACCTTTCGGTTGTGTTTAACAGGTTTCACTCAAGTGCGACATGGGAATGTTGACATATGAATGATGTAGTTAAAGAGGGTGAACAATTGTTAAAAAATCAAAAAGAAAAATGCAAAAAGACTGAGGTAACGATTATGGCCAATGTAGTTGCCTCCATTCTCTACTTTGATTTAAAAAATAACTGCTTCAAATTATCAAATGAATATATCCAAGAGCATATAATTTGTACATGTGTTTTGGAATACTAATGTAGTATGAATTCTGTAATTATACAGAAAAAACATGAAAGCACACAAAAATAGTTTCATATTTATAAAAATGGTTCCACTTAATTTGACCGTTAATGAGATATAGACAGAGAATAACTTGTCAGACATTAAAACAGACTGGTGGATCAAAACTGATGGTCGACAAGGCCATCAAACTATTTAATGATTGTTGACTGGGACGGTAACATTGAACATTCAAATCAAATCGAATATCGTATTGGAAAATCTTTAAACTGAATAAGTCTTTTTACTATTACAGCGATTGATGATGACCTTGAATATGTCAAAGATAAAGTGTACCAGACAATGGTGTGCACTTGAAAATGCCTCGCAGCCCAAGATATTATAATATATAGTAACAGCTAGCTAGAACTTTGCCTAATTTATTTTTCCTTGTTCCCAAAGAAAATCCTGTTAGTAAATCACTCTATGCACAGATTAATGTTCAGTTAAGTAAAGTCTATGTAAAACAACAGAAGTTACTGAACTGGCGAGGTAAACGGCTTTGGTTTACACACGTGTCAGGTGACGCTTGCAGTTAAGACACGTTGCTGTGGAACATTTAAAAAGTTGAGCTGCAGCTTTGCGTGCATACAACGAAACTGCGAAAAGGCTTATAAGAGTTCAATTTGGATTCGAATGTGCTAAAATTCGGTTTGATTCGTGTTCGAAAGTTTTAAATTGATTTGGTCGAAATACACTTTCTGGTAAAGAATGCTCAGCTCGTCACTCATCTATAAGTATTATGAAAAAATACATTAGTGACTAGGTAAATTTTCTTCCAGTCGTGGAAAATTTGTGAAATAAACTAGACGAAATTTGTGAAGATAAAAAGATTCCCGACTTTGATACGGGTAACTCGTTGACTGTTTATTCGAAAAATACTTTAGTGTAATAATTTAGTAAAATTTTAATACATCTCTAGATATGAGGGACGGTGCATGTTGAGAGGAAATGAATAAAGTCTAATTATCGTGGGCAACAACAGTAAACAGGTACGTTTTGTACTCAAGAAGTGCAACGTGCCATGTTTTAGGACGTATACAGCTTTCTCGACATCCCGTGCACAGTCGTACTGTGTATCGCTGTGCCATTTGTCGTTTTACTATGTACTGTCTTGTTTTACATTGCCGTAGGATACGGCAAATTGGTACATGGTGAGGGCCTGTGTGCTTGTGAATACTATTAATACTGCGAAATACTTTAGCTGAACTCACTTTATCCCTAATGTAATGTCGTAATGATGAGCCCCCATGGTGGCACAGTTACTTTAACCACTATTTTATTCACCACTTTTCAGTTTAAGTTCTTTATCAAACACTGCAACCCCTTTTCAAAAATTAATTATTCAGTAATTGATTATTCAGCAAAATAACCAATACTTGACATTTTTGAAGCAAATAAGTAATCAAATAATTATTTGTAACAAATTGTATTTAATGTGGGATGGAATTCAATCCTAATTAAACTCAAGCATTCAACTATTTGATTAATTTCAGGTAAACTTGTAACAATGTTGTTGAGATTGAATGGATGTTGTTCTGCAATGACATTTTGTCGATTCATGTCGGCTGCATCTGCCATGAAGCACTGGCAGTTTTCACATTATGACAAAAATCTTCAGAACTTGGAAATGTCCTCTAGTAGAATACCTGATGTAAGCGATCCGAATGATATTCTCATTGCAGTAAAAGCTGCTAGTATCAACAAGATTGATGTAGCAATGGCAGGTAAAATGATTTAGATAATTATGAAGTGTGCAATTTTTAAAAAGTACTAAAGATGTCATTGTCAGCAAAGATGTCTTGTTTCAGTTGTTGCGTGTCTTAAAATTTTAGGTGGTTATGGAAGGCAAATTATTAACAAACTGCGACGGCTCGAGAAGAAGAGCTGCCAAGGTACAGAGTTTCCGCTTACTCTGGGACGTGATTGTTCAGGGACTGTTGTTGCTACCGGGAAGAACGTTTCCCGTGTTCAACCAGGTGATGAGGTAGAATTCTTTCAGTTGTATGTATACTGGAGTTATAATAACAAATATAATTTCAGCTATATGTATATACATAACTATATATATATATATTAATTGGCACATCAATTTGATGGTAATAAATCATAAATCAGCAATAGGTTGTAGTTTTCAGTTCAGTTCACGGTTGGATTCAATAGCAATTAAACAATTTGTTTCGCTGAAGTGATCTCTGAGAATGATCTTGGAGCAGCAAATTCTTAATTAAAGTAAAACTAAACCCTCACTATAATATTAGTTTTTGCAACTTAAACTTACTGCTAAACTTATTTCTTTTTTTTTGTCACTGCGTTGTTAGCAGTAGTAAATTTGAATAACTACCATTTTTTGCTGAGCAAAGCGAATGACATTATGAGTGCAGTCAGGGGTCACCAAAGACGGGTAAACAAACATCGGTAACCAAAGGCGCTTTCTGTACCTCGCACGTCATTCGCTAGTGCGATCTTTATTATGATAATTCACGTGTTCGAAATTCCCAGAAGAAGGTATGTTATTTAATTTATAAGTCTCTTTTGCTTAATAATAACTATGAATTCTTTATGTAATCATAATAATGTATCAAAAAAACTTCAGTGACTGTTAAGTATGGCTTTAACAATGAAATTCGTGTTTGAATTGATAAGCACTAATAAATTCTTGCCTGATTTCGTGTTATATGTATATTGCGATTTACACAACAATAAAAGAAGTAGGACTACAGCCATTTATGTATGAATAGCTTTATTGTTTTCGTATTTTTTATTTATTTAGGTGTGGAGTTCTATAGGCATTCAGAGACAAGGAACTCATAGTGATTATGTTCTGTCACGCGAGTCTTGGGTAAGCAGTGTAGCATCCAGCATTCAAAGCAAAGTTTCTTGTGAGTTGTGAATTCTGCTTTTGCATCGCGTAGCAACTGGACGAAGCTATGTTTAAAATAAACTTGAAAAAGTAGTAAACCAATGTCTCGTTTGTTTCCAAATTCCTGACATTAGCGACAATCATCATTCTCTTTGTTGCATATCATTTAGCCAAGATATTCTACAAAGTTTATGATATTAAAACTTAGGTTGGTATAACATAAACACACACACGTATGGTACACATACTTTTTGAGCACAGCGTCCATGCTGGGCCAACAGTATTCTTTCTCAAGAAAAACAAAATCACCAACGATACATGACAAACATGGTGTGTGGTCTTGTGGTCTTTCTTTGAAGCAGTGCATAGCTTGGTGCCAGTTTACATAACAAAACCTGCTTCTATTCATATTTGTGTGTGAAAACGTAAGGGCTAATGTGGGTGTAATTTTAACTAAATGACCAGAAAAAAGTCAAAAATTTTATGGTGACAGGGCCTTGAAACTCTCTTCCAAGTAACTTGATTATTTCCAAGTATCTGAGTTGTTCAAATCACAGTCATTTTTTCTGTAACTGTTGTGGTCGAAAATATTTCTGTTATGGCTAGTTAGATTTGTGCATACATTTTATTCTATTGATTTTAGTAACCTTTTAATTCTAAAATCGAGTTGTTTTTGGAATCGCTTTTAAGATTAAGCTAATTTCCAAATTGTGCAGTTGATATTATGTCATTCGTTGTTCTTTTATTGTAATGTAATTTTAGCTATATTTCATGTTAAGTGTGCTGAGATAATTTTTATATTGTGTAATGCACTTTAAAAAATATACTATTATTATTATATTATTACTATTTAAATTTTTCAAAATTTTTAATGCAATTTCTGTAAAATTGAAAAAAGTTAATGAATAATATCAATTTTGTGGTTAAATGAATCACTTAATTTCTAACTTTTGTACTTGCAAAAAAGTATGAGGTGAAGCTCATACTTCATTGCAAGAAAGAAATTTACATATTTACAAAATATTTAAAACGTAGTTGCAAAAAAAAACATAAACGTGAACCTCTCTAAAAAGCGGAATTTAGAAAAGACAGTTTTGCTGACATTTTTAGTAACAGTAAAAATGGTTTATATATGAGATATTTGCACCATGGTCTTTTCTGGCCGTTTTTACAGTGTCACGTCATTTCCTTATTGGTTATTAGCTACATGTTTGTTTATGTTTGCAGTTATCAAAGAAGCCAGAAAATCTATCGCATGTAGAAGCGGCTTCATTTCCATATGTTGCAAATACAGTGTGGTCTGCTGTAAATTTCACGGGCAGTTTAGACTGGAACAGTGCTCAGGGAAAGAGAGTTTTAGTGCTGGGAGGAACTGGAGGAATAGGAAATTTTGCTATTCAGGTGATATTTTATACTTTATTGTTCTTATGACTCCTTGAGTCTTGCTTATGATTTATTGGCAGATAAAAAAGTGTTATCAATGAAAATAACAAGCATCACAGTATCTGGTTAGCACGACAAGATCCACATATAACGATTTTAAGTTTAGGGTAGGTAGGTGGCAGGAGACGTGATAACGCCATTTTAATGCAAGATAATCAGGGCTGGTGCTAGAAAGTATGGGGCCCAATTAGAAAGTTGTTATTGCGGCCCTCTACCCTAAAAAGCTGAAGATTGACGTTTTATGCGACATGTAGTATGCCAGTTTTTGCCAAAAAGTGTTGAGAACTTGAGATTCAAGCATTAGCCAAAATGATGCATTAAAAATTGAAAAACCATATGAAAGTTTTAATTGTTACAAGTAAAGATAATTACTGGCATACCGATTGTGTATACATCTTCTAAAAACAGACTTTTTGTGCTTTTTTATCCAAGAAATTTTTCAAAATCATTTCAAACTGTATGGTTTTTGTGATGTCATTTTCTAAAGACAGCATTGCCAAATAATTTAGTTTCTCTTGTGAAATTGTTAACAGTAGGTATGTTTTAATCTGTGATGAGCATTTGAATATCGGTGAATATCACAGATTGGTGAAAGTAAAATCCAATGACGATCTAACTAATGCACACAGGGCTCGCCAATTGCCTAATTTGAGAAAGGTATAATAAGCAAATCTGTCAAATTCACTTAAAACTGCCACTGAAGATAAGTAGATGATTTAGTCAGTTAGTTATCTGACTTAACACTGTTTTCAACTTCACAACCTTGAGGAGAGGGAATCTGCAGAAAGGGTCAATGAGAATGAATTTAGTAAATTGGGGTTGTCACGCCTCTGCCACCGATGCAAGTCGAATCCACTTGTGGTTTCCCGTTAATTAACACAGTGGTGTTGTTGGGAGGAGGAAAATAAAACATACAAAAAGCTACATCGGTGTGTCATCGATATGAATATAAGGGGAAGGTAGGTGGCGGGGGATATGAAAACACTATTATAATGCAAAGTAGGTAGGTCCGCGAAATCAGCCGAAAACTTCATTTCGTTATGTGTGGATGGCCGTTTATAGCTGGCTCTGTTTCTACTGCCAATGAGCTAGAAACTTGAATGTAAATTTTATAGCCATAAAAACCCTGTAATATTGTATTGACCTGTGCCAGACGTGACGATTTTTGATTAGCTTATTCATCTTGTACTGGAATTCACCAGTGTAATTTGCTTTTGAATCAGTGTGTAAAATTGACTTGTCTTACACACATTTTGAATCTTAACTGCTAAGATTGTTACAATGTGTCATTGCCATGCCGTCATGCCTGTGTTGCTATATATGCAATTGTAAAATGGTAACAGCACTGTCTCACATTTCCTGTATTCGGGGGTTTTTCCGATATGCAGTTTCCGAGGAGAATAAGAAACTTTCAGCATTAGGCCCCTAAAATCTTGTCCTTATCAAACTTGACTCGCGTTAAATGGCACTAAGGCAAACCATAAATGTGTGCTTGCAAGCCAAAATCATTCACAAGTCGGCATACTTAAAACTGCATCATAATGCTTCAAAATAGAATGCATCAAAAATTAGGTGAAATATACATTTTTTGTTTTTTTTTTTACAAAAACAAACACAAAATATGTTAGATTTTTGTGTTCCAGCATCAAAACTTGAGGACATTGTTTGGAAAATACAAAAAATTTAATTTTATAACTCCTTACCCACTTATGCCTATAGACTAATATAGCGTTTGTCAAAAACTCGTATTTTCAAACTCCAATAGTAGCTCATGGAAGCAATCATTTTGCTTGCGGTTTTTTTCTATAGAGAAGTCCTGATCTTCGTTTTGAAGAGCCATTTACAGGATTTAAGCATAACTTCAATGTGCTCTTACAAAGTCCATAGCAACCATAGGTTCGTACCATTGCTAAGTGTTTTTGTAGAAGCACAACAAAAAAGCAATGGCAAAGTTTGACAGTGATTTTCTCATGATTATGTTTTTCAGTGTGCAGCCTGCACCTCAACTTCAATGTGGGTTATCTCTGCTTACAAATAACGTAGAGCACTGAACTTGGTATCATGATGATCCTTATGAAATGAGATTCAGGACATGTGAATAACTAAAAAAAGTTTAATTGCCGACTTCTGGACGTTTTTGCTGTGCAAGTAGACAAATGACATGTAACATGACAGATAACGTATTTTTTGTTGTGAAAAACAGCCAAAGCTTAATGAATTAATGTGCCACCCAGAACATTGAAATGAAATTAGTAAAAAACATTAATTTTCCTCTCATAATGATTGGCTGAATTTTTAATATTTTGTGGGAAATGCTTGTTTTATGACCTGCGATCTAGAAATATGTGTTCTGCCTTTTCTGTATCTTCTTTATAAACTGTAATTAGCCTACTGTGATGTGTATTATGTAGCTATTCAAAGCTTGGAGGGCTGAAGTTACAACTTTATGCTCGACAGATTCCATTGATCTCATGGCATCGCTTGGTGTTGACCACATTGTAGATTATAAATTAGATGATGTTAAATCTGTACTGGAGGAAGTGAAAGGGTAAGTAGGCCTGATTAAAACTGTCACAGTTTTTGTTAGCATCAGTGCATGACTTGTGGTTTATGAAATTGGAATAGTATTCCAACTATTCGATTTGTCTACAAACAATAATGGCTACAAAGAAATGAGGATTTTGCTTATCAGTTGCGAGCACTTGCAAGTGACCTAGATGTATATGATTTATATTGTGTGTGTTCTGTACAGTCCTATTGCCCTAACCACACTGTTTTGTTCTGTTATACCGTCATTGTCCATTGTAATTTTCCACTACTTCATGGGTCTTTATTATTCTGCTTTTCATATTCTCTAAATAAAAATTGTGAGTGTCACTGGTGGCTAAAAGTTAGGTACTGACTGATTATCATGCTTCTGCTAACTGAACGTTAGTAACTATTTAGTTTGGTATATTTTGATATGATATGTTTTTGATATATTTGAATATCCGGGATTCTGGACATACAGCTTTGCTACTTTGGGAGCCAAGTCACCTATTAGATAGTTCTATGGCATTTCTCTTGCAGATTTCGTGCCCAATTAAATGCTAATTTAATTCTTTGCAGGTTCGATTTTGTACTGGATAATGTTGGACATGAAACATACTGTTATGTGGTGAATTATCTTAAGCCTTGGAAGAATTGCAAATATGTTTCGATAAGTACTCCTTTAATGGAAGATACTGACAAGTATGGACTCATGTCTGGACTAGTAACATCTGTTGGGAGCCTTGGAATTCATGCATTACAGGTGAAACTTTAGATTAATCCTCCGTTCTAAGTAGTTTTTCTGGTTTTTCTGATTGTTTGCTGTGTTATAATTTTCTCCTAATTAAAGAAAGTTTTCCACTGTATTTTCATAAATGAACTGTTGTGCAACAAAAATTTTATGACAATTACTCTTCAAGTATTTAATAACATTGTTAGAATGCATTGGCTGCTTTTTTGGTATGAAGCAACTAAATAAAAAAAACTAACCTGCTAGCTGATGTAGAGGTGACTAGATTACTTTAAATAGTTGCATTAAAATAGACTAGCATTAAAATATTATTTTGTGTACATATCAATGACTTGAAAGTAGCATTGTAAACTTCGACTTCTGTTATTGTTTTAGCACCTAACTTGATTTAGATAAAAGCCATTTAAAACGTTAAAAATTTAACAATTATGGTGAAATAGAACATTTTTGTTTATAGCTTTTTGTGATATAGCTTAAAAAGGTGAACGATTTTAAATTTTAGATCTGAGCTAATGAGGAGTGTGCTAATCCAAGAAATAATCGGCAGTCGGCAAGCAAACTTGCATATGGTAACAGATAGGAGATCGGGCCAATAATATTTTAATATCAGTATTAGTAACATGGCCTAGTGAATTGCAGTTAAGTGAAAATAAATCATACTTGAAGATTTATGTTACAGTTAGCAAAACTATCTAGAAATGTAACAAAACATTCTAGGCAGTAAAAAGACTTTCCAAGTGGAATGTATCTATGTTGTTAGTAGAAAAAAGACATTCTAGGCAATAAAAAGACTTTCCAAGTGGAGTGTATCTATGTTGTTAGTAGAATAAAAACATTCTAGGCAGTAAAAAGACTTTTCAAGTGGATTGTATCTATGTTGTTAGTAGAATAAAGACACTCTAGGCAGTGAAAAGACGTTTCAAGTGGAGTGTATCTATGTTGTTAGTAGAATAAAGACATTCTAGGCAGTAAAAAGACTTTCCAAGTGGAGTGTATCTGTGACGGCCCCATAGGTCTATGGTGCCTCACTCCAATACCAGCATCAGTTTGAGCTATATTTGCCCATGCGCCACTATTGTTAATACTGTTATTGCTTGTAACAACCTCATAGTAGCTTACTGTTTATAGCTACCTCGTTTAAGCATAGATAGTAATAGGTATTTAGTTTGTTCTAGCTCTTCCCCCCTTACAGTGGTAATTGCTTGTCCTATGAAGCACTTGCTTGACACTGTCCTATTTTCTGATCGCTGTTACCTGTGTGGAAATAGACAGTCAGTATGGGCTATGTGACGTTCAGTTACATACACGTCAAAAGTGGTTGAAATGCTTTCACCTTTTAACTAGCCCAGACAAACGTAGAACGATTATCAGCAGCTTGATGCTTTGAACCTTTATTGTTCCGAATTACACTAATGGATGAAGTGCTAGGTGCAAGAACTAGTTACATTTACTGTTTTACTGATTTACTGTTTTTAGAAAACGGTTTGTTAGAAGATTGTTTTAATTTTTTCGAACGCATTTTATGACTTGTTAACATGCGTTTGTAGTTGCTTCCTCACACCCGAAAAGTAAAGCGAACCATTTGCAACCTCCTAAATTGCTCTGTTATTGTACAAGTAAGCAAATTACTTATGAGAATGTGCAGCTGCAGCAGCAAGCAAATGACCTCCAGAATACAATCCATGCATAAACTTACTGCTGTTAAACACCAACAGACTGGGAAGTACTCTGATAATCTGCCTATGCTGTGTTGAGTCAATTGACACTGTACAGCTCATATCTGTTACCTTTGGGAAGTTATTATGTTTAAGCATATTACTAAGAATCAAATTAATTTGTGGGTAACTACTATTATGGATAAGTTTAAGTTTTTTTCACAACCCCTCAGACATCATTTAAAGCAATTAAATAGTTACAGTATTAGCTTATATACTTACACTAATAGCCAACCAAAAAGCCAAATTTGTAGCATAATTTATGTACATACATACCTAAGCTATTTTCAACTTTATTTGTTTTGGCCAAAAGTAGTATTACTTCTGACCTTTGTGAAGCCATACCACAATTCTCAGCTTACTACTTAGATGTGCAATTAGGTGATAAACGGCCTTAAATTGTCGTGGATGTTAACTCTTAAATTTTTACCTGAAATAAATATTTGTTCTGAATACACCTGTAATAAACTTCAGTTATGCCTCTGTCATTGGCACTATCTTGTTGAATACGGTCGAAATGATCATTTATCGCCATTAATTTCTTCAAAAGTTTTTCAGAATTTAGTTTTCAACTTCCTACAATCACAACCTTAACTTCACCACTTGTTGCGGCAATTGTAATGCCACCATGTCATATCAGGTCTGAAATGGAGTGGGATCGGAGATAGGATTGGATCGCATACATTTTTTACCTTGTACTGGTCCCCTGGCCAGTTTATTGTGTCTTTTCATTATTGTGTTAATTTGTTACGGCTAAAATAAGTAAATCAATATCAAATATGAAATATGTCCAACAGGTAGAAATAATCGGATCGGATCACAAGTTTTTATATCAGCACATCCCTGAATATTTACATGAAAAAAGCTAATGTAGAATTTCATTGTGCTGTAAGTCTGTAATATTGTAGTGATAATTCTGTAAATTTATTCTCCAGCATAGAATTGTAATTTCCGATAACTTTATGAAAATAATTAACTGTTAGGCTACTTATAGAAGACAATTGTTATTTATGCCTAAATTAAAAATGAATTTTGAATTTTATAGGCACTGCGTGAAGGCAAATTATATAGGTGGGCTTTCTTCAGGCCTGACGGAAAAGCATTATCTGAAGTTGCTGCATTGGTTGAAAAAGGATTGGTAAGATTACCATTGTTGTCAAATACATTTTCTTACTGAAAGTTTCAAAACTGTAGGTTATAAAAGATTGAGAAGCTTTAAGCACCACCTTAAAGACCTATATAACCTCAAAAGACATTATTATGATTACACAAAGAGTTCATAGTTATTATTAAACAAAAGAAACTCATAAGTTAAATAACTTACCTTTTTCTCAGAAATTTCGAATGAGTGCATTGCCTTAAAGATCGTACAGAAAGTGTCTTTGGTTACCGATGTTTGCTTACTGATCTTTGGTGACCTCATGACTGTATTTATTACGTGATTTGTCTCGCGCACTGAAAAATGGCAGTTCTTTTAATTTAACACAACTAATAGCGAAGTGATAAAAAATCAGAAGAAACAAGTTTTGCAGTAAGTTTATAATAAAATCAATTGAATATTCGTAAATAGAGTAGAATTTTAAGTTGCAAAAGCTTATATTATAGTACGGGTTTAGTTTGCTCTTAAACAAAAGCATTAAAAGTAAGTGTAAGCCAATGGGAAGTTACAAAAGACTAAAAGCTAAAGCACTTTAATGATGAAAAGGTAATTGTCATATGTGTGCTTGTAAACCAAAACCGTCCATAAGTCGGCATAGTTAAAACGACATTATGATGCTTCAAAGTAGAATGCATCAAAAATTTGGTCAAATGTGAATTTTTTATTTTTTATGAAAACAAATGCTAAATATGTTGGACTTTTATATTCTAGCATCAAATTATCAGGAATATGTCCAAAAAATATTAAAAATCTAATTTTATAACTCCTTACCCTCTTTTCTGTCTAGAAACTAGTACTGCAATTGTAAAAACTTGTATGTTCTAACTCCGATTGTAGCTTGTGAAAGCAGCCATTTTGCTTCGGGTTTTTTCTGTTGACAAGACCAAGTCTTCCTCAGGAAGAGCCATCTACTGGATTTAAACATAACTTCAATGTGTTCTTGTAAAGTCCATAGTAATCACACTTTCGTACAGTTGGTAAGTGTTTTGAAGAAATGCAACAAAAAACAATGGCTAACTTTAACAGCGATTTTCTCAAGATTATGTTTTTCAGTGTGCAGTCTGCACCTCAACTTCAATGTGGATTATCTCAGCTTAGAAATAACATAGAACAATGAAATTAGTATCAAAATGACCCTCATGAAAGTAGAGATTCAGGAGGTGTGAATAACTAGAAAAGCTTAATTGCCGACTTAAGGACGATTTTGCTATTTCCAACACACATATAACAATCATATAAAACAGAGTCAAGCGAATTGTGTTCTCCATCTTCAGCATTTATAATTCCAAGTCTATTCTTGCCTTTCTCAATTTGCCGAGGTTTAATGGGAAAAGCAACTCTATATTAGCCGAAAGCTCATAGATAAATAATTTTTGGGAAAACTCTATGTGGGTATTATGAAGTTCTGTAGCAGGTAACGCTGGTGTAATATGCACGAGCGGCTACAAAATTAATTTCAACGTGGATAAACTTGATGACTCATTTATGCATTAAATCAAGGGAAGCAGCCTAGTGAAGAAAACTAACAAAACATTTAAGCTACGATTACAGCACTCCATTCTTGAGCTAATACCTAATTTATACATGATAAATTCAGGTCTTTGGGATGGTGTAAGTTGTAGCTTTTTTAACTGTTTTCACTATCTCTGTAAGTAAAAGTACTTGTGATTGACAAAAGCATGCTGTATGTCAACCACGACTATTCAAAAATTTACAACATTGTGATGCATACCGAAAGTTCAAAGTTTTGACAATTTTTGATGGAAAAACATGGAAAATCTGTAATCATGAAATAAAGTGTGATTACTGTCCCTCGTCATATTTTTTATAACAATAATACTGCGCTTATGCAACATTTTTTCATTATACGACCAATTTGCTGCTTACAGTTTATATTCTGTTTAACTTCCGTGGATTTTCAAATAACCTTATTTTTTCTAATTTGAATTTTGTTTCATTTAAAAATATTATAAGTATACTCACATTTATGTAATAATTAATGTAAGTAGAATCTTATATTACTGATAGTGTGGAATATGATCTCATTATGACAGCAGAAATATATGCAAGTTTACTAAGTCACATTCTATTTATGTGTAAATATTTGATTTCTATTTGACGCTGACGCTTTATACTTACCTATCATATTCAACGAGCAGCTTGATCTAGAGATTAGGTTTTTGGCTCAAGTGTACTTCTTATAAACATGTCCCAGTTAACAATCGTAAGTAGTATAAGATGAAAGAAACTACGAGTAATGAAAGCACTTATACTTCCTAAAGCAGAATGAGTTCTCTCTCTCTGTTGCTTTATACTTCCTAAAGCAGAATGAGTTCTCTCTCTCTCTCTCTCTCTCTCTCTCTCTCTCTCTCTCTCTCTCTCTCTCTCTCTCTCTCTCTCTCTCTCTCTCTCTCTCTCTCTCTCTCTCTCTCTTTCTCTTTCTCTCTATCTCTCTCTCTCCATGTCTGTCTCTCCTCTCTTTCTTGCCTTCGGTTTGCCTCTCTCTCTCTCTTTCACCACTTTTCTGTGTCTTTCTCTCTCTCTCTTTCTTTCTCTCTCTCTCTCTCTCTCTCTCTTTCTCTTCTCTCTCTATCCCCTCTCTCTGTCTTTCTCTCACTCTCACTCCTTTTTCCACTCCACCCTTTCTCTCTCTTTCCTCACTAATTTTTTCTCTCCCTTTCATTTTCAAAGTACAACTCTTATTGTCTATTACTGTTTTTCAGATCAAGCCAATCATACAAGAAACTTACCCATTCACAGAAACACCAGCTGCTTATTTACGTGTAAAACAGGGACATCTACGGGGAAAAATTGTAATTAACATGCAGAATGAGACGTAGCACTGATGTGATCTAACAAGTCAGTTTTATAAATAATTATATTATGTATTTATGTTATGTTTAGGAAAATAGTACTTTTTGCATATATTTTCTTAGACAAATCATCTTTATTAGAATTCCATTTTATACATTTAATATGAGTTCCTTAGTATAACTTAGTATGACATGCTACTAAGCCGGATAAGGTTTTCTGTCCTAAATCACAACACTGTTTTCGTTGTATTTTCTTTATCGTGTGCAAAGATGTTGATCTCAAGGTTTATAAATCTTTGGGAATTTCAAGCCTTGTACTGTAGCTAATAGTTATATGTAATATAACGCAAGAACTATATGTTAGAAAACTTTATACATTTATCGCCTGTACCTTTCTTACTATTATTTGCACCATGCAAGCCATCTGACACTTTTAGGCTTTGGAGAGGAATATAAGCAGAGTCTTTTTTTCGTTTCTTTACTGTTATTTTTGTTATCCATTGCTAACTGTCCTTTTTCTGTGTACTATTTGAACTAGTGAACTCTTGCTTTCTTATCTCACTATTTTCTAGTTCTAGCCAGGCGTGGCACTCAAAGAAATGGTGCAGTAAAAGTTTGTTTAGTACAAGATGGCTGATCTGCATGATGATAATTCACTTATTTGTGTTACTACTTGGTGAATTATCACGTATTAGTTGTTTGAACATTTTGGCATGGAAATTTTGTTTAAATGAAGCATATGAAAGTACCCTATCTGTCAGTTGGTAACTGACTGACTTAAATAACTATGACTAATTTGTGACTGTCTATAAGAAACCATTGAAACTAAATACATTGTGATATTACTATATTAATTACTTTTCACGATTTATGTGAAATTATAAAATTTACACTGGATTGTGTGCAGTATTTTACTAAATATTGCAGCACTATTTTTTGAAGATGCGACAATTATCTCAATAAGATGATTACAATTATCTTAATAAGATGCTTTAGAAATAATCATTAAATTTTGACTTTGAGTGATTAAAAAAAGCAAGGATATTAAAAACAAAAATAGTAGCTAAATGTCGCAGTTGGAAAAGAAGACTTGTGTAGTCATTTTTCGCTTTTTCTCCTGCTTATTGTAATCAAGAATATTGTATTAAGAAAATCAGTGACATTTAGCTAGTGTTTCTGCTTTTAATATTTTTGTTTCATGGTGGTATATAATGTTTTCAACGTTTTCTCTGTAATTTTTCAGCTGATTAAGCCTGCTAGGGTGAAAGCTTTTGTAAGAAATTAAAAATACCTATTTTGAAATGACAAGTGCATGTTAAGATGGCAAGTCTCAGGAGAACTCTTTCGTATTTTTATTTACAGCCTTAAGTGCTGAATCATATTTTATGCAGTGAGTTAAGAATGATAGAAATCATAGGAGTTTGATTTATTAGTGTTAGTTAGGTCTATCAAAAATGAAAAACTGATAATATACTTTAGATCTTTGTTATGAGTTTTTTTACCTCTCCATAATCGATCAAAACTATTTTCAAAAGCAAGTAATAAGAAGGATATTTTGGCTTTTCTATATTTGCAAACATAAAAATACTTGATGTCTTGGCCAAATAAAGTAATTTCTAATGCGTTTTTAATGGTGCACATTGAAAAATCAATTAGCTTGGCATGCACATGAAATTGGAACTTAAGATAGTCATTGCAAGCATATCAGCTAACTTATTTACTGAAAAACATTTTTGAGTGACAGCTCCTCTCCCTGTACAACTACGTCAAAGATTATAGCTTATCTTAAATGTCTACCTTTGCCAAAGTTTGCTGATCATTGCTTTACGCAAGGCAGCATTTCTAATTTGATAGCGACAAAAGCAAGTCCATAGCTATTGTATTTTTTACACATTTTCAGCTACACCCACGACTAGTTATCTGTGCATATTTAAAACTGGTAGTATTTGGTGGTAAAATATCTCAATATTGTTATCTCAAATTTTTCATTTTTATTTGAGACAAAAATAAATCGTGTTACAGTGATCTGTGCTGTGGTTATGCAGCATTTGAGACATTAGACTTGTACATGGTGAATGTGCACTGGAAATAATGGTTACAGGACTTGTCAATTTCTAAAATCTGAAGTCAGAAATGTTGAAAAATATGGATGCCAGGCTTTTGCTTTTGATAAGTATGATATCTGTGACAGTGGCTTCTGAGAATGAGATTTTTTCACCTTTTGCTCTAGGTGGGTTATAAACAAGTTGTTTTTCCTAATGTATTGAAACCTTGAACTGTTTCTTAACAATGTTGTAATATGTATTGATACTCGTGGAACTTTTTAATTAATTGTTTTTTTTGTAAATTGTCTAATTTGTGAAAACAAACCTTAGTCGTGTAGCTTACCCATGCTGGCTTACATATTAGGTAGAAATTTAAATTTCACTGTGTTTTAAATAATTCTAACTTTGCTTTGTAAGCAGTTCTGCATCTGTAAGTTTGTTTCATCTCGCCTTAAGAAAAATGTTGCCTTACTTACAATTTGTGGTAAATGGAGTTCGAAAACTAGACAAACCAGCATTCTTGCTCATTTTGCTCTGAGATATTGAACATTTGCAGTTTGCAAATTTTTTCTGGCACCATTTAGATCATCACAATATTAACTACCATGTTTATTTTCAAGATGGCATAGTTTACTTATACTAATGCAGTTAACGCTGTACAATCTCTTTTCCATTGTGTATGAAATCATTTCCCACACATTGGTTACGGTTTCCAAGAAATTTCTGTCCTAGACATTGAGAGCATGCATTAAAAATGTCTATATTACTTAGGTGCTTATTACATTCTTATGGTCAGAAATTCTCTCTCTGCTAGTGCTCATACCTCTTTACTTGTAATCTGACTGCTGAGTCACAACGTGCTTTTTCATCTAAGAGCATTTTGTAGTAAAATAACCTGTTAACTGCAGAAATGTGTGCTTGTAGGCATGAGCTACTCATTTATGGTTTATAGACCATGCTCAGTGAGGAAGCAGTGGCAGCACAACGTGCAAAATATTGACCGAAAACTGCTGCTTCCCTGAAAACACAGATGTAGCTAAAACAGCGATATGCTTTAGCCGTTTCTGGATGCTTATAAGTTTTTATGACTCCTTAATGGCTGATGTTTTTCCTTTTTTAACATTATTGTGAAGTACACCTCTAGTATGTTAATTAGCACACCATTTTTGATAATCCAGGAAAGAAAATTTTGCCTCAACATCGAACAATTCTTTTTGTTTTTTTAAAGAAAACTTATTTCGATTTTTGATTACTATTAGAAAATTAATTGGGTTCCATAATGTCTTAAAAGCAGCCTCACTGCTTTTTAGTTTCTGGAGTTTCTGAAGTGAAGCAAAGCTATGATTAGAACATTAGCAAATGAAAACTTCCCTTTCGTGAACTGTTTACATTGGCTACACAAATTTTTGTTGTTTTAACTAAATTTTTCACCTATTAATTTTTTAGATTTTCACTTCAGTATCTAAACGTTTTTTGCATATAACACTAAACAATTAATAACTTTAGTACCTAGCTTTTAGAAAGATGAAATAAAGACAGCACAAAGAACTTGCTGAAGTAGATAATTAATTATCAGTTTAAAATCTCGAAAATTAGTTCCATTGGCTGCTATTTTACATTACTTTTATAATATGTTATTTGTCTTACAAATACTATATTATAAATGTTACCAGGAACAAGGGTTTGTAATGAGTAAGAATGCTGTTAGCATTTTATAATTATTACAGACTCAGCAAAGCCTTTTATACAATTGAATTTTTTATTTAATGATTTGTATGTTTGCTGATAATCAACCCTTTTTTTCTACAGCTTGTGACAGTGTTGATTGTCAAAATGGTGGAACATGTTATGGAGATGACACTCTGTGGGTTTGCTTCTGTGCTGAAGGATGGACTGGTTTGTATTGTGAAAATGAGCACGAAGATCCCTGTGCTTTAGAACCTTGCCAAAATGGTGGAACATGTGATTCAAATTTTGAACCTTTTTACTGTTGGTGTGACATTGGGTGGTCTGGTGACTACTGTGAGATATGTAACTGGTGCGAACAAGATCCTCAGGCATGCAATGGGAATGGTGATTGTTATCCGGGCTTATCTGATGACAGTTGTAAATTTCATTGTGTTTGTTATGATGGTTACGTTGGTGATACTTGTGAGTATGAAGATCCATGCCTTGTCAATGGGAATGACTTTTGTAATGGTAATGGGCAGTGCAAACCCAAGGATGATAATCCGGAGGAAGCTATTTGTCTTTGCGATGAGGGCTACATGGGAGTTCAGTGCTTCCAAGATCCATGCTTTGGTAATAGTAATCCTTGTCAAAATGAAGCAACATGCAAACCCAATGATGAAGATTATCCAACTGGAGCTATCTGTGACTGTACAAATGACTTTGTTGGTGAAACATGTGAAATTGATAATCCATGCTCTGAGACTAATAACCCATGTGGTGATAATGGAGCTTGTGAGTCAGATGAAGAGGATATCGAAGAGCCAGTATGCAAGTGTTTAACAGGCTGGATAGGAGAATTTTGTACTATTGTAAATCCTTGTAGCCCCTCTAACCCTTGCCAAAATGGGGGATCATGTGAATATACAATTACAGGTGACGATACTGCATCTTATGAGTGTCACTGCAAACCAACAAATATGGGTGACACCTGTCAGTACGTGAATCCATGCTATGGCACTGTAAACCCTTGCCAAAATGATGGAACTTGCGTGATCATTGATGGAGAGCCACCCGACTATGAATGCACATGTGATGAGGATCATATGGGAACTGACTGTGAATACTCCAACCCTTGTTCACCAACTAATGACCAGTGCAAAAATGATGCAACTTGCGTAATCATTGATGGAGAGCCACCCGACTATGAATGCACATGTGATGAGGATCATATGGGAACTGACTGTGAGTACTCCAACCCTTGTTCACCAACTAATGACCAGTGCAAAAATGATGCAACTTGCGTAATCATTGATGGAGAGCCACCCGACTATGAATGCACATGTGATGAGGATCATATGGGAACTGACTGTGAGTACTCCAACCCTTGTTCACCAACTAATGACCAGTGCAAAAATGATGCAACTTGCGTAATCATTGATGGAGAGCCACCCGACTATGAATGCACATGTGACGAGGATCATATGGGACCTGACTGTGAGTACTCCAACCCTTGTTCACCAACTAATGACCAGTGCAAAAATGATGCAACTTGCGTAATCATTGATGGAGAGCCATAGAACTATCTAATAGGTGACTTGGCTCCCAAAGTAGCAAAGCTGTATGTCCAGAATCCCGGATATTCAAATATATCAAAAACATATCATATCAAAATATACCAAACTAAATAGTTACTAACGTTCAGTTAGCAGAAGCATGATAATCAGTCAGTACCTAACTTTTAGCCACCAGTGACACTCACAATTTTTATTTAGAGAATATGAAAAGCAGAATAATAAAGACCCATGAAGTAGTGGAAAATTACAATGGACAATGACGGTATAACAGAACAAAACAGTGTGGTTAGGGCAATAGGACTGTACAGAACACACACAATATAAATCATATACATCTAGGTCACTTGCAAGTGCTCGCAACTGATAAGCAAAATCCTCATTTCTTTGTAGCCATTATTGTTTGTAGACAAATCGAATAGTTGGAATACTATTCCAATTTCATAAACCACAAGTCATGCACTGATGCTAACAAAAACTGTGACAGTTTTAATCAGGCCTACTTACCCTTTCACTTCCTCCAGTACAGATTTAACATCATCTAATTTATAATCTACAATGTGGTCAACACCAAGCGATGCCATGAGATCAATGGAATCTGTCGAGCATAAAGTTGTAACTTCAGCCCTCCAAGCTTTGAATAGCTACATAATACACATCACAGTAGGCTAATTACAGTTTATAAAGAAGATACAGAAAAGGCAGAACACATATTTCTAGATCGCAGGTCATAAAACAAGCATTTCCCACAAAATATTAAAAATTCAGCCAATCATTATGAGAGGAAAATTAATGTTTTTTACTAATTTCATTTCAATGTTCTGGGTGGCACATTAATTCATTAAGCTTTGGCTGTTTTTCACAACAAAAAATACGTTATCTGTCATGTTACATGTCATTTGTCTACTTGCACAGCAAAAACGTCCAGAAGTCGGCAATTAAACTTTTTTTAGTTATTCACATGTCCTGAATCTCATTTCATAAGGATCATCATGATACCAAGTTCAGTGCTCTACGTTATTTGTAAGCAGAGATAACCCACATTGAAGTTGAGGTGCAGGCTGCACACTGAAAAACATAATCATGAGAAAATCACTGTCAAACTTTGCCATTGCTTTTTTGTTGTGCTTCTACAAAAACACTTAGCAATGGTACGAACCTATGGTTGCTATGGACTTTGTAAGAGCACATTGAAGTTATGCTTAAATCCTGTAAATGGCTCTTCAAAACGAAGATCAGGACTTCTCTATAGAAAAAAACCGCAAGCAAAATGATTGCTTCCATGAGCTACTATTGGAGTTTGAAAATACGAGTTTTTGACAAACGCTATATTAGTCTATAGGCATAAGTGGGTAAGGAGTTATAAAATTAAATTTTTTGTATTTTCCAAACAATGTCCTCAAGTTTTGATGCTGGAACACAAAAATCTAACATATTTTGTGTTTGTTTTTGTAAAAAAAAAAACAAAAAATGTATATTTCACCTAATTTTTGATGCATTCTATTTTGAAGCATTATGATGCAGTTTTAAGTATGCCGACTTGTGAATGATTTTGGCTTGCAAGCACACATTTATGGTTTGCCTTAGTGCCATTTAACGCGAGTCAAGTTTGATAAGGACAAGATTTTAGGGGCCTAATGCTGAAAGTTTCTTATTCTCCTCGGAAACTGCATATCGGAAAAAACCCCGAATACAGGAAATGTGAGACAGTGCTGTTACCATTTTACAATTGCATATATAGCAACACAGGCATGACGGCATGGCAATGACACATTGTAACAATCTTAGCAGTTAAGATTCAAAATGTGTGTAAGACAAGTCAATTTTACACACTGATTCAAAAGCAAATTACACTGGTGAATTCCAGTACAAGATGAATAAGCTAATCAAAAATCGTCACGTCTGGCACAGGTCAATACAATATTACAGGGTTTTTATGGCTATAAAATTTACATTCAAGTTTCTAGCTCATTGGCAGTAGAAACAGAGCCAGCTATAAACGGCCATCCACACATAACGATATGAAGTTTTCGGCTGATTTCGCGGACCTACCTATTTTGCATTATAATAGTGTTTTCATATCCCCCGCCACCTACCTTCCCCTTATATTCATATCGATGACACACCGATGTAGCTTTTTGTATGTTTTATTTTCCTCCTCCCAACAACACCACTGTGTTAATTAACGGGAAACCACAAGTGGATTCGACTTGCATCGGTGGCAGAGGCGTGACAACCCCAATTTACTAAATTCATTCTCATTGACCCTTTCTGCAGATTCCCTCTCCTCAAGGTTGTGA
>JAQGDQ010001269.1:40000-50856 GCA_030141605.1 Tubiluchus corallicola | reverse complement strand
ATAACTGTAGTTATATATACTATACTATACACTGTAATCTATACTATAACTGTAGTTATATATACTATACTATACACTGTAATCTATCTATAACTGTAGTTATATATACTATACTATACACTGTAATCTATCTATAACTGTAGTTATATATACTATACTATACACCGTAATCTATCTATAACTGTAGTTATATATACTATACTATACACTGTAATCTATACTATAACTGTAGTTATATATACTATACTATACACTGTAATCTATCTATAACTGTAGTTATATATACTATACTATACACCGTAATCTATCTATAACTGTAGTTATATATACTATACTATACACTGTAATCTATACTATAACTGTAGTTATATATACTATACTATACACTGTAATCTATCTATAACTGTAGTTATATATACTATACTATATACTGTAATCTATACTATAACTGTAGTTATATATACTATACTATACACTGTAATCTATCTATAACTGTAGTTATATATACTATACTATACACCGTAATCTATCTATAACTGTAGTTATATATACTATACTATACACTGTAATCTATCTATAACTGTAGTTATATATACTATACTATACGCTGTAATCTATACTATAACTGTAGTTATATATACTATACTATACACCGTAATCTATCTATAACTGTAGTTATATATACTATACTATACACTGTAATCTATCTATAACTGTAGTTATATATACTATACTATACGCTGTAATCTATACTATAACTGTAGTTATATATACTATACTATACACCGTAATCTATCTATAACTGTAGTTATATATACTATACTATACGCTGTAATCTATACTATAACTGTAGTTATATATACTATACTATACACTGTAATCTATCTATAACTGTAGTTATATATACTATACTATACACCGTAATCTATCTATAACTGTAGTTATATATACTATACTATACGCTGTAATCTATACTATAACTGTAGTTATATATACTATACTATACACCGTAATCTATCTATAACTGTAGTTATATATACTATACTATACACTGTAATCTATCTATAACTGTAGTTATATATACTATACTATACACTGTAATCTATACTATAACTGTAGTTATATATACTATACTATACGCTGTAATCTATACTATAACTGTAATTATATATACTATACTATATACTGTAATCTATCTATAACTTATCTATACTTGCAATTGGATGCATAATTGTGTCCGTGGACCAATACCTAACGATTTTGTCTTTTTACAATTTGTAGTTAGAAGTTTTTTTGATGGCCTATAAAATAAACACCTATATGTTTAGCTGTCGCTTTATTTAGACAGACTAAACAGTTGAAAAATCTATAGTCGAATGCCCCATAAAAACTACATGCTAAGTTACTAATAAGTTAGTACTCGTACGTAGTAGTAGGACTAATTACAGTGATTTGTAAATAAGGCTGTTCGAATACAATGCACTCAATAATTGAGATTCCTAATTGCAATCATAATTATGTACAGTAACCAATGACCATTGTCCATTAACTCTAAAACGCCGGAAATAGGGTTAACCAGAGCGTGTTGCAAGCAAGAAATATAATGGCCATACAATTTTATAAGCCTTATTATATGCAGAATTTTACAATGCTAAGCTGTAGTAAAACATTTAAGCCTAATTACTGGAAAACGCGAACCGAAAATATATTTAAAGTGTAATAAGGTGTTTTGTTCACTAAAATTACTGTTTTATAATCTTATCTGTTGTTCATTCGTATGTTCTCCATATATATACACACATATATATATATATATATATAATAATCTTTATATGCCATTAAAATACATTGACAATCACTGATAAAACTTTACAGAGATGATCAAACAGTGTTAGTTAATAAAAACTTACACTGCTAAAGGCAAATGCGTCAGTGCAATCTAAACTACTGTGCAGTAATGGAAAGTAACGACGAATAAAATCAAACGTATTTACAACTATGCACAAAAAAATGAAAAAAAACTATGATTTAATTAATATGGCTGTGGATATATGAATTCTGAATTAGTGTGTATGTTGTCGTGCTGGTGTGATGGTATTTCATATCTGGTTAATATTAGTGATTTTAATTTTGTTTTAAATGCTGACAGGGACTTGATTAGTTTAACCAGTAATGGTAGAGAATTCCAAAGTAGAATTGCTTGCTTGATTACAGAGTTCATGATTTTATCATCAAATTTTTGTAATTGGCAAAACTGGACATTAAAGTGTTAAGACCAAAACTTATCCCATGATTCATAGACCAGGCTCATTACTTGCCAGAATTGTCTTATTAATTACTATTGTTATCACAGAACAGAATTCATAAATTTGCAACATCATGCATTGTCTGTATGGCACAAATTGGATCGATAATTAGGTCAAGGGTGAAAATCAGGTTATTGTCACTTGTAAGTATGGTCAGCTATTAGTGACCATTTGGCCACGTCACGCTTCATCGCTCTTGAGTCACGCTTTATCGGACACACGATGAATAGTAAAAGAGAAGAAGCAGTTCTGTGTCCAGTGCATAATTGTGCAAGTTCTGAATCCAAATACATCAATTCAATTCAACTTTAATTCAATTCAATTCAATTCCTTTTTCAATTCAATTTTAATTTATTTATCTCTTTATAATACTACAATAAAACATGATTAATAAAACAATCGCTAATAAGTTTTGAAAAATGGTTAAAATGAATAGATAGATCTGGAACTAGAGAAAGGATAGCGAAAAGACTATAAAGTCACCTAGTTTGCAGTCCTTTACCGAATATAGATAAAATGATTTTTAGACACTGGTGGGCATTAATGTTATCAGTTTAATTTAGGAAACATTAATAATTTTAAAATTATGACATTTGCTATATAATTAAGTAATCCAGTAATTAAGTATTTCATTACTGTTTCATATTTTTAACTAGAGTATATAGGTCTACTGATATCCTACATAGGCTTAACTGTTTTTTTATTACGTTTTCGAGCACTTTTTCAGCCAAGACTAAATGGTTGCACTTTACTTCAAAACGTTAAGAATGAAAACTTTAGAAAACTAAATACAATGCAAAACTACGCACTTAGATTAATTCATGGCTACTCTAACAAAACTGCTAAACAACATGCTGCTTCTGCAACAAGCTTAAGAACGTCCACAAAAATACCAATATTAGAAGCCTATCGAGATTACAAAACACTGATATTTCTTTATAAATATGTCAATAAACTGAGCATTCCATTTATAAACAATCCCTTAGCATTCATTCCCGATACCACTTTAAATACTAGAACCACAATTTAAAGCAAATTACAGTAAACAATAAATTTGGAAATAACTCTATATCAAAACAGGCCATACATTTATGGAACTTACTACCCAGTGAAATAAAACTAATAGAATCTCTCCACCACTTAACGCTGAGGCTTACTCAATTTTATTAAAAATGAGTGAACCATTTTAAGGACAAATAAAGAATTAATATATATATATATATATATATGCACTCATTTAATCCACAATGCTGTTTATATTATAACCCATGCATTCAATATTCATTGACGAGTCAGATCAGATTTAAAAATGTTGTTTGCCCAGAATCTAGACAGGCGAATGATTAACAGTTTAAGCAAACTGAGCCCATAATATTGCAGCCCAGATATTGATCTGTATACCAGGGCATTGACTCTCCGCCACTGCCTGTGTTATGACGGGGAATCCGAAATTCAAGCAAACCCATTTTCCGATCAATCGAGCTGACAAAGAGGTTAACAGCACATTAGTGGGATTTGTAAGTGGCAAAGCCTATAAGAAGAATCGTCCGGTTCCTCCCTTTTGCCAGTGTGCATTGATTGGATGGCTATTTATAGATTGGTTTTGGCAATGTCTCAGATCTCTAATAAATCGTAGTGAGTCACCGTCTTCATGAAGCCATGTGGCCTGTCTAGTGTCTGGTATGGCATAAAATGCAAAATACCCCAAACAGAGTAAAACAATGGTACGGGGACAAAAAACAATAGGGGGTGTGCCTAAAAATAAGCCCATGTTCCATGTTTCGTCAATAATAATAGCCAAACACATACCTTTACATGCACAAGCTGAACATTTTTAGAATTTTTAAGTAGGCACACTGCAAATGGTGTATTTTGTGAGCTAAAGTACATTAACAAGCTATATGTTAGACCGCTGAGCCTACACTATCCAAATGACTAAATGACCCATTGGACTTTCTGGCTTGACCATCCACCTTAACCTTGACCGACACCTACACATTCATCTCGTAAACGATACGCCTTAAAAATAATAAGATACACAGACAATTGCGTTACAAATAATTTTTATCTTAAAAAAGTTTGCCGATACTATTAATCGTTTACTTGACTAACAGCAAAAAATCAACATGCTTAAAATTACCACTGCATTTTGAATTACAAGGCCAATGAATAGCGCAATTATTGCATTTTATTAATTTTTTATTTAGGCCTAGGTGTTACTGATGACGATGACACTTTAAGTGACACCAAAACACAACAGAGTGTTTGAGTCTTCACTAAAATGGTGGCTCAGTACCGGTAGCCGCTTTTAGTCATCATCATCATACGTCCGTCACGTCTATTGGTGACATTGGGCAGGCAGAATTCTAAAATAAAAGAAATCTGCCTTCAGACAGGTAAACGCAGCAGTAATTCAGCCAAAAAAACTAGACACTGCTAGTCAGCACCACTTCCGTTCGCTTTTAGTATTGCACATTTATAGCAAGTAATAACTACGTATGTCATTATTAGTGAAAAAAAGTTTTTATTTAACGCTCGTTAACTGAACTGAGAAGCACCCCTTTTGTACCAACTTGCTTAATAGGGCTAAGCCATCGCAAATCAAACATATGGTAGTATTTTTATTGGCGTTTCAGTTAAAATAGCTTGCAAAAATATATAAGTATTGCTTATGTAAGTATAACTTATTGCGGTATCCCTATAACCTTATTGCGAACTGCTTAGAGGTTGACCTTACTGGCATGATCTCAACAACTCTTCATGTTTTATGCGCGTCGTGGTCCCAGAGACCCAGCGGATACAAAAACCTCCCGAAACAGATGGGGTCCAAACAAAGCCACGACGCCTCCTTACGGGAGCACGCGTACTCTCAGCATTCCCCCCGATGTCAACGACCCTCCTGGCTAGAGACGCTGCCATGTCTGACTCAACAGCGGAGTGACAAGCCTCTATTTGCCCGCTTGTTTTAACCCGACATGGCCGCGTATGTACAAAACGGTTTAAGCTCAGATCGTTACCCCCAGCTCTCCACGTGACAACCATCTTTGTCCAAAACGTTTGAAGCCGTTTAGCGGTATTGTAACAACGTGAGTTCCGCTTACCTTTTGCTAAATCAAATCATGCTACCTTAGCCAGGTGCAACTGCAGGAATCCTTTCTGCTACAAGTAACCGCATTCTGCGTTGCTTTCGTGAAGTCTGCATTTTCGTAGCGGATATGCAAACGAATTTCTTTACAGACGTCTCATTAGCATAAAACTATCGTAATTATGTATAAAATACAAACAAGACGTATACTTTGTGATTTCAGTATAATATCAGTTGTTTTTTGTGTATTTCGTCAAAGCTGAGGGCCAATTTGACTTTAATGTTCCTGATAGGTGACACAAGCACAAAGGACAACAACAGTCCTTGTACTTGATCTATTGGCTCTTTACAACAATTCTACAGACAAGCTTATGTATATTTTGGACTTTGATTGAATTTTGCTGTTGAGAGACCATTTTACCATAAAACCATTATAGTACCAAACGAGTAATGTAGCCTGTCGGCCGTCACGTGACCAAAGATGGCAAACGTTATGCCTTACTTCGAATAAGTATAAAACAAAGCATTCTTACTTGAATGCCGTTTTCCTACACCAAAGAAAATATTTGAAATAGGTCTCAAATTAAATACTGAGCAGGTGAAACGTAATTAGTCGGCTGTCTCCCGCATTTAGACCTATTCCGACAACAGGTGTGACTGATGTGCAGGTAGTGAAGGTTTTTAACCCCGTATAACACCTGCGCTTGTGTGCCACGTATGCAGCTTCCACAAAACACCTGTGCTCACATGTGTAAATCTGTTTAAGCGCATCCTCCCAGATGGCGCATCAGGTTTTTGACCTCCGAGATGTCCCATTTGTAATGCTGCGTCGGGTCAGAAGCTCTTGTCTCCTCCTCCTCCCAGCGTGCTGTTATGTGCGCTCATCCCTAGAGAATGCCACAGCTTCCCGCCAAAACCTCAGAGAAGTCGATGACCGCGCATCCATTTTTGGCGCTCGCGATGTGTTTGCAGGTTCTACGGATTCAATTTGATAAATTTACAACATCATTCAATCCTTTTGAACAAACACTTTTCAGATTGCTTATGAAGCCCGGGCCGCAAAGGAAAATTTATTAATTAAAAACGAGAAATTAATCACTGAAGGAAGAGCGATGCTTGGAATGCAATCAATTATGGATCGCACTGACCGCAAGGTTGTTCAGTGATGCAATGCCGCTCGGTCATTGCTCAGCATCAGTACCGGTAATTAGATTCTAAATTTACTCACTTATTCCTACCGCATAATGAAACGGCGCTACTTCGAGGGTTAGATGAACGCCAAACAAAACAAATAATCGCAAGAGGGAAGAATCCAGGGACCTCTGCGGATGCTAAACGGTCATCCCCAGAGGAATGAGTTCTCGTCCGCGTGTCAAAAGAGAGATGCACCGCCGTTTGTCACTGCTTGTCAATTCGTGTCCTTAAATACATTCATAATCCCAGCTTAGAAGGGTGAATGCCTTCAGGAATCTTGAGTTCATAATTACAGAAAGAATTGTTTCAAAACAATTACCTAATGGCCACGCCCTCTCGCGATGCAACAAAGCGAGATGGACATTTGTTGTTATAAAGATAAAAGTCCCGCCAGAGATAAAGGAGATCCAAGCATTCCTGTTTTGAAAATACCAAATGGCGGCTGTCATTGGCTGCTGGTCACGAGGTATGCGAGTGGTCGTTGCTGACCGTCGAGCATTGGCATGCAGTGGAGTTACGTAACTAGTTAGTTACTTAGACTACTAATGTAAACTGATATCGTATATGAACGTCAGCTCAACCTTGTTGCTCAAGGCATTATGCAACATGTAGCAATCCTTTGCAAACAGTAACCACTGCATTACGTATTCTGTTATTCTTGTTGCTATAAAAGTTCTAGTTTAACATTGCAGTAGGTCCACACAAGTCAATCTTGACATGTTCCAGGCTTGAACTGCAGACTCTTTTGCGGTTACTTCCTTGGGATGAACATCTTACAAATTGTTTAATGCTGTGCAGGATATACCCGTGGTCTCAAAAGTTTCTGTCCATTTTTTCTTTTCGCTTAAAATTCAAACTGCTTATGTATATATACATATATGTATGTATGTATGTTTTGTGGCAAATAAAGATTATTATATTTAATATATATATGTATACATATATAGTTATGTATATATATGTATATGTAGTTATATATACATATATATTATACATAATAATCTTTATTTGCCATAAACCATTGATATTCATAACCATAAAAGCATAAAGGAACAGTATCTGTAAGAATCCTTTGATATTTATTCTTTTTTGATCTCCATTGTTATGATGACGTCACACCGAGTGTGTAAAATCACAGCCCGGTAAAGAGCTCCTTCGATTGCCAACTCAAATACAACTCCAATTCAGAACATCATTTGGACTACACTATTCCCTCATTATTAACAATGCAGTTTTTTAACATTACTCACGGTGTAAATTTCTCAATGCAAAATTTCCCCACCTTGCGGATTGGTTACTAAGCGTTTAAAATTTTCAGGGAAGATTTAAAATCTTCTATTTGACACGGCAATTTTTCATCTGAAGAAAAAAACTTACGCGTTAAGACCAACAGCCCTTCGTGAACTTGAAATAAGACAAAGTTTGTTGTGCCAACTCTTGCTGGTGTTGGAGATTTAATGCACGTGCTAATCATTAGCTGAAGGTGTTTTAAGTGACTTTCAAACGTTTCGTTAAAGAAATAACAACTAGAAAATGTAAAATGTATAGCGACTTCTGAAATCCTCGGTATTTTACAGAAACAACAAATGTTTTATATGCGCATATGCTCAACATATGAAATAGTTACGAAAAGATATAAAAATTCATTGAAATTATTCATTACATGAGACACTGATCGTCAAATATGATTTCCTTTACACTGTTTTGCAGAGGGAATTACAGTGATAAAATGGCTGATTTGTATAACTTAGAAAACTGTTAAAAACAGTTTTACCTGCCCAGTTGAAAATATTGGGATCAACTCCCCCACATCCGAACCGATTTGCTGCTTAATTTCATTTGCACAAGAATTGACATCAATGGTATATGAAATCATAACGGATAGACCACATACTGCAATAATTTGTACGCAAATAAGAGCAAATATGTAGCACATAGAATTTCAACGTGGTTTGTCCACATTCGACCAGTCCACATAGAGGAAGCCTATAGCCGTCTGTTGCATCAGGATGAATAGTAAGAAGTCTCTTCTGCTGAGATACATAATTACGGCACACGTTATGGACTTAACTATCACTACATACAGTGCAACACAAATGTTAGAAAAATTTTCTATTAAATATAATGGCCCTTACATATGGAATTCAATTGCTCCAGCTATTAAAAATGCCAACTCGCTGTCCATATTTAAAAAAATTATAAATTAAATTTACTTGAAACATATAACTGATCACTCAATCATGATTTGTTGTTTTTCATTTTCAAAAACTTCCTCTCTAGTATAATAATATTTTTATAACTTCCCACCCGTATTTATATTTGTACATATTGTAATATTGTATCTGTATATATTGTAATTTTTTCGTAACTAATTCTAGTGGCCTACTATAAGCTAGCTTCTTAGGTCTCTATGAAGAATTCATGAATTGTATCATATTTTTGTATTAACAAAAACTGATTATCGATGCACATGTAATGTATATGTATATGTTTAGTGCGAAATAAATCTATTAAAATCTAATCTAATCTAAATCTAAATGTGTACAGTTTGATTCCTCTGTCATGTGATTCTCTCCTTCTGGCAGACAAAGGCTTCGAAGCTACTAACAGAAAGAAGCCTATTTCGTTCCTCTTCTTCTCTGTAGCATTATTTAGTAGACCTGGCAAGTAGGCGGGCACATGAGAATGTAGTAGTCAAGACTAAGCATGCGCGACTTCCTAGAACCTGTCAAAAATTTCATTTTTACAGCCTTATATTATATTATATTATATTATAATATTATATTATATTATATTATATAATATAATATAATATAATATAATATAATATAATATAATATTATATTATATTATATTATATTATATATTATATTATATTATATTATATTATATTATATTATATTATATTATATTATATTATATTATATTATATTATATTATATTATATTATATTATATTATATTATATTATATTATATTATATTATATTATATTATATTATATTATAATATACTATATTATATTATATTATATTATATTATATTATATTATATTATATTATATTATATTATATTATATTATATTATATTATATTATTTTTATTTTATTATTATTATTATTATTATTATTATTATTATTTTATAATTTTTCGCCCGTAGTTGATTGCCACAAATTTATAATCGATATTTCAAGCTTATCGGTGGACCACGTGAATTAGACATAAGTACGTATGAACTATTGTGGCCGTTAACCAAAGATGTCAAGTGTTTCGCAGCATTTAGAACAGCCCGACATTTATACAAACTGCGTCTTTGTTTTTGCACGGTACATGATGAGGCTAAGTTTGGAGCAAACGTTACCTGCGTGTGACTTGTATACCCTGCAAAATAAGCTTTGATATTAACTTTGTATGTACCTAAATAGGCGATGTCCTGATTCTTTGCAGTAAGTCTGTATTTGCAGGTACTAGATAAGTGAGATACTGTTTACCTGTGCACAGAGTGAGTCATGCACGCTGCATGTCTTACCTATCAAACTTTCCATGCAGCGTGCTTTACAGCTGTCGTGAACAGGTCCAGATGTCCAGAGGCGGACACGACCAATCACGTTCTAACATTGTGTAACAACTATCACTAGACGACAGACTGTCACAACGGTTGGTAGAAGCGGTGGTCGATAAAAAATCACTTGTCAAACAAAAAAGGGACATTAATGGGCACATATGTCCAGAGGCATACCAGTAGTGTCAATAAAAATTATATATTAATGTTTTTTGTAATATTTGTATTAATTTAATGCTTTTTGCAAAAATTATCATCGTGTGTTCGTGGTAAATCTAGCAATAAAAAAATAAAACAATTTAGAACATCTTTGATAATTGCTGAAAAGTCTGATACAGGGAAGTCGATTAGACAGGTTGAAACTGATTAAACATTACAGCCGCGATGTTTCGAGCAAAGTACGTGTACTTCAGTTTAACCTGGCCTTTATAGCAACTTTTAACCGTTGACTGTATTGATATAGCCAGCCAAAAACTAGGACAATAGCTATTATAGAAATTGTACTTTACACATGCCACCACCCAAGTAAAAATAGCACAAAGGTACTCTGTAAATGATTCATATTTAGACTATGGCTGCTGTAAATTTTTTATGGTTTTGTATAACTGCATGGTATTTTTACAATTTAAGTGCAGTGTAGTGACAACACCACTTTATCATTGTACTGTACATTTTTTCTAATGCTGAGCTTTCTTTATGCACGTTAAATTAA
>JAQGDQ010001269.1:0-35000 GCA_030141605.1 Tubiluchus corallicola | reverse complement strand
AAAAAGCGTTATTTTACATATATTAAGTCGTGTGCGTTATAGGTACACATACAAGTTACTGCACACTTTTTCGTGAACTGACTCTGTACACTTTATAATTTATAGCAGCGCAAAGTTGTGCACAAATAAAGTCACTTTATATAAAATTTTCCGTTTCACGAAGTGACTAATGAGAGTCGCTTCAACTAAAATAAATTAAACTTGGCCAGTAAAAAAACTTTTTTACAAATAAATTAGGACTTGATTTTCACATATGTACAGTTCACTATACACATTTACTTTGGACCCGAATATAATAATAAGTTTTAATAAAACTGGCAGTAAGTTTAATATACTTTTATTAACTTGAATTTAAAAAAACTTAGCAATGCGCCAATACCTAAAATAAAAATGTAGTAAAATTTCCCAACTAACTATCTTTTCTTGTCATCTAATAAATCAAATAAAAATTGCAACTATAAAACTTTTTAGTACAAAAATTGCAAGCATAAAAACTATAACTAAAAAAGAACTAAAAACACTAGATAAATCAGAATTTGTTAAATACGTAATCCATTATATACAAGGAAATATCAGTTTGCTTTGCCATTCCGCACAGTATAATAAAAGCACACACATAGCTGGTGCATTTTCTGCCTCATATATACATAGGTTTTTAACAATATACACAAATAAATCTCATTTATACAATGGCCTATTAGCACCAAGCATTTCCATTGCTATAAAAAGCTTAAGTTGCTGTTTTGGCAGTTAATTAAATAAAATACATATATTGATAAGTATACAAAATCCCTGCAAATGCTGTGATGACATGTTTAGTAACACTGTACCACAGTCAGCTTTAACAAATGTCCCATAATGCATCAGCACTGGATAATGGCATTTCTAAATGTGAGTAATACTCAGGCAAACTTTGGTGACTGACATTTTTGTTGGACATAAAAGCTTAAATTGTGGAAAAATTTACGAATTATTTTTAAATTAGTACCATGCAATGCATTATGGGCTTTCACGGCAAAATAAGAAAATGTGAGCAGGCACTGTAAGGCACATACAGATACAACATGCTACAATAGGGGTATCCCATCAGACTTCACATAATACCAAAATAAAGCTGATTATATTGGTCAAAGTTGCCATGATAATACATAGTACTCTCACGAAATCAAATTTGCTGTTTCAACTGTTACACATTGACAAGAGTATTGTTCATGTTGTTCGCTGCTCAGTCTAGTCTTCCATCTTTTGCCATAAAAAATAATTTCAGATGTTCTTGTGTTTAAACATGTTGCACAGTAATGTCTTTGTTGTCGTTTTCACTCTTCCGCCCTTCACTAGACGTGTTGCGAGCAGCTGACCTCCGATGACGAAAAGAGGACCTGGCTGGATCAGCCGCTCGGGGCACCTCTAATCATAAACTATCAGTACTGCTTAATGACGATTGTCCCAGAGAGCGATTGGTTACGTTTCTCCTCATGTTATTCTTGAGGTCCTCCGGACTGCCCTGGTGCATCCATTTGTGTTGCAGAACCTCTTCTAGGGTCGGTCTCTCTGTGGCTCTGTATGATAGACACTGCCGAATGAGATCACGGCAATCTGCAATGAAAGCAACAGACCGTTAAGTACAACATTCAATACTCAAATCACACGCTACCACAGCTGCGCTAAAGAGCCATCGAGAAACAAGGTCACCCCAATTTCACCCCGTGGCCTGTATTGCTTGTTAAACTAAATATCTGCCGAAAAGTAGATCACCCATTAGAATACACATAATTGTTCTAGTGATAGTAGGTTTAGCCTCAAATTCCCCTTAACAATGTATTGTTACAGCTAGAAATCGGGTTGCAAAGTGGACGGCTAGAATTTTGAGTGGCAGCGATTATAGACAGACCAAACTTTCAATTTCGGTTTAACTGCAGACGACAGGTGTTAGATTAGAGCCAGCTTGTAAGTGGACTGCACGTAAGAACAAAGAGAGTTATTTATTATGCATTTACCAGTCTAGACAGGTTTTTTAAGATATGATACAGTTTCAGTAAGCTTGTCACAAGGTTACTAAGCACTACCAAACGTTATAGGTTGCAAAAGGCTCCACCTACCGGCTGATACTCTGGTTCTGAAAGACACTTCGGCTCTGCAAATTTTGTCATCCTCCTCAAAGGGGATGTCTCCACACACGAGGTCATACAACAGGATCCCTAGTGACCACACGGTGGCGCTGCGTGCGTGGTACCGATGATGTTTGATCCATTCTGGTGGACTGTAGACCCTCGTACCTGTAAGAGAAAGGAAACCATACTTAGAACAAGTTTCATTATGAAAGTATTAGATGTCCATTATTCGAGGTACGAGCCTGCTGTTAGCATTTTTCTGAGCATTTCTCTTTTAAAAAAAACAGTTGTTAAAACTATTAAAGTGCGAGGAAAGGATAGAAAAGGAGAACGGAAATATGCCAGTTAAATTAAAGACATTCGGCAAATTGAGTGAAATTGCTTTGCAAATTGAACACATGGCTCAGCGTCGCTAATACGCACGGGCATATATAAAAGTAATATTTATGGTATTCAACATTAGTAGCAATTACAGTGACACACAACGGTTCCTGGCACTGGATAATTGCTGATTCCTGCCAAGTGAATCGACTTTCTCTATAACGCCATTCGGGGATCGATCATTTCTAGTGAAATCTAGTGCATCTCGATTTTCTTCCAATTAGCCTGAATACAGTGCCCGAAAGTGACTGTCACCTGCAGTTGTCATGGAAACCGTTTAGTTGTTGTTTACAGCGACACTTCGTTTGTCCACTCTGCGACCAAGCGAATGGATCGATAAGGTTCAGGTTGATTTTGTGGTCAGCTTGAACATGACACCATTAACGAGATTCAAGGTCTCCTAGGGGAAACTGAACGGAGCGCCTCTGTGCCAGCCTCCCGCTCTCACCAGCAGCAGCTCTTTCATAAGAGCCGTTTCCCAGCGATAACCAGTGGTCAATGGTCAAGGTCTGGCACTGTGCCAAGGCGAGAGGATTAGCCTCATTTCAGCACTGGTCAGCTTGGTCAGCCAAAGCCGATCCACAAATACATTACGGACGTGGGGCTACGATTCAATTAAGCCCGAGTCGAAACTAAATGATCGAGAATGCATAGCCACCAACTCAATAGGAAAAACAATTTCATAGTTGCATAATTCTATCAACGAAGTTTATGTACTGAGCTTTGAACAAGCCAAAGAAAGCAAACAAAATTCTTTGCCTAAATCTGCTGACAAGGTCAAGCGTACTGGAAAGATTTGGGCGGAATATTATTGCCTAGTCAAAGCGTAAATACCAGGGCGATGCACCTCGTTGTTTTGATATTACTCATCAATGGTCACGTGATTCATAACTGCGTAGCTCCTTGAAAACGCGCTTAGGGTGAAAAAACTACGAAGTGCTTTATTATCACGAGGGGGTAAACTATCTTGCTAGCAGGGTCCTAAGGACAAGAAATAAACTAGATAAGTACATTCAGGTCCGCGTGATCAGTACATGACACGTGGTTATGACAAGTAATATGCGTTGCTAACAAACATATCTACACAGATGCGCAGAAGTTGTTTACAAAATTCGCCTTTATTGATCTGTCTATAATCTTCTGTTGAAGCGTGCGTCCTTGGCAACGGTGCGGAGGCGGAAACTGGGATTTCGCAATCAACCTGCCAGGACAGTCTGCCACGCGCCTTAACAATATTTACCGATACGTACTACGTAACCATGACAACGGGAAGCAGGAGATTCGCGTGTGTTGTTGTGACGCGCTACTTTCTCTCTCTCTCAAAGAATGAGATTTTCGCAATCTATCGGCGTGACGCAGTTAAATAATACCAAGCTAATGAACAAGCTGTGTCTCCTACGAGCTTCCTCAACGAGGCAGAAACACGCCGCTTTGAGTTTAAACAGCCATTTCACAAGGGGCCAATCCGCGAAGTCAACGACACACAAAACCAGTTTAGCCCATAGTGCAGTGTCAATACCCCACTTACTCGCATTGCTATATTTGGCCAACGTGCTAATTCCTCAACCGAGTGTCAAAAACGCTTAATCAAATGACGAATAATAAGCCGATTATCTGGCTTTCTCAAAGAAAAATTGAGAGTCAGCCAGGAGACAGCAGACACAGTAGGTGGTACAGTGGACAGCAATATATGGACAAGAGACGAACAGTAGGTGGTACAGTGGACAGTAAAGTATGGACAAGAGAGAGAAAGATAAGCCAGTAAAAGTGACAAAAGCTAAAAATAAGCCCTGGCCTCTTTTGTGTAGAGAAAACCGGGTACTGTATTACAAATTCAAGCACTTTCACGATGTTTCATCATGTATTAGAAAACAAATAATTTCGAGGAAATTAATAACATATAATTTCAGATCATAAAATGCTTTCGGTAAAAAACATTTGGGATACAAGAGTAATAACAAACTGGAATGGTTTACAGTTTAAAAAAATACCAAATTCTGCTAATTTGAGCTTGGCCCATTTTTACAATTTTCAAAAATAGCAAAAACGCGGCATAGACAAAAATAATGCAAACAACAGTGCTAACAGCAAAACAATTTTGCAAAATAGACAAAACAACCAACCGATGTATAACAACCTTCAAGACAACATGAAAGTGAAATTTAATGAATGAACTACTTCAATCAATGTAACATTCAAATGTATCTACAGAATAACTTAAATTCAGTTTCACAAAGTTATTGAAAATAAAAAGTTAAAAACTCACCATCAAAAACCGTGTAGACGGTATCCTTTAACCACGATCCAGAACCAAAGTCGATCAACTTTAGCTTTCCCGTTTTCTTATCTACCAGAATGTTTTCATCTTTAATATCCCCGTGCACAACACCAGCGTTCTGACAACATATCACACATTCCACAATTTGTCTGAAGAACACTCGAGATACGTTCTCGTCCATAGGACCACGTTCCGTAATAAAATCGAACAAGTCTTGTGAATTTTCTGGTCGTTCCATGATCATAATATATCCATTTTCACGTTCGTAGTAATCCATCACGCTTATGACACCAGGAACATTTGCTAGACGTCTTAATAGGCAAATTTCCAGGGGCACTTTGCATCCATTAATCTGTAAAAACCAAAAACAACATAAGAAAATAATTCAACAAATTCAACATTAATTATGCAAAATTGCTATGCAAAGTCAAAGGCTCGGCTGTATTAAGCCTCCACAGTGGCTTTTAACCGTCGGTTTAGTTGAAATGAGAATTTAGGTCAATGATCTACACTAGTCAGTAATCGCTGAGGCAAGCCCAGCGATTGAGTTCACATGTAGAAGTGGTACCACTGTTACGAAATACCAGCACAGGCTTGCTAAAATAATTACAGGTATGCCTACCTGCCCCCAGTCAGTGACTTTTTCTTTGGCAACGTGCTTGATGGCAACAGGAAGGTTGTCCCTCACTCTAGTACCCGCAAAAACGGTTCCAAAACCTCCACTTCCCAGCATAGGACCGACTGTGTAAGCCTTCTCGAAGGACTCCCGTTCTGTCAAAACTGAAAAATAAAAAGCACATGAGTTGAAGCGAATCTTTAAAAACATTATCACGTCAGTTTATGAAATTCTAGTTTTAAAAATCACCAAATCACAACTCGGCAGTCTAATAAAGGCTCCAATTACCTTGACGCTCTTTCTCTGCAGTGAAATTCATGTTAGACGTTGGAGAAAACATAGTAAAATTTGATATCTTATTCCCAAGCATCGTACATGTGTGCGAATATGTAGTAGTCTCTCACAATGATAACAAAGCAAATCATGTATTATAATCTTCTATCTACGAACAAGACTGTCAACCACCTTCACTAGAAACCTGCTATGTATGAATCTGAGCTTGAATGCTTCAGCGCGCGCGCTATATACCAGCCGTTGAAATCACTGCGCAAACCGTCTGGCCTTTACCCCTGGCGAACAGCCAGAACGTCTGGTACACTTAGCTTGCAAAATTCAGCGTTTCATGAAAAGTTTTGTAAAACAGCATTATAGAACATGCAATACTTTCGACAATAATGGAAAAAAAATTTCATTATTTGTTTCTAATTGCGAAAAATAAACGCTAACTACAGGAACTACATGCGGATGAACACAAAATTCTATTATACGCAGACTTCACATGAAAATCTACGTCGTACGTGGAATCGTGACGCAGGGTAAGCTGTTAACCAATCAGACGTGGGGGTGGAGTTCACTCAGCCAATAAGCTGCAGCTTGGGATTCCGGGAGCACAGTTTCCCAGTCATTGAGAAAACATTAAGGTTTTTTGCACGTGACGTCCGCCTTTTAATATTTCGCTGAATTAAATGTCAAAGAAAACTAGGCTTGGTTAACGTGCACGTTTTAGAAAAAACATCCCCCTATATTATTTACCGAACTAATCCTTCACTTACGTGGAAATTGGTTCTAACTTTTAGACAAAATTCGTTTTTTTATTAACGAATTGCAAAAAAATTATGTTTTTTATTAACTAATTTTAAGGTTGAATGATCTGCATTTAAAAAAGAGGCGAATAAACTTATATGTCGACCTCTGTTGTTTGGGCATTTTCCATTAGTTCTTTGTTTTGCCCACAAATTTAAAAGTAACGGGGTATTCCTAGACGTTTCGTCAGAAGTACATCTATACTAGGTCCTGGGAAAACCCAAAGTTATGTTTATAGACTACTGGTAGCCCAGAAGGAACTAGTATACATTGTAGAATTATTTATGTAATGTAATACGCAAATTTGCTTGTTTATTTACTTAATTTTGCGTAAAAACGTGGATGTATGTTAAAATAAATAGGCCTGAACGAATTTTACAGACATCGGACAGCAGAAATGAGTAATATGACCGTTTATTCCTGTATTTAGTCAGTTCAACCAGTTAGTCATTCAGTCAGTCATTTATTAATTTAATCGTTCATACATTTACTGGTATCTTATTTGCATACATTAAAAAAGATTAGAGAGAATAATCATAAATAAGTTTAATACGTGATAAAAGAATAATGTTTACATTCGCATGCAAGATACATGGCGAGCATGAGACAGCCTATTAAAAGTAATAAACAAATTACGTTTACATATACTATCAGACAATGATCTAACTTAAAAATAAATTCATTAAATGCAATTAATTTCTATTTGCAGGGTTGAGAGAGGGGAGAGAGAGAGAGAGAGAGAGAGAGAGAGAGAGAGAGAGAGAGAGAGAGAGAGAGAAAGGGAGAGAGAGGGAGGAGGAGAGAGGAAAGGAGGGAAAGAAAAAGAGAGAGGAGTGAGTGCGAGAGACTAAGAGAGGGAGAGCGACAGGGAGAAAGAAAGAAAGAGAAAGAGAGAGAGAGACACAGAGACAGAGAGAGAGAGAGAGCAAGAGAGAGAGAGACAGAGAGAGATAGCAAGAGAGAGAGAGAGAGAGAGAGAGAGAGAGAGAGAGAGAGTGAGAGAGAGAGAGAGAGAGAGAGAGAAGAGAGACAGAGAGAGAGAGAGAGTTGCAAAGTTAGAGTTTATCCAAACAGATTGTAAACTATAACCGACTGGCATGATACATGCCCTATTGGCTACAGCTGCAATAACGCAAAATAATGATTTTACAGAGAGGGTTTATTAGTATTTATTTATTTATCTCATGAATTTCAATCTAAAACTGTGCACACCTGTGCTCAATCCTACACAATTGCGCATCTAGATAAGATATTAATCTTGTATGGGTGGGCCGGATTCCTCTTAAGTGTAACAGCCAGTACACTGATCAAGGGGTGCACGTCCGGATGATGTCATTTAGACCACCTCCAAAATCGGATTCTTTTCTAGTTTGACTCATCTTAACTTGTTTACGGTTTCACTATCGGTATTATAGCTACGTGACTCAAGTGTGAGACAGCAAAGTTTTCTGCAAGCTCATACGTGATTCACCGTAAACACGCAGCGATAATAAACTATGATTCAGCTGAACTATGTCCAACCTCCACGAAGCCAGTCGGTCACGTGATCACCCGCTACCGGCTACTGGGCTTCTTTACTCGGAATTCCCGCTACGCGTAATTGAAATCGCTTTCCAATATCACTGCAGGTTAAAGCTAGGTGATGCCTAAATGATTTTGTAGAGATGCGTCAATGTATCATACGGGATTTACCGAGATTGTTCTAAATCCCCTTACATTCTTTACGGAACTAATTCTGCACTTGCGCGGAATTGTTTCCAAGTTTCGCGAAAAATTCGTTTTATATTAACAAATTTTAAAGACTAAACTTATAGGTATAATAATTTATCCCCACTGTTATTAAATGTTATTGCGGAATGCCCACACTGCATCTCGACACTAGGCGGAGGAGCTGCACAAGCAGCCAACGGCTAGAGAGCGGAGGCGGTCAAGTGACCCAACGGCCATGTGTAGAGGAGTAAACCTTCCAAATCAGGAGTGGAGCCCCGAAGGCGGACCAGTGCAGCATGCTCACTGACTCTGGCAGCTCCTGCAGCCAACCTGGTGCCAAACGTATCGCTCGGGTTTCCTTTGCACTACACCTGGAAGGAAGAGAGGGGGTTCCTGGGCAACTCAGGATCTCCATACACCTTGCCCAGGCGTGCGCCCTGGAGACGTTCTAATCTCTTGGTGCACACTTCCTTGTCTTCCGAGACACAAGGATGCCAACCATATATTAAACATTATTGTAAAAAAAAATATGAACATTCTCTGACAGGGTTGGAAATTGGCAACTAAAGATGGTAGTCATACTGCTGCATTTTCCATTAGTAATGGCTACTAAATGAGCAGTTTGTTCATAGTTAAATACAGCAACCCGACTGCACCATGTTAATCTTCGCGTTCTTTGAAATTTTTGTACACTTTCTGACATTTTAATTCCAAATAACGAAAAACAGTTTCCATGTTGTTTTCCAACAAATTTTCTACTATTGTTATTAACGTTGTTGCAGTTTATAAACAGAATTAACAAAATTTATTATTGAACCCAAATAACGGTCATAGAACATAGCGGTTTTGCAACTTTATTGACAACAATAATGCTTATTAAAGGTAAGAAATCTTGGAGACAAAAACGTATCGGAAAAAAATTTTGATGTATAAAAAATTTGAGTTCAAGATTTTGGATTTTTTTGTACAATTATGACTCTGTGTAGCAGTTGCGAGAAAAATATTAAATATTGCAGGTGGACGCAATCATATAACGGTACTCCATAATCGATGAGCGTGCTACGTCATCATCGATATCGTCGATGATATTCTTGCGCCATCTGTAGTCAAAAGCTAAACTATATAATACTCATAAGTTTGCACACACTTCTTACGTAATTGTATTACTCTGACTGATAAATTGAAACTACACCTATATACGCTATATACCTATATAACTATACCTATATACTATATACTATAAATAACGCTGCTACAAACCAAAAGGTACAACTATTTACCATATTTGTTTTTATTATCAACCACTAATTAACTGAAACCACTTTTATCATAACTTTTATCCACGTTGCGCCATCTGTTGGGTAAAAAGTAAAACCGATAATAAAAACTTACAAAAATATAATTTTGCGCTGCTTTTCACAGTTGTGCGTACGAAATTAGTTAACAGATTTACCATCGTCAAGTAACAGCCGTTACAATTACTTAATACATATAATAATGTTTTAAGTTATATGTATAGACTATAGCCCTGTTAATTGAGCAGACGCCTTTAACCCTTTCAGTCACAAATTATTTTTTTAATAAGAAAAATTTTTTGGCTTGGTACTTTTGTTCAATATGTCCATATCGTCTACACACAATAATTTTTTTTCTACCTGTGCCCGTGCGCTAAATATAGCTTGTATCCCACGGGATACATTGGGATTCAATGGAACCCTAAAATGTGCTTCATTTTGCAATTGCTGATAATTTTTTAAAGTATTTAAGACATTTAGTATGCACGCTATGCTGATCTGTACAAAGTCGTCTCTAAAGTACTGTACCTTGCACAGTTTTTTATGCTATGTAGATTTTCTAGTTTGCCATTTTATCACTATTTTTAGTCTATTCTTATTGGCTTAAATCAAAATAACTATTAACAGATCAAATAATTGTCAGTTTTAAAATTTTATTAATTTTAAAGGCAGAAAATATTCTTGTATCCCACGGGATACAATGGGTATAAAAGGGTTAAGAGCATTCCCTATCTAACGCGGATGCGGAAATTAATCTACTGATTTCAGCACAAAGATGTAGTACAACGTCGAAGCCGATACGGCTAAATCAGTGCGAGTCAGATGTCCATGAAACCATCTCTTATCCACGACTTGAACCTTCTTGCATATCCAAGCATCCGTCTTTCTTCATCGAGTTTTTCGGCACAGTTGTTGACTAGGGATCTCCATGCCGGACGGTCGTGAACTTCGAAAGGCAACTTGTCCAACTCTCCACCTTTCCTCAGAGAGAACTTCACCTTGTCCTTGAAGCGAAGGAGAGGACGACCAACACTGCGAGAGCCACTGGTTAGTTCTCCATGAAGAAGAGCCTTTGTCGGTCTCTTATCGTTCATTCTGACCACATGCCCAAACCACCGAAGTTGAGCCTTAGTAAGCGTAACCTCGATATCCTCCATCTTGGCACGAGCCAGCACGTCTTCGTTTGGCACATAGTCGTCCCAGCGAATACGAAGGATGTGACGCAGATGTCTCTGCTGAACCGCACGAAGAGACCTGACCTGATCTTGATAGAGCGTCCACGTTTCCTGACCATAGGTAAGCTGCGGAATGATGCATTGCTTGTACACCTGCAGTTTAGTGGCGATGGTAAGATTACAAAGCTGTAGCATCTACCTCTAATTCGCAGCTAGCAGCTTTCAGAGATAAATTATGATTTATGAAATAAATAAATTAACATAAAATACAAAAATAGTGGCATTGTGACAGTTCTCCAAAAGCAAAATATATATTTAAGCGCTGTCATTGTTATAGCTGTCCGGTTTTCATCAAGATATTGTACTGCTGTCCACTTTTAACGGAGGCAGGACGGATGGCACCGCGGCCCACACCATGCGGCATGTCCCAATTAAGTCCTTCAACACCAAACCCAAAACAGAACCCGAACAAGGGAGTCGAAATGACAATTTTATTACTACATATCACACCCCCAATAAGGAACAAACAGCTTACCTAGAAGAACGGAGTTTGCGGCAAAGTCTGTGAAATGTGAACAGAGCTGCAATGAAAGACACGACCTCTGACAAGGGTCTACAGCAGACCTTCCCTTTGTGTAAGCTCAGGTGTGCACGTGACTAGTGGCTTTCACTAAGACAAGGTCAGAATACGAGTCTGTGGCAGATAAAGCCACGTTCACACGCACACCTGAGAAAATCTACTGTATTCCCTGCCAGCATTACATTTCATTTCACCACAGCCCCGTAGTGCAATATGATAATGAAGAGGTCGCAGGAATTACAATTATGACAAATTACAACAATTTTTGTACGCGCATCTGTAACGCGCACATCATAAGAAGACCTGAAATTTGCAGGTCGAAGACACACCTGGGTACCGCAAAAATTATGGCTTCAGCGTGCTTTCAGAAAGCACAGTAGCCTAAGCGCTAGTGAAACCATTGGAAAGCTGATTTACAACCTCCGCGGATACGCTTAATAAATCATAATTAGTAGCATTGATTACGTAAAATGTAATGACCGTTCAAATCAAGCTTGGAAGCCAATTTTTGTTGAAAACCGTCGATCGCTCTGGAAGCTAAGATGAATTTCAAGCTGTTTCAGCACGCAAAAACAGCAATTTCCATGTATTCGACAGCATAGAGGGATTAAAATTTACATGCGTCCTGTAAAATACGCCTGGAATAAATCGTTAGCGGTGTATGTAATACGCGAAAATTCATTCGATGCTGTGCCTCCGATGGTAATTTATTTGGCGATATGTATTTGTGATCACTTGGCTAGAATTAATGGATCTTTAGTTGTGAATGTGTATTTATCGGACAGAAAGCTAAATGACTATAACAGCTAGGCTGAACGAAGCAATGAGTTTAGTTGTTTTGCTGCAGTATCAATAATCGATTATTATTGTTGTTGTCGTTGTCGTTGTCGTTGTCGTGGTCGTTGTCGTGGTCGTGGTCGTGGTCGTGGTCGTGGTCGTGGTCGTTGTCGTTGTCGTTGTCGTTGTCGTTGTCGTTGTCGTCATCATCATCATCATCACCATCATTATCATCATTATCATTATTATTATTTACAGTGTTAAAAAGACTAGAAAAGCAATAAGTGCTACGGGAAAAGCATAATTAAGTAGAATAAATTTTTTGATAATTTTATTTTAAATCACATTACTGACTTAATGACAATTGATCTGTCATTAAATTACTATAGAATCCGGTTGTTAAATATGGAGTAGTCGTCCCTCTGAGGTGTGTAACAACTTGCTTCTCTAAGTCAGATCAACTTAGAGAACTTAACTAGAGCAGGAAACGTTTTAAACTAGTAAGCCTAGCCGAGATGCACCGCTTTGTTGCAAATGGAAAAGGACCATCGACTTCTTCGGCTGGTGGAGAGGCCAGAGAGCCTAAAGCAACATCTCCGAACACTCGCACTATTGCAAAGTCCTCGGTGCAAATGGGTGACGGTCGTCAGGAAGGAATTCGAGACCTAGATTCGAAACAGTCAAAGTGTAGCAAACATTCGATTACGCAAAGATTCGACAAAGGAGACAACGAATTCGATTTTGATGACCTTAGTACCTGTATTAGTATTAGTGAGTCTAGAAAATATAAACGGAAACCGTCGAAAGAGGAGAAGAAATACTCAGCGGCCATCGATAATGACCACAGCTACACTTTCAGAAAACCGGAGCCTGCTAGCTGGCTTTTTGGAAACGAGGAAAGGCAACAAACTCATAAAACCGAAGTTGAGAAAGTTGAAAGACGTCAACCGAGCCAGCAGCAAGGACAGTCGCCAAAGAAAACACAAGAATTAGACATGTCTCCGCTACCTAATTCACAACCAGATTACAATTATCTGGTAAGTAATTCATTAACTGATTTGTCATTAAGTTGTAAAATTGAAGCCAAAACAGTTTCAAACATAAGCTGGTAATATTCTCGTCTTTTTAATAGAATCATTATAGGATTATGACCATCTGCATGCTGTAGGTTTAACAAATTAGTGATGACGACGATGATGATAGCGATTAACTATGTTACACCAAAATTCAATGAATTCGGTATTTGACCACATATAGGTATATAGCAACCGTATACAAAATCATGACCTATAAGCCTATGGGTACTACATATCTCATACTAGAAATCTGTAGTAATATTTCTAGGAACGACAAATAACTATGGACATTAAAAGCAAATCATAAAGCTGAAATCGATGCGTTTTAAAGGTGAAATTACAGAAACATTTTGGGTATTAGATGGCCAAAGAAAATTTCAAACAAAGATCTATATGAAAAAATAAAAGAAGAACCTTGGACAACAAAAATAAAAAGATGTCGTTTAAGATGGATTGGACATATGCTTAGACTACATAATGATATTCCTGTGAAGATAGCTCTTCAACAAGCCATAGAACCAGCTAAAAAACCTGCAGGAGGACAAATGTTAACATATTTAGATTTTGCACAGAAAGATTTAAACACTTCAGCATTGATCCTTAGAAATAAATGCACTTGGGGCATTGCAGTGTGCAGGGAGTCCTGGCATAGGGAGGTGAGCAGAATCATTACCCCTGGACGTGTGATTCATTGGATGATGATGATGATGATGATGATGATGAAATAGGCTTATTAATTTTTTGCTTCTATGGAATTCCAGGTAAGACACAATTGAAGCTAAAATAAAGGTCAGCTCTAACCTGTTGACTCTGACCTCTTTAGTCTTCACACATGCCATTTGCGGCTCCTAATTTGTAAAGTAGAAATAACTTTCGAACAAAAAATATTCGAATCTGTGAACAATCATCAGGTTTTCATTGTTTCAAACATCAATTCGAAAGAACATTGAACGACAAATGTGGTTAAAATACGCATTGTTAAATTCTATGCAAAATGTAGCTCTATGTGAAAGTGAAAGATCTATTATAAGTGTTTAGCAATTTACAATACAGACATTTGGTTTGATTATTTTACAATTTATGGTAAGCTTGTAATCACTGATAGTATTATTTTCACCGGTCAAACTTATAGCATTTTCATGTGTCTCCGAAACTGACCAAGGCGGCATCTCTCAAGGATAGCTAATAGGCAAAAAGGCCAATCTAATCTAAAACAGATGCAGTTGTAAGGTGCTTACCAAGTGTATAGCAACCAATTTGTAAAAAATAATTATTGTTGTTTTAACTTAAACCAACCTGCATCTTACCGAACAGCCATAATTATTGTGTGTTGTCAAGCCAAAGTTTTTTAGACTCGTGATTGTTGGCAGGGCCTATTTCAAGGGGGGGGTATTTCCCGGGGCCTCACCCTCCAGGGGGGCCTCGCGCCAAGGTAAATTTTTTTTGCTTTATGTGAACATACATACATACATTGCTCTCTCTCTCTCTCTCTCTCTCTCTCTCTCTCTCTCTCTCTCTCTCTCTCTCTCTCTCTCTCTCTCTCTCTCTCTCTCTCTCTCTCTCTCTCTCTCTCTCTCTCTCTCTCTCTCTCTCTCCCCCCCCCCCCCCCCCCCCCCTCTCTCTCTCCCTCTCCCCCCCACTGCCTCTCTCTCTCTCTCTCTCTCTCTCTCTCTCTCTCTCTCTCTCTCTCTCTCTCTCTCTCTCTCTCTCTCTCTCTCTCTCTCTCTCTCTCTCTCTCTCTCTCTCTCTCTCTCTCTCTCTCTCTCTCTCTCGCCGCACGCGCGCCGTTTGCCAGTATTGACAAGTATTAAGAACTGGTCTTGAGAATAAAGCAGTTTTTCTTTCAATTGTTCTTTCCTTTAACAACTGTATAACTCCATATTTTCTCTTCGAAAATGCTTCTCCGGTGTTCTAGCAGTTCAAAAGTTTTCTGGGCGCCAACCATGGTACCGACCGCCCAACGCCCCCCCCCCCGATGGGGCCTCACACGCCCCACTTCCCCGGGCCTCGCCTAGGATGAAATAGGCCCCGATTGATGTTTGAGAATGCCAGCAAAGTCAACTATTAAGTTGGTTAAACGAACAATAGCATTTAGTTGACTAAACGCAGTGACACGTACTACTTGCTTGATAGGATGCACATATTTTAATTGCTTTAGGCTGACGAAATAGTATTTGAAACATTTCACTCTAACAGCGGTTTGGAGTTCCAATGTCTCTGGCAAAAAGGAAAACGATTTTATCTGGATTCTTGGGAGACGCAGGAGTGGCAGCCATTTCCAGAGGAGTGGTACGGTGCGGGCAGTTTTTCTCAAGACAACTTAGTGTCTGATAAGGTAACGCTAGTTAACACGTATAGGGGAGACCCGGGTAAAGTGGATCACTGGGCAAAGCGGATCAAATGTGTTTGCTCTTTTTTCCGTAAGGCGTCGCAGTCTACGCACTGTGTGATGTTACATCATCATCTATTGTGTACTTTGCATAAACGACCTCGACCTTTGCAAAGTTTGTCTAAGCGCGATACACAAAAGTAAGTTTTTCACCCACTTTCTTGCCATTTTTCACTTTTATAGATCATGATGATAAATTCCACTTAGTGCAGATTTATTCGCTGCTGTTTTTACATATGATGAATGGTCATTGCTGCTTCATATCAATTTACTTTTGCAAAATAAACAAAATCCATTTAAAAGATATTGTTAGTTATGTTGAACTCAACTGCTCCGGTATGATCCACTATGCCCGTAAAAGATCCAGTTTGCCTTGGAAATTTTGGTTTGGTATTTCGGAATTTTCTGCTAAACGAGTAATAGTAATTACAAGTTTTTACCACATGAATATAGTTGAGTTTCCTACGGAAGAATAGGGCATGTGATTGATTGTTACAGATCAAACGTCTTGAACTCTATGAGCGAAAACCCTTTACCCAGTGATGAGTGATCCACTTTACCCGGGTCTCTCCTATAACATTTTAAATTATATATATTTCAGTTTAAATTAGCTCGCAGTATCTTTGGGAAAACCAATGTAGTTTCAGCATTCTAGCCACTCAAGTTAATAAAACCCAAGGTTGAAAGGATGTATATTCTCCAGCCTGAACGTCGAAAATTAACAAAACGATATTAAAGGTGATAAGCCCTCAACTGAAAACATACTGCTTGAAAACTGTGAATGAACTGTTTTGCAAATTGTTAGAACAAATTTCACAAAAGTTCAAAGGAGCTCACAGTTTGAGAACAGAACACATCACGAAACATCGTATATATCCTGCTTTACATGTCCTGCTTTATAAACTCAACAATAGACAAACAATTTCTTATGCAGCAGTTATGGTGTTGAAATACGTAAAATTTATTCTCTAGATATCGCTTGCTTTCAAGTGTAAAATACTTGTGGATGCGCCCAGTCCAAGCAAAGAAACGGCAAAAATCAGTATTGAACTGTGCGCATCCACACAGTTGGCTTGAAAATACAACTAGTGACTGTTAAATTGTAACAAAATAGACAAAGCAATGCAAGTATCACCAAACGGCATGATCAGCATAGCGGCAACAGAAAATGTAACTACGTGTAAGAACAAGTGTGATTGATAGGTGGGCGTATACTACTAAAGCTTAGGTCACATGACTAAGGCTGGCTTCGTTTTAAACACTTTCAGGAAATGCATGTTTGTAAAAATGCGAAAAGAAAACAAATAATTATAGAATGCTAGATTAAATTGCTTGACACCAACAATACTTTACACCTAATAATCATAAATCAATATTAATTTTTCAAGTCAGTATGTGGCTTCGCCTCTGTGAAAGATATTGGTGAAGACGAAATTGAACACTGGTATAAACAACTAAACACAAGATTAAATATTTGCACAAACTAAAACACTTTTATTGCACTACATAGTTATATGTAACATGACTGCTACACTGAGGACCAGCGTGTCCTGCAGTGATCACGAATGAGTAGACAGTGGCTAGAAGTGGAATCTAGCCAGTTTATATATGTAAAGAACTATGCAAAAACATGGCTTCACATATCCCATTTACAGAAAATAGGGGAGATACAGTGAGTTTGAATATTTATTGGAACATACAATTGCATTAAGGGGTGAATTCAACTAGTAAATGTTTAAAGTAACGAATCAATAGATGGCAGCACCTAAATATACAGTTACAACTTTCACAGCCTCCACCAGCTGATTTTTTCTTGCTTCGCGTTTCAAGTGCTGACATTTTTTCGGCAAAATCTCTGTAATTTGCATTTTTTTCACAGGATTCACCTCCAGACGTACGCAATGAAGCCATCGCTTGCAGTTCAAATTCTCTTGCTGTAACACAGCCCGCGGATGATCGCGCGGGAACCATTCAGCATCCGGTTAAAGGCTTACTGAAGACTTACATGTTTGAGGTATGCATTGAGACTTGTGGTGATTAATTTAGTAAAATCCCGCTAGAGGCGCTGGAGACCTTGTTTAGGCTACTCCTAAGTTTTAGGATTATAATAGTTTCAATAAGTAGCGCTAAAGAATTTAAATATAAAGGTACTCTCTATACTGACAAACGAAAAAACACAAAAACTTAATAAAACTTGCAGACGAGCACATGATCAATTAATATAGAAAAATACATCGCAGGCTTGATGTTCATACGTTTAAAGGTAAGAGAGACTTAATATTTCTGTTGCTCATTCATTGTAAAGCAAGGCTGACTGGCTTAGTTTCTTTATTATACTTATGTCTCTGTATTTTTGTAGTGCTTTGAAACTTCGTCTCTACATTCTGTTTAAATTGAAAAGTCATTTTTGGCAACTTGATGTGTTAAGCTGTGTAAACAGACAAACGATTATGAATTTTCGATAAACATTGATAAACTCTACTATCTTTACTTTGCAGGAGAAAAAGAACACGAATTACTATTTTGACAACAAAACGGGAATCTGGCAGAGATTACCTGTTAACTGGGAGCTTCTGTCTGGATACGTTAACAACATCATTAATCAAATCCAGGTATTTGTTTAAATAATTAATAAATTAACCAAACACGTCGTTAACGATTTAAATTCTGCAGGCAAAATGGCTATGTTTAGCCACAAAATGGCAAACATAGTTGAAGAAAAATAAAGTTGAAAATTTTAAATGTTTAGTTTAGCAAAATATCAGTGTAAATGAACCGGTTGGTTAGTCAGTCAGTAAATCATACACCTAAATTAGTAACTACTCTGATGGAAAGAAAATAGCATTTGGAAACATTGGATTAATTGATGGGCTATTAAGGTTGGTTTAGACGTAGAGCTAACCCAGTCTCGATCTTTTCAGCTTTCGTTTTTTTGTTAAACTTTGTTGTAAAAAGTTCAAAACCCGTGTTCATCTTTAAGCAATGAACTATCTTGAAATTAAGATTATAAATATTTAGTTATCACTCGTGGCTCCTCCCAGGCTCTAAATTAATTACAAACAATCGTTGGTAAATTCCCTATTATATAGGTTTTACATGTCAAATGTGACCTACGTTAACTCAAATGTAGATTTAGGTAATTCAAATGTGTCTTGGTAACTCAAATGTAGATTTAGGTAATTCAAATGTGTCTTGGTAACTCAAATGTAGATTTAGGTAATTCAAATGTGTCTTGGTAACTCAAATGTAGATTTAGGTAATTCAAATGTGTCTTGGTAACTCAAATGTAGACTTAGGTAGTTCAAATGTGTTAACAATGGTTTTCAAGAAATGTTAAGCGTTTTTGGTAAGTCAAATGTAGACACATGTCAAGTCAAATGTGACATTGGTATCTCAAATGTGGATAGGTGGTAAAGTTTAAGGACGTAAAATTTAATCTTCTTTAATTTCAATTTAATAATTGCTCTTAAGTTAAAATAACAACGATATAGGTCTACTAATAGATGCACTATCTTTGGTTTATCTTTTTCTAATTTGCACTTAAATAACTTAGTTACCGATTTATTCAAAGTAATGCATCTACATTTGACTTACCTAAGTCACATTTGAGTTACCAAAACACATTCGAAATTCCTATGTCTACATTTGACTTACCAAAACACATTTGAACTTTCCTGTGTCTACATTTGACGTGTAAAACCTATAAATAAACTAACATAGAAATAGGCAAGTCGTGGGCAAGGAGGATTTAATCCAGGTGCCCTTGGTTCAAATCCACCCTCAATTCGACTTTTTCATAATTTCTTTCGGAGAGATTTTGTTTCAAGGTTTCGATACTGTAGTTTTATTCAGCGATTACCTCTCTGTAACTGAGGCGCATATTAATACTGTTCTTTAGGAAGCGGTACCAAAATGGACCAATCAAACTGACATACTGGCTGCGCTGAGAGCGTCCAACTACGACGCAGATGATTGCATTACAACGTATCTCACATGGGGCGGTGCAGGTAACGGTCTGCATTTATAGAGCTGTTCACATTAGGTTTAACAATGACGTAGATGATTGCATTACAACGTATCTCACATGGGGCGGTGCAGGTAACGGTCTGCATTTATACACCTGTTCACATTACGTTTAACAATGACGCAAATGATTGCATTACAACGTATCTCACATGGGGCGGTGCAGGTAACGGTCTGCATTTATACACCTGTTCACATTAGGTTTAACAATGACACAGACGATTGCATTACAACATATCTCACATGGGGTGGTGCAGGTAACGGTCTGCATTTATAGACCTGTTCACATTAGGTTTAACAATGACACAGATGATTACATTACAACGTATCTCACATGGGCCGGTGCAGGTAACGGTCTGCATTTATAGACCTGTTCACATTACGTTTAACAATGTTAAAATTTATGTTATGTGGAAGATGCATATTTAGTTTAGACGATTCTTACTGCAATTTGACTTAAGCATCGTTCACATCTTACCACGCAACTATTATAATAAGGAGCAGACAACGGTAAAGCAAAATCGTATTCACACGAACAAATAACTTCGTGCATGCGGATGGATACAGTGAATCACTCGCCTAAACGTTATTCAGAATGCTACCGCTATGCTGTGATGCCCCACAGGTGTGAAAATACCTTTAGACACAATGCAACGCTTTCAGCCAAAGTCATTACGTGATTTCGGCACAATCGCCATAATTAATTCTATAGATACGTAGACCGGGTTCCATTAAAACTAAATGCATTGCATTTGCCATCATAGCCGAGGGCTGTTATTAATGAACACGCACATTACTACTGAGTGAAAAGGAAATATTAGACCTCCAAGTCAGGTAATTACTTACAAAAGACGTGACTTTAATGATGCAATGAGAACTGTTAGTCTGTTACAACACATAGGATGCCATATGCCTCACCATTCTGCAAAGTATTGCATGATTTGACTGATTTTATTGACCCAATACACATTATCACATTATTAATGCAAATTTATTAAAAGTGTGACAGATTTAATTTCTATGAGCTTCGTATGAAAATTTAACTCTATCACTATCAAATTCAATCATTCTTTAACACATAAATTTGTCACTCGTATTTTGTACCGATTCAAACATCAAAGAAATTGTCTAACCATTTTTATAGGCTTATTATTCCAAATAAATGCATAGGTGTTGTTCACAGTTTGCACAAGTCTTACCTCTCCTTTGTAAAATTACTAAAAAACCTGTATAGCTAAATGTTTGTCTTATCAGTATATTGAGAATTATATTATTTAGTATTATTGTCCAAGTCAGTAGATTTGTTCTTAATCAATAAGCCTAGAAATAATGAAGTTGAACTCAAATCAAAATGTATTTAACTCCTGTTGTTGATTAATAGCATTATTAACCCAAAGTGTTTTTATCATTTCATAACAATTTTCACCTGTATTTCACATAAAATCTAAATGCAATTTTTAGTTTAATCAAGATTGACCTTATTTTGTTGCCCACTAATTAAACTACATGTATATTCTTTTCCCTGGATTATATAACAAATGTCATAATTTTAGAATTATTAATGTTTCCTAAATTAAACTGATAACATTAATGCCCACCAGTGTCTAAAAATCATTTTATCTATATTCGCTAAAGGACAGCAGACTAGGTGACTTTATAGTCTTTTCGCTATCCTTTCTCTAGTTCTAGATCTATCTATTCATTTTAACCATTCTTCAAAACTTATTAGCGATTCTTTTATTAATCATGTTTTATTGTAGTATTATACAGAGATAAATAAATTAACCCTTTCAGTCCCAAATTATTTTTTTAATTTGTTCAGTATGTCCATCTTGTTTACACATAATAATTATTTTTTTGACATTATAAGACATTTAGTATGCATGCTATACTGATCTGTACAAAGTCATCTGTAAAGTACTGTACCTTGCGCAGTTTTTTATGCTATGTAGATTTTCTAGTTTGCCATTTTATCACCATTTTAGTCTATTGTTAGTGGCTTAAATCAAACTAACTATTAACAGATCAAATAACTGTCAGTTCTAAAATTTTATTAATTCTAAAGGCAGAAAATATTCTCGTATCCCACGGGTATGAAAGGGTTAAAATGAAATTGAAAAAAATGAAGTACTTAAATACAGTATGCGATTACAACTTCAAATGTACATTAATTTTAAAATAGCTTCATTCTAACAAACTAAACTGTGTAGTGCACGATTGAAATGCTTTTAACCGCTGATAAACGAGTGTTTAAAAATGTTTAGAACATTGCAGTCCGCCATGTCAGACGATTGATATCAGCTCTCAAATGGAATTCAAGGAAAATGAGTTGAAAATCAGAGAGCAGAAGAAACGAATAGCCTCTCTAGAAAAATCTGTTAATGAAAAGGATAAACGATACGAAAAGGAAAAACTGCTAAACGAAAAGTGCTCTAAGCAGGTCAGTTTATTTTCAGAACTTTGATCGACTACTTTATGCCCTCACTGCCTTCAATTCTTACTTATTTAAAATGAAATTTATTTACTTATTTAAATGAAACTTTTTTACGAGTGACATTTTACAGAACAAGACCTGAAACACATGTTTCAACAATAGCGCTACAAGTTCTAGAGTTAATGGACAGAAGAAAATCATTTTAATTTTAAATTAAATTAATTTAAATCTAAATTTAAATTTATATTGAATTTTCATCATACTTTTTTAAATGTTGCATAGTGCTGCCACCTCCAGGTGTTCTTGTTAAAATTGTAAATCTTTCTCTTTACTGTTTAAATTTTCATTGGCTTCTACAGTCTTTATGAATGCATAATCTCTAAACCTGTTTTCACACCTAAATGATTTCACCTGTAGTTTTGGTCACTTGGGTTTTCTGCTTTTCAACCTGACACTACTTCACTGTTTATGTAGACTATTCAGAATAAAATCTTAAAACTAAATTTCAAGTTTATTGGTTTCTTCAAACCAGTTACTATCAGTCCTACAACTTGGCTAATAGATATTCTGATGGAATACGCCAAATGCTAATTATTGTAAAGTATTACAAAAAATTTATTGTTTTAGATACGTGAGTTGAAAGAAAGAATAGACTTCCTAGAATCAGAGGTGCAGACACAGAAGCAGAAAGTTTTAGCACTGCAAAACCAACCAAAACCAGCAGACAAACCACCAAAGGTTTGTGGCAGTTGTACCAGTGCATTAAATGCCTTTCATATTTTCACTTCCAACCTGTTCCAACTATTTATCTCATTCAGAGAGGATTTGCTAATTATCGAATACACCTGAATGCGGCTAAAATCAACGCTAGTTGCCTGTTTGACTGTAGATGACTATCCTTGACAATTAGCTAGATTTCTGTCCTGCTACAACCATCAACCTGCCATTGGCTTTGCTGTTGAATGTTGGTTTCCATTTCAAGTGGACTGAACCATTAAAAATAATAACATTACAATACATACAAGCTACTTTTTTGTAAAACTGTTAATGAAATGTTCAGCCATTAACGACGCGTTCACATATCGCATTTTCTCGCCAAGTAACTCGTAAAGCTTGTTCACACTTGCGAGTTTGCTGTCAGAGAGAAAACTCGCTAGTCTGAACGCACAATAAAAAGCTCCCTGTTTTTCATTTGGTGTGATGTTTATAATAAAAAGACCCTTATTAGGTGGGACTCAAAGTCTAATGAGGGACAGTAACACCAATGAAGCGGTAAAGGTAGCCTTAAATTGTATTCTGGACGTGTGGGCTGTTCTTAACAACCATCCATATCAAATACTATACTGTTTTGATTCTGTTGAAAATGAAATTAGTAACGTCCAGTATAAATTTGTTTTTGGACGTTTTTATTTAATGGTGTTATTATTTCTGATTTTTATGTTTTAATACATCTAAAAGGTGTTTTATGTTTTAATACATCTAAAATACATCTAAACATCACAGGAGTGAGTCTGAAATTATTACATGCACATTATTTGATAAATCACCCTATCACCGTGTACTTGTAGCAAGTATTTGTAGTGATAATTCATACAGATACTTCGTACAGATACCATCACATCTTTCTCTTTCTTTCTATTCTCTACTAACCTTTCTTTTCTACTCCATTACTGCTCTTTTCTACTACACTCAATCCACATTCACTTGGGTTGCTCTGAACAAGTAATTACTTCTTGAGTACCCCACGGGTCATTTGCAGCTTGGCATCTTGTGTACATAAAAATAAATATGTTATTAAATACTTTTATGTGCAGAGCTGTCATGATCGTTGTGGATATTTTTAATAAATAAATAATTGAATATGCATAATTTCAGATAGTAAAAGAGAAGGTTTTCGTAGAAAAAGTGAATCCGGTAACAATCATCGCCACAAACGGTGCTATGCGTCGCCTGCACAAGTCTTTCAATTATTTACAGCAAGATGTGAAGGAACGTTGTTCCAGCATCGGGTCGTCCTTTAAAGAGGTACATTGCTGGTGTTATAAATACACACATAGTCAGTTGTTCCAGCATCGTGTCATCCTTTAAAGAGGTACATTGCTGGTGTTATAAATACACACATAGTCAGTTGTTCTAGCATCGTGTCATCCTTTAAAGAGGCACATTGCTTGTGTTATAAATACACACATAGTCAGTTGTTCCAGCATCGTGTCATCCTAGGTACATTGCTTGTGTTATAAATACACACATAGTCAGTTGTTCCAGCATCGTGTCATCCTAGGTACATTGCTTGTGTTATAAATACACACATAGTCAGTTGTTCCAGCATCGTGTTATCCTAGGTACATTGCTTGTGTTATAAATACACACATAGTCAGTTGTTCCAGTATCGTGTCATCCTTTAAAGAGGTACATTGCTTGTGTTATAAATACACACATAGTCAGTTGTTCCAGTATCGTGTCATCCTAGGTACATTGCTTGTGTTATAAATACACACATAGTCAGTTGTTCCAGTATCGTGTCATCCTTTAAAGAGGCACATTGCTGGTGTTATAAATACACACATAGTCAGTTGTCCCAGCATCGTGTCATCCTTTAAAGAGGTACATTGCTGGTGTTATAAATACACACATAGTCAGTTGTTCCAGCATCGGATCATCCTTTAAAGAGGTACATTGCTGGTGTTATAAATACACACATAGTCAGTTGTTCCAGCATCGTGTCATCCTTTAAAGTGGTACATTGCTGGTGTTATAAATACACACATAGTCAGTTGTTCCAGGTTCGGGTCATCCTTTAAAGAGGTACATTGCTAATGTTATAAATACACACATAGTCAGTTGTTCCAGCATCGGGTCATCCTTTAAAGAGGTACATTGCTGGTGTTATAGATACACACATAGTCAGTTGTTCCAGCATCGGGTCATCCTTTAAAGAGGTACATTGCTAATGTTATAAATACACACATAGTCAGTTGTTCCAGCATCGTGTCATCCTTTAAAGAGGTACATTGCTTGTGTTATAAATACACACATAGTCAGTTGTTCCAGCATCGGGTCATCCTTTAAAGAGGTACATTGCTAATGTTATAAATACACACATAGTCAGTTGTTCCAGCACCGGGTCATCCTTTAAAGAGGTACATTGCTAATGTTATAAATACACACATAGTCAGTTGTTCCAGCATCGGGTCATCCTTTAAAGAGGTACATTGCTAATGTTATAAATACACACATAGTCAGTTGTTCCAGCATCGGGTCATCCTTTAAAGAGGTACATTGCTGGTGTTATAGATACACACATAGTCAGTTGTTCCAGCATCGGGTCATCCTTTAAAGAGGTACATTGCTAATGTTATAAATACATACATAGTCAGTTGTTCCAGCATCGTGTCATCCTTTAAAGAGGTACATTGCTGGTGTTATAAATACACACATAGTCAGTTGTTCCAGCATCGGATCATCCTTTAAAGAGGTACATTGCTGGTGTTATAAATACACACATAGTCAGTTGTTCCAGCATCGGGTCTTCCTTTAAAGAGGTACATTGCTGGTGTTATAAATACACACATAGTCAGTTGTTCCAGCATCGGGCCTTCCTTTAAAGAGGCACATTGCTGGTGTTATAAATACACACATAGTCAGTTGTTCCAGCATCGTGTCATCCTTTAAAGAGGTACATTGCTAGTGTTATAAATACACACATAGTCAGTTGTTCCAGCATCGGGTCATCCTTTAAAGAGGTACATTGCTAGTGTTATAAATACACACATAGTCAGTTGTTCCAGCATCGGGTCATCCTTTAAAGAGGTACATTGCTGGTGTTATAAATACACACATAGTCTGTTGTTCCAGCATCGGATCGTCCTTTAAAGAGGTACATTGCTAGTGTAATAAATACACACATAGTCAGTTGTTCCAGCATCGGGTTATCGTTTAAAGAGGTACATTGCTAGTGTTATAAATACACACATAGTGAGTTGTTCCAGCATCGGGTCATCCTTTAAAGAGGTACATTGCTAGTGTAATAAATACACACATAGTCTGTTGTTCCAGCATCGGATCGTCCTTTAAAGAGGTACATTGCTAGTGTAATAAATACACACATAGTCAGTTGTTCTAGCATCGGGTCATCCTTTAAAGAGGTACATTGCTGGTGTTATAAATACACACATAGTCATTTCACATTACACATTTACAATAGTTTCATGCACAATATCTAGTGAAAGGGCCTACAATGAACATAATACAAATAAGTTTTTATTGTTTCTGCACAAGAAAAGCCTCGAACACTGTTCACCTGTATACAAATGTAAATGTGTTGCGGGCAATGAAAAAGCAGGGCTTGTTAGATTGTCCCACACAGTGAAAGAAGAAAAAAAGTAATGGAAATAATCTGAAAATTTAAAGTGAATCGTATGATAAAAAAACATTTAGTGCTTAAAATGGAATGATGTAATGAATGAAGCTCATATATGAAGTTCAAAATTATTTGGCAAAGGACTTCCCAAAAGTTAACGTTATTATAAGAGTGATAAAATACAATTATCTTTGACACTGCAAATTAAATTTATTAACCTGACAGTGTCCTGTGACGTATTTTAGGTATCTGATGCGCTAAGATTGATAGTTGCAAACGCAGCTGCCAATGAAAAACGCGTAGCAGAACTTAGAGAATTGTACAGCAGACAAGCGCTTGAGAGAAAGTTACTACACAATCAGGTAAAGATGTTTAAAATCAACTTCAGCAATTTTCACCAGTAGCTCAAAATCACTAAGTTATCATTAAAGGAAAAGTGCAACGTTTTTCTCCATTTTCAAGTTGGAGAATGAGTTTTTGAATAAGTTCAAAAAGTTTTGTTAAAAATAAAAAATAACGCCTTTACACCCCTGGAAGCTCAAAATCATCAATGTCTCATTAAAGGACAAATAAACACTTTTTTACCAATGTAAGCCAACACACAGCTTAAGCTTATAAAATTCTTACGGTAGATCCATGACTTTTCCCCTACATACAAAGTGTCTTTTTACTTAAGCACAAGTCTAATATTCCTCATTTATGCACAAGCCGAAAAAATGCTAACTTCTAAGTAGAACCACAAAGAAACCTACATGTTTTATGAAACCTTCGTAAAAATTAAAATGAAACATGACATTCTTAATTATATTCAGTCATTAAATTTTTGAACAGTTTATATAATCAGGGTTTGACAAAAGTTTCTAACAACTGTAGCTTCAAGAACTGAGAGGTAATATTCGAGTGTGCTGTCGTGTTAAACCAGCTTTTGGCTCCACGACATCCTGTATGAAGTTTCCATCCGAAAATGAAGTGGAGGTACCGGCACCATCAATGGGGACCAAAATTTATCAGTTTGACAAAGTTTTCACCCAAGAAAGCACACAAGAAGAGGCAAGTTATAACTGTGGCTTTTAAATTGACTATATACACTGATAAGTTAAGCTTTCCCAAGTTAATTAGATTTTAAAGCAAAGTACTGACAATTCTTAACATTCCTGTTATCTTTTTGAAGGTCTTTCAAGATGCCTTCCCTCTGATTACGTCATGCATAGACGGATACAATGTTGCTATTCTCGCTTACGGTCAAACCGGAAGTGGAAAAACGTACACTATGATGGGGCCTGCCAACAATCCAGGAGTTAATATAAGGTAAGAACAAAGGTGTTACATTTATCAACAGGTAGTGTAATCAGGCTTGTATGTTTTTGGTTTATTTATCTTTGCTAGTGCAGAAGAACAACCAAAACACTTCTGAGTGGATCAAAGAGCCAGTTAAATTAATTACAAGTCATAAAAAATGTTGCTGCAAGTAGTAGTAGTAGTAGTAGTAGTAGTAGTAGTAGTAGTAGTAGTAGTAGTAGTAGTAGTAGTAGTAGTAGTAGTAGTAGTAGTAGTAGTAGTAGTAGTAGTAGTAGTAGTAGTAGTAGTAGTAGTAGTAGTAGTAGTAGTAGTAGTCGTCGTCGTCGTCGTCGTAGTCGCAGTCGCAGTCGCAGTCGCAGTCGCAGTCGCAGTCGCAGTCGCAGTAGCAGTAGCAGTCGCAGTCGCAGTAGCAGTAGCAGTAGCAGTAGCAGTAGCAGTAGCAGTAGCAGTAGCAGTAGCAGTAGCAGTAGCAGTAGTAGTAGCAGTAGTAGTAGTAAAATCTTTATTTGCCATTTTAAAACACTGACCATCATAATAAAAGACAGACAATCAGTGTTAGTTCATATAAAACATACACTGTTCTCTAGTCAAATGCGTCTGGTGCAAGCTAAACTATAAGTGCAACTAGAAATTCAAAAATAAAATATAAACTAGTTTAGTAAGGTCTAGGAAAAATGAAATTATGATTTGATTGAGTATCATCGTGTTCGTATGTCGGATATTCAAAACGAGTCATTAAATGTTTTTTTTAATTTAGACTTGAATATTGATAAAGAGCTGCTGTGTTTTAGTGATGTCGGTAATGAATTGCAAAGTTGTATTGCTTGCTTAGTAATGGAATTAAGTTAAGATCCTGCTTAAAAAGTTCAATTTTAAAGTCGATCAAAACACTGTCACTAAAATGTATGAAAATTATGATTTAATTACTTCTGACAGAGCTATTCGAGAGCTGCTAGATCTGTGCAAGAAACGCGAGAATGTTAAATACCAGATGACAATTTCCATGTTAGAAATCTATAATGAAAGTTTACACGACTTGTTGACTGAAAACAGCGGTAACAACCTGGAAATCAGAGTACAAGTAGGTCTCTTATACTTGTTTTTAAATCGATTACGCTGTTATAGGTTTTACATGTCAAATGTAGTCCTGCGTTAACGCAAATGTAGATTTAGGTAATGGTAATTCAAATGTGTTTTGGTAACTCAAATGTAGACTTAGGTAGTTCAAATGTGTTAACAATGGTTTTCAAGAAATCTTAAGCGTTTTTAGGTAAATCAAATGTAGACACATGTCAAGTCAAATGTGACATTGCCATCTCAAATGTGGATAGGTGGTAAAGTTTAAGCAAGTAAAATTTAATCTTCTTTAATCTTAAGTTAATAATTGCTCTTAAGAATGTGAAAATAATAACTTCATAGGTCTACTAATAGTTCACTAATTTTCTGTAAACTTTACATACTATTGGAACTGTTAGAGAAAACAATAGATTCTTAAAATAAACAATGTTTCTTGAGAGAAACTAATTCATTAATGTAGTGCTAATGCATTACTTAAAAAACTAATTAGTGATTCACTGTTCATTGGGAAGTGGGAACCAATTTATTCTTTTCTACCGACGTTGTGGTTTATCAAAGAATTTAGTTTGACGATAAACAATGTATTTTTCAAAGTTCTGAAAGAGGTGATGACTATTTTTGGTTTATCTTTTTGTAATTTGCACTTAAATAAGTTAATTACCGATTTATTCAAAGTACTGCACCACATTTGACTTACCTAAGTCACATTTGAGTTACCAAAACATTTCGAAATTCCTGTCTACATTTGACTTACCTAAGTCACATTTGAGTTACCAAAACACATTCGAAATTCCTATGTCTACATTTGACTTACCTAAGTCACATTTGAACTTTCCTGTGTCTACATTTGACGTGTAAAACCTATAGTATTAATCTACGCCAGTGATTCTATAAGTATTTAAAAGCAAAAACGAAAATGCGAGTGCTAAAAAACTGCTGGGAACTTTGCTAACAAGCCTATGAAGGACTTTGCTGCCAAACACAAGAACGCATACTCAGTTTCGACTCTATGAAATTTAATTCATTCAGACTTTACGCAGTTTTGATAAAACAATGCGCAATGCAACCATATACATTTCTTTTTCTCCCTCGTAAATGTTACTGGGAGGTCATACCAATGTAAAAACCAGGAGTGTGTATATTGGAAAGCATTAGGAACTTGGTTCTAAATTACTTAACATTTGTATTTTGAAATCGTGAATTTTTGTATTTCTAAGTGATGCCTACGGCCATATCACGTTGAAAACACCGGTTCTCGTCTGATCACCGAAGTTAAGCAATGTAGAGCCCGGTTAGTGCTTGGATGGGTGACCGCCTAGGAATACCAGGTGCTGTAGGCTTGCGGGATGCCTACACTGTATCTCGACACTAGGCGGAGGAGTTGTACAACTGTGTAGAGGAGTAAACTTCCAAATCAGGATTGGAGCCTGCTCACTGACTCCGGCAGCTCCTGCAGCCAACCTGGTGCTAAACGTATCACTCCGCTTTCCTTTGGACTACACCACGGAGGAAGAGAGGGGGGTTCCTGTTGTCCAGGCGTGCCAGTGGTCTACTCCAGTAGTTCAAGGATCGCACTGCTCAGCCACAGTCGACGCTGCAGCTCCATCAATGTGATCAATAACTGACTCTCTTGGCGCACACTCCATTGTCTTCCGAGACAGAAGAATGCCAACAACAAATGATGGCAAAATTTAAATGTGTAACCCAAATATAAACTCTTTAAGCAGTTTCTCTTCTTGGGGGACTACTAAAATGATTTGCTGCTAATAGTAACAGGACATTGGTGACATAATGTACGCACTTGATTATCAGTGTGCACTCGAGAATAGAATTCTAACTCGAATTGATCAAAATCTATATGTTGTCACATTCATCTAGGGAAAGAAGGTGTTCGTTCCCGGGTTGCGTGAAGAAAGCGTAGAGAAAATAGATGATCTGATGGGAATAATGAAGAGAGGAAATAAAAATAGATCAATTGCAGAAACTAAACTGAACAGCAGCAGGTTAGTAAGTTTATAATTGCATGAGTGCATAGTAAAAGCATGATCAAAAGATTAATATTTACAGAAACCTTCACCTGTTATTGTAGCTATCGTCACCGTCGCTGCCACCGCTGCTGCTACTGTGTTGTTGCTCTTCTTTTTCTTCTTCTCATTATTATTATTATTTTTTCTATTACTATTACTATTACTATTATTATTATTATATTACTATTATTATTATTATTATTATTATTATTATTATTATTATTATTATTATTATTATTATTATTATTATTATTATTATTATTATTATTATTATTATTATTATTATTATTATTGTCATTATTATCATCATCATCATGGTCATCATCATTATCAATTATTATTAATTATGCTAGTTTTTTACAATCCCAAAAAGCAAAGAAACCTTATATGAATCTCAAAGGAATTCTACAGCACCTTTGCTTACAATCATACAGATTAAGATGTGACACTACTATTGTACAGTTCAGTGTGTCGTAGTCAGATTCACAACCTTCAGTTTAAGGCTGACATGCTGAAACCCAAAACTACTCAGCAGCGTCAACTAGACCAGAGTGTTATTAGAATGAATTTGTTGAAACACGTATGATTATATGACTGGTCAAAAATTTAATGACTGAATATAATTAAGAATGTCATGTTTCATTTTAATTTTTACGAAGGTTTCATAAAACATGTAGGTTTCTTTGTGGTTCTACTTAGAAGTTAGCATTTTTTCGGCTTGTGCATAAATGAGGAATATTAGACTTGTGCTTAAGTAAAAAGACACTTTGTATGTAGGGGAAAAGTCATGGATCTACCGTAAGAATTTTATAAGCTTAAGCTGTGTGTTGGCTTACATTGGTAAAAAAGTGTTTATTTGTCCTTTAATGAGACATTGATGATTTTGAGCTTCCAGAGGTGTAAAGGCGTTATTTTTTATTTTTAACAAAACTTTTTGAACTTATTCAAAAACTCATTCTCCAACTTGAAAATGGAGAAAAACGTTGCACTTTTCCTTTAATGATAACTTAGTGATTTTGAGCTACTGGTGAAAATTGCTGAAGTTGATTTTAAACATCTTTACCTGATTGTGTAGTAACTTTCTCTCAAGCGCTTGTCTGCTGTACAATTCTCTAAGTTCTGCTACGCGTTTTTCATTGGCAGCTGATTTTGCAACTATCAATCTTAGCGCATCAGATACCTAAAATACGTCACAGGAAACTGTCAGGTTAATAAATTTAATTTGCAGTGTCAAAGATAATTGTATTTTATCACTCTTATAATAACGTTAACTTTTGGGAAGTCCTTTGTCAAATAATTTTGAACTTCATATATGAGCTTCATTCATTACATCATTCCATTTTAAGCACTAAATGTTTTTTTATCATACGATTCACTTTAAATTTTCAGATTATTTCCATTACTTTTTTTCTTCTTTCACTGTGTGGGACAATCTAACAAGCCCTGCTTTTTCATTGCCCGCAACACATTTACATTTGTATACAGGTGAACAGTGTTCGAGGCTTTTCTTGTGCAGAAACAATAAAAACTTATTTGTATTATGTTCATTGTAGGCCCTTTCACTAGATATTGTGCATGAAACTATTGTAAATGTGTAATGTGAAATGACTATGTGTGTATTTATAACACCAGCAATGTACCTCTTTAAAGGATGACCCGATGCTAGAACAACTGACTATGTGTGTATTTATTACACTAGCAATGTACCTCTTTAAAGGACGATCCGATGCTGGAACAACAGACTATGTGTGTATTTATTACACTAGCAATGTACCTCTTTAAAGGATGACCCGATGCTGGAACAACTCACTATGTGTGTATTTATAACACTAGCAATGTACCTCTTTAAACGATAACCCGATGCTGGAACAACTGACTATGTGTGTATTTATTACACTAGCAATGTACCTCTTTAAAGGACGATCCGATGCTGGAACAACAGACTATGTGTGTATTTATAACACCAGCAATGTACCTCTTTAAAGGATGACCCGATGCAGGTAACGGTCTGCATTTATACACCTGTTCACATTAGGTTTAACAATGACACAGACGATTGCATTACAACATATCTCACATGGGGTGGTGCAGGTAACGGTCTGCATTTATAGACCTGTTCACATTAGATTTAACAATGACACAGATGATTACATTACAACGTATCTCACATGGGCCGGTGCAGGTAACGGTCTGCGTTTATAGACCTGTTCACATTACGTTTAACAATGTTAAAATTTATGTTATGTGGAAGATGCATATTTAGTTTAGACGATTCTTACTGCAATTTGACTTAAGCATCGTTCACATCTTACCACGCAACTATTATAATAAGGAGCAGACAACGGTAAAGCAAAATCGTATTCACACGAACAAATAACTTCGTGCATGCGGATGGATACAGTGAATCACTCGCCTAAACGTTATTCAGAATGCTACCGCTATGCTGTGATGCCCCACAGGTGTGAAAATACCTTTAGACACAATGCAACGCTTTCAGCCAAAGTCATTACGTGATTTCGGCACAATCGCCATAATTAATTCTATAGATACGTAGACCGGGTTCCATTAAAACTAAATGCATTGCATTTGCCATCATAGCCGAGGGCTGTTATTAATGAACACGCACATTACTACTGAGTGAAAAGGAAATATTAGACCTCCAAGTCAGGTAATTACTTACAAAAGACGTGACTTTAATGATGCAATGAGAACTGTTAGTCTGTTACAACACATAGGATGCCATATGCCTCACCATTCTGCAAAGTATTGCATGATTTGACTGATTTTATTGACCCAATACACATTATCACATTATTAATGCAAATTTATTAAAAGTGTGACAGATTTAATTTCTATGAGCTTCGTATGAAAATTTAACTCTATCACTATCAAATTCAATCATTCTTTAACACATAAATTTGTCACTCGTATTTTGTACCGATTCAAACATCAAAGAAATTGTCTAACCATTTTTATAGGCTTATTATTCCAAATAAATGCATAGGTGTTGTTCACAGATTGCACAAGTCTTACCTCTCCTTTGTAAAATTACTAAAAAACCTGTATAGCTAAATGTTTGTCTTATCAGTATATTGAGAATTATATTATTTAGTATTATTGTCCAAGTCAGTAGATTTGTTTTTAATCAATAAGCCTAGAAATAATGAAGTTGAACTCAAATCAAAATGTATTTAACTCCTGTTGTTGATTAATAGCATTATTAACCCAAAGTGTTTTTATCATTTCATAACAATTTTGACCTGCATTTCACATAAAATCTAAATGCAATTTTTAGTTTAATCAAGATTGACCTTATTTTGTTGACCACTAATTAAACTACATGTATATTCTTTTCTCTGGATTATATAGCAAATGTCATAATTTTAAAATTATTAATGTTTCCTAAATTAAACTGGCAACATTAATGCCCACCAGTGTCTAAAAATCATTTTATCTATATTCGGTAAAGGATAGCAGACTAGGTGACTTTATAGTCTTTTCGCTATCCTTTCTCTAGTTCTAGATCTATCTATTCATTTTAACCATTCTTCAAAACTTATTAGCGATTCTTTTATTAATCATGTTTTATTGTAGTATTATACAGAGATAAATAAATTAACCCTTTCAGTCCCAAATTATTTTTTTAATTTGTTCAGTATGTCCATCTTGTTTACACATAATAATTATTTTTTTGACATTATAAGACATTTAGTATGCATGCTATACTGATCTGTACAAAGTCGTCTCTAAAGTATTGTACCTTGCACAGTTTTTTATGCCATGTAGATTTTCTAGTTTGCCATTTTATCACCATTTTAGTCTATTGTTATTGGCTTAAATCAAAATAACTATTAACAGATCAAATAACTGTAAGTTTTAAAATTTTATTAATTCTAAAGGCAGAAAATATTCTCGTATCCCACGGGTATGAAAGGGTTAAAATTAAATTGAAAAAAATGAAGTACTTAAATACAGTATGCGATTACAACTTCAAATGTACATTAATTTTAAAATAGCTTCATTCTAACAAACTAAACTGTGTAGTGCACGATTGAAATGCTTTTAACCGCTGATAAACGAGTGTTTAAAAATGTTTAGAACATTGCAGTCCGCCATGTCAGACGATTGATATCAGCTCTCAAATGGAATTCAAGGAAAATGAGTTGAAAATCAGAGAGCAGAAGAAACGAATAGCCTCTCTAGAAAAATCTGTTAATGAAAAGGATAAACGATACGAAAAGGAAAAACTGCTAAACGAAAAGTGCTCTAAGCAGGTCAGTTTATTTTCAGAACTTTGATCGACTACTTT